>CM030798.1:38394366-38781866 GCA_018127125.1 Rhododendron griersonianum | reverse complement strand
GCACCCATCGAGACCAAAGGGTGTCTTAAAGATTTATTCATTTGCCAAACGACCAAGAAACTACTAGTTATCTCCTTCAAGTCATGTGCCAAACCGAACATCATTAGGTCCTGAATTCTGTGCACAACCGGTCTCAGATATGTAGTTAATGAATTCCAAATAATATCTTAATTAACTTCGTATCGTGGACAATAACTCATGAATTAAGTCTGCAACAATATGCATGGTAGTATGGTGGTTTAGGTTTAAGCATCATATTGTTAAATTCACATCGTCTTCGACTTCAATGGATCATGTTAGACATAATCGATCTGGACTCAAAGGGCGGTACACGTACAAGAGAACGATCCCAAAAAGGGCAAAGTCCTTTTCCATACTCCCATGGGAAAAGTCACCCATGAGTGGAAATCAAGGATTCGAATCAAACCCGTTGTTATTGACGCAGCGGAATTCACAAGAGAGATTAGTTGCGTACTAATCGAACGAATGATAAACTCGAGTCCACGAGAAAAAGAAACAAAGTCTGAATATAATTGATAAAAATTGCATAAATATTAGGTTACAACCCCTTTTATAGGAAAAAAGCGTAACCCTAGCAAAACCCTAACTTCAAAAACGAAAATTCCCAAAAGCTGCATGAATTAGCCAGGGGATGACACCAATTCATCTATCTTGGACTTACCATGCAAGGGCATGAAGTAGGAAAATATAATTGGAAAATATTGATTGTCAGGTGAGGTTTCCAATAAGAAATACAACAAAAGAATAACCGCAGAATTTTGGAAATTTATAAATTTCTTGCTAAATATTAATTAGACGGAAATTAATTAATTAATCACTATGCATTTGTATTGAAATTGGGAACTTATGTTGACCTTAATTAATTTAGAAGATTCTAGGTGGAATTACTTGGCTTTGATGGATATTTTCAACAGCTAAACTTGATGGTTTAGTTTATTATTAAGAAACAATTTGGTATTAATGAATTTCGCCGTTGTATTTACAGAATCCAGGTCATGTTGCACTGGATTACAGTAAGCTTAAGTAGTGTAGATTTATTATGGGAAATGATATTGGCACTCCAAAAATTGATGCAGACACTCCAAAATCAGTGTAACTCCAAAGCCAATTTCCTTTGTTTTTTGGAGTGCCTGCATCAATTTTTGGAGTGTTAATATCATTTCCCTTTATTATCAACTGATGCAAGTAATCTATTAAAGATTATAAAGTGAAATAGATAATGTCATTAATTCATGTATGTAAAAGTATTAAGCATCTACCTGTAGAGCGGTGCAGAGCGGCCGATCCGGCCATTCATCACGGCAATTGATAGTTCGGATTTTAACTGAACTAGCAATGGACAGTTCAGATTTGTATGCGATTTGTATGTGCTCAGATTTGATTTGAGCTGTTCATGCCAAGATGAACGACCGAATCGACCGCTCTGTACCCGCTCTATAGGAAGGTTCTCAACAGCAAAAAAGATATAGACAAAAGACATAGGAGTAATAAATTGCAACTTCTCCATGTATATATATATATATATATATATATATATGCAAATGTCATTTCTTCGTGAGGTTGGTACAAGTGTGATAATGATGACCCCATTTTTTATTTTTGACTTTCAACCAGACTCATACGATTTAGAATACCAAAAAGAAGTGTCGCATTGATGATGAAATCCATCCAAATTAATGACCTAAGAAAATCTTTGCCCAGATAATGGAGATTTATAGTCCATTAATTCAAATGGCCTAATTAGAAATTTCTCCTTCCTGTCAAAAACGAAAATTCAAAATGAGCTAACCAATTAATACATTTTCCTCGTTTTCTCAAATTTGACATTAATTGGTCCTTAACCCTAACCTAAATCAAATCTCATTCAATGTGCTTCTTGTCTTGACGTTCTTCATTATAGTGATTCCCTACTGGCCCAACAGGTTGATCTCCACCACACATTTTTGTGAGGTCTACACATTTCGTACTGGACCCCGCAAAAATATGTGATTGATAAGGGTGTTGAGGCACCACGTAACAGTACTCAAAGACCATTGAATAATTTATCCTCACACACAACCCTATCTCTTTCTCCCTATAAATTGAACCTATCACAAACACTCAAGTTCCATAGACTCCCAAGTTTCATCACCCCATATCATTGCCTTTCTTTGTATCTATATACCTATGTCACTCATTCAAATACTCACTTTCTCTCGCTAATAGCTATGTGGCGAAAAACAATGACGATGGAAGGCGATGGGCAAACCATCGTCATCTACCGCGAGTGCCAGAGGAATCATTCTAGGCAGACTGGTCGACACGTAGTTGACGGGTGCCTAGGGTTCTTACGCTACTAATTATCTCCTTCAAGTGGCTCACATCAAGCTTAAAATAGGTAGAAGGGATTAAGATTGATGTGATGCCAAAGAAGGAGATGGTTCGGAAGCATAAGTAGAAATAAATCAAGTACGTGTTGTGGTTAATTATCTGTCAATGTTTTAGGTTTATCTTGTTTAAAAGCCTTGTGTTTTTTTTTTACTGAAATAATGTATTAGGTTTGTTAATGAGAGTTTTGTTTGATTTAATTTGTTTTACGGGAGGCTAAAATGTGGTTTTGTTGACCTTTTTAATGGTGCCCAAAATCGGTTTACATATGGCCCACAATTTACTCATTTTCTATTCACTTCCTACTCTTATTCTCAGTTGAAATTTGTTAAAGTGCAAAGAAGATGGATTTCCCTGATCATGACAGATTTTCCGCATTAACTTTGGATTGACAAAATCTCGGGACAAAAATCGTTGAGGATTACATGAAGTCAAAAAACAATTAAGTATTTTAACTTGAGGTTCAGCGTACCGTTGAAGGGATGTTCGTATAAGATGACTTCACCGTTCTAATCATATTCATACACAAGTTTCTCTACTCTCTTGCCTGATCTCTTTCTCTTTGAATATGTTTGTGTATGCATTAGAGAAGGTGAAGTATGCAGAGTGCAGGCGTAACTATGCAGCGTCCGTCGGAGGTTTCGTCCTAGACGGTTGTGGGGAATTCATGCCCAAAAATGGCAGTGAACAAGGCGCAATATTATTTTGCGATGCTTGTGGTTGTCATAGGAATTTTCATCGTTATGTGTCGATTGAAGACGATGTAGCCGGTCCTTCTCACTCAAACTTTCCTCCTCCTCCTCCTCCTCCATCACCCCCTCCTCCTCCTCCTCCACCACCTCCACCACCACCTCCTCCTCCACCGCCAGTACTGCCAGTGCACCCATCGAGACCAAAGGGTGTCTTAAAGATTTATTCATTTGCCAAACGACCAAGGAACTACTAATTATCTTGGTTAAAAGCCTTATTTTTTTTTTTTTTTGACTGAATAATGTATTAGGTTTTGTTAATGAGAGTTTTGTTTGCTTTAATTTGTTTTACGGGAGGCTAAAATGTGGTTGTGTGGACCTTTTTAATGGTGCCCAAAATCGAATTATATATGGCCCACAATTTACTTATTTTCTATTCACAATGTTTGTTGGTTTTTTTATTTTTTTTGGGGAAATCGAAACATTAAAGCAAAAGAAAAAGGGAAGGAAAGGGGGGGGGGGGAAATCTTCTCATATGTACGGCTAAATAAAATATTGACAAAATGCTTCCTACTCTTATTCAAAATTGAAATTGGTTAAAATGCAAAGAAGATGGATTTCTCACATCAATTTCCTTCGAAATTTATGGTTATATATATAGAATTAACGGAGGACTTTGTTGGATCTAAATGTCATGTGCCAAATCGAACATCGTTAATTAGAGATGGCGCGAGTTAGAGATGGGGCTATAAAAATTATATGTGCAACAATATTTCGTTCTCCAAAAGATTGATAACCATAATTCAAAATGCGTCGTTGAAATTATTCACGATGAGGTCTGCGCCAAAAAATAATCTACATCGATTGTACATTTGCATTCTAGGTTTTGTGGGGACAAAATTAATGTAGAGTGCATACCATTTTGGTTCCATGTAATTTTTATGTAATCCTTGTAAACTTGTATAGGGGAAAATGACGGTCAATGACGTGTTTTGATAATTAATACTCGCCAATTGTAAAGGATAAGGATAACAATGTTGTTGCTTAGGATAATTATTATTCTTCTAAATATATTATATCCTAAGCTACATCTAACAACTTAAAAGAATGATAATTATCCTAAGCAACAACATTGTTATCCTTATCCTTTACACCAATGACATTTTTAACATTAACAAATGTTCTCAACATATCTTTGGTAGATATTAATTATCAAAACACGTCATTGGCCGTCATTATCCCCTTTATAGTGGTGGCGGAGGGGAGGTGCTACCTATATAAAATGGTGTAATCTCACAAAACTAATAGCCTCAAGCAAAACATAATCTCCCCCCCCCCCCCATGCAACAAACATTGGAGGTGGCGGTAGCAGGCGTGGGCTTAGGTATTTTAGGTTCATGGAGTACGCTGTCGTAACCAGTCCCAAAATTCCTCCATCGTTTCTTTCGATGGCTGCCGCGCCTTTTTGAAGAGCAAGGCGACGGGAGCCGGTGAGGTTTGCGGCAACTGTGGATGCCGCCGGAACTTCCACAGGAGGCTGGAGGTGTTTTGTTGGAGGGCTTCTTGTAATTGTTCCTTTCTTCTTCTTTTTGCTTGAGCATGTGTGTATCTCCGTGCTCGAGCCCCTCGATGTAACCGTTTCGAGGTTTTATAAAAGTTTCGTTTTGCCGAGAAAAAAAAAAAAAGTTCATGCCCCTCAACTGAGAGAGAGAGAGAGAGGGGCCAAACAAAAAAAAACAAATAGAATGAAAATATAGCTCATGACCGAAGAGCGAGAACCTTAGGTGGACCCACCATAGGGCACGTGGGGTCACGTGCCCCCACGCCCTTCAAAAAAAAAATTGTGATTTTGTATGTATATTATTTATGTTGAATGCATGTACATAGTTGTCTGTTGGCGCATGCAGTGGTAAAGTGCTCTCCCTATAAATAAGAGGTCTTGGGTTCAAGATTGCCCCACACTCTCTTTGGGGTTTTTTTTGCCTTTTTCCTAGAAGGCAGTAGAAAAATGTGTGTTTTTGTTTGGTTTTTTTCCAAAAGGCAATAGAAAATAGTAGTGCGTACCTTGTTTTTTATACTGTTTGTGGGTTCGAGTCTACCCACACATTGTATTTGTATACTTTTGGTCCCCAAAACTGTAATCGTAGAGTTAGTAATAGAAAAATAGATGATGAACATGTGACAATATTGTTTTAATGCATATAGTCAAGGTGCGCAAGTTTGCCCAAGTAGCTAGTTATTAAAATATATATATACTTTAAAATTGTTAATTTATCATGAATGCTAAAATTATTTTGGAGTAAATGTGCTTAACTGTAACTCGTATATTATGGTACCAAAAAAATTGGTGCCCCCACTATGTCAAATTCCTGGGTCCGCCACTGCCGAGAACAATGAGGACTCTGTAAAAATATATATAGTTCATGACTATAGACCGAGAACTATTTGAGTTATGTACTTCATCTATGTGCAATAATGTATGTTTTCGAATTTCCATCAGATATGACAATTAATTAATTGCTGGCATTTCGATCTCCTCCATTGCTCCAAGCTCAAGCCTCTTGGTCTGGAGTTGAAGAAGCAAAACTAAATTTAGGGCCAAATAAAGAGAAAGCTAGGAAGAATTGGATGATCAGGTTAATTTGGAGCCTGGGAGACCATAAGACTGCAACATTCATTCATCATCACTCACACAAAGGATGTGATTTATTATATCAAAAGATGTATTCTCCCTAAGAGACAATAATGGCACACAATAAACTATAAAGAATGAATATTATGTACTTCACCGCTATCACACCCTACTCTGAAAAAATAACAATGAAATAAACCATAAAAATTACCACATGACTGATATCCCTCATGCATACTTACGAACAAAGTCCTCATCGATTTGCCTCTACCAAATTAAGCTTGTTCATATTTATCAAAAGCTACTAAGAGGATATAAATAAATAAAAAAACACGTGCAAAAGATTGAGATCGGATATATTTCTTGAAAAAGATAAATATATCATATTATGACATTTGAGCTTGTCTGTTCCAGGATCCTTATATGCGAGCATAAACAAAAATGGGGTACCCAAAACTAAAGATTATATCCAGGCAAAAAACCCACGTGCAACGCACGTGCCTAACCACTAGTCAACACAAAAGGCTAGCCTCATATTACAGTGGATAACCATATAAATAAATGCACGAGAAAGAAAATAGATCTTGTCATGATGGTGACGACGAATATTACCGTCTCTAAACGGTTCCAATAATAAGGATAGAAAATAACTTAATTAACGGACAATATCATAAATAACAATGATTAGCAAAGGAACATTATAAATTAATGTCAAAATTTTCACTAATTTTACATCATATAGACTTCTAACGGTGCTATATCTTGTCGGCTAGCGTAGACATATTTATTCACTACAAGTCAACTCAGTTATTATTCATATGATTCTACTTCATTAATTTTGTGTCCTAATAGTTTCTGTTCACGACAATGAACATAGATTCATAGTACATTTTATTGTATGGAATGATGATTACAGTGCCCAATAATAAGGATAGAAAATAACAGAATTAACGGACAATATCATAAATAACAATGATTAGAAAAGGAACATAAACAAAAATGATAAATATATCATATTTTGACATTTGAGCTTGTCTGTTCCAGGGTCCTTATATGTGAACATAAACAAAAATGGGATACCCAAAACTATGGATTATATTCAAGCAAAAAAATCACGTGCAACGCATGTGCCTAACCACTAGTCAACACAAAAGGCTAGCCTCATATTACAGTGGATAACCATAGAAATAAATACTTGAGAAAGAAAATAGATCTTGTCATGATGGTGACGACGAATATTATTGTCTCTAAACGGTTCCAATAATATGGATAGAAAATAACAGAATTAACGGATAATATCATAAATAATAATGATTAGAAAAGGAACATTATAAATTAATGTCAAAATTTTCACTAATTTTACATCATATAGACTTCTGACGGTGCTATATCTTGTCGGCTAGAGTAGACATATATTTATTCACTACAAGTCAACTCAGTTATTCTTCACATGATTCTGCTTCATTAATTTCGTGTCCTAATATGGGACATAGTTTCTGTTCGCGACAATGAACATAGATTCGTAGTACATTTTATTGTACGGAATGATGATTACAGTATCCAATAATAAGGATCGAAAATAATAGAATTAACGGACAATATCATAAATATAAATAACAATGATTAGAAAAGAAACATTATAAATTAATGTCAAAATTTTCACTAATTTTACATCATATAGACTTCTGATGGTGCTATATCTTGTTGGCTAGCGTAAACATATTTATTCACTACAAGTCAACTCAATTATTCTTCACATGATTCTGCTTTATTAATTTCGTGTCCTAATACGGGACATAGTTTTTGTTCGCGACAATGAACATAGATTCATAGTACATTTTATTGTACTGAATGATGATTATAGTATCTTAGAAACTAATTAATTAATAAAAAACAGCACTAACGGTCGATCTCAAACAAACTATTTTGGAACACTTTATTTAAACATATTAGCGCAAGCTCATGCCTGAAGATACAACTCAAACAATCTGCACACACAAATCAATACTGGGCTCACGTGCAATATTCCAACTCCCGATCTGACGATTCCAACTATAAGAAAAGCAATAGTCCAAGCATATTCGTTGACTTAGTTAACTTAAATAAGCAAATAAACAACAGATAATTTCTCAATCCCTAACTTTGATCTGCATTCACAAATCAAAAAGCTAGCCTCATATTACAGTGCCCTAGAAATAAATGCACGAGAAAGAATATAGTTTTTGTCATGATGGTGACGACGAATTTCAAATATTACGTACGAAAGGGTTATTAGTGTACGGCTCCAATAATAAGCATAGAAAATACTCCCTCCGTCCGGATTTAATTGTCTTTTTTTTGGAGTTCGTGCCATTTTTCAATCGATTATATCTTCCAATTTATAATGTTTTACGTGATTTTGAAAACATTGTATTAAAATTTCAAAATAGCACCTGACCTTTCACACAAATCACGCATAGGCACCTGACCTTTTAATATTATCAAAAAAACACCTGACCTATTTAAAAACCCTTCAATTTTTCACCCGCCGTTAACTTTCCATCCAAAAACAAACGGAAATGTTGAAATGACCTACATCTGGCTATTTGGAGGGAAATCAATATGCATTTTGAGGGAAAAACACTTTACTCTACTGATTTCTTCCCCCAAAACCCACCTGTGGGGCCATGGAGTTCCAATAACAACTATATTTCTTTTTCTATAACAACTATCTTGACCAGACGAATCAGAAAACAAAAAAAGTGAGGCGCAAAACTAAGAAATACGAATTTTTTTTAAATAAGAACAAAACTAAAAGTTATAGAAAAAGTTAGTGGAATGGGGATGTCCCAAAATCCCCAAACATTTCCTTGTTCTCTTTCATTTGCCTCACACCATCTCAAGCTCTGTCGAAAAAAATGACACATAAATTTGATCCCCAAAATGTGCAATAACCAATTCAACAAAAACAAACAGTTACAATAATCGAGATAAAGTCTTATAAGCATTATTTCCATAACAAACCATTGGAACTACATGGCCCCTCAGGTGGGTTTTAGCAGGAGAAATCAGTAGAGTAATGTATTTTTTCCCCAAAATGTATATTGGTTTCCCTCCAAATGGCCAGATGTAAACCATTTCAGCATTTCCATCTGTTTTTGGATGGAAAGTTAACGGCGGGAGGAAAATTGATGAGTTTTTAAATAGGTCAGGTGTTATTTTGATAATATTAAAAGGTCAGGTGTCTATACATGATTTGTGTGAAAGGTCAGGTGTTATTTTGAAATTTTCCTTAGAATTAATCGAGATCTATCAAACAAGATTCATATTCGATATGAAATTCATTACGAATTCAAAGATATAACCCATTTTTTAGCCGGTTATAATAGAACTAGGGACAATTAAATCCAGATGGAGGGAGTAAAAGAATTAACGGACAATATCATATGGAGTAAATAACAATGATTAGAAAAGGAGCATTATAAATTACTGTCAAAATTTTCATTAATTTTAGCATCATATAAATAGACTTCTGACGGTGCTATATCTTGTCGGCTAGCGTAGACATATTTACTCACTACAAGTCAGCTAAGTTATTCGATCTTCACATGATTCTGCTTCATTATTTCCTAATACGAGACATAGTTTCTATTTGAGACAATGAACATAGATTCGTGGTACATTTTATTGTATGGAATGATGATTACAGTATCTTAGAAACTAATTAATTAATAAAAAATTGCATTAACGGCCGATCTCACACATACTTTTTTGGAAAATCATCATTCGGTACGACAAAATTTGCGGTTTTGTAACGCCCTGACTTTTCGGGAGCAATATAAAATAATTTCTCAAGAGAATTTTGCTAAATCGATATAATTTTCTAAAATAAAGGTTCAGCTATTACAATCTCAAGAAAATTTAATGATTCAAAATACATTAACTTCAGAGCTGACTCTAGGCTTGATACGATTCCCAAGCATACTCGATCTCCTTTCCTGATATTCTTTCCGTGTCGAACTGCACCATCATTGAATCCCCTCCATTGAATCTTGCGCCCTCTGGCAAATTGATCGCCGAAGCAATCGATTTACCAGGATACAGACATATCCGTGAATGATAAATCACCCAGTAGAATAATCCAACCCAACCACCCATCTTACTTTACAGCTAGCAGGTAATAATATATTATCAATGCAGAAAAGTAAAATAGAAGTATCACACATGAATTTATTCATTTCTGTACAATAGCCTAACAACGAGAGAAAACTAGTCACGCCCAGATCATAACTAGGGTTTGCCTATCTTAATCACCATATCAAAATTACTACTGGACTCCCGCCAGTTCTATCATCACAAAACATCACTGAACCACCTGTCAGGTTTTATCATCAAAATATCGCTGGATCACCTGCCAGGTTTTATCGTCACAAAATATCACTGGGCTTACTTTGCCAGGTTTTATCGTCACAAGACATCACTGGACCACCGCCAGGTTTTATCAACAGAAAACGTCTCTGGACTACCCGCCAGGTTTTACTGTCACAAAATATCGCTAGACCTCCGCTAGGTTTTATCATCGCAAAACATCACTGGACCACCGCCAGGTTTTACTGTCACAAAATATCACTAGACCTCCGCTAGGTTTTATCATTGCAAAACATCACTGGACCACCGCCAGGTTTTATCAACAGAAAACGTCTCTGGACTACCCGCCAGGTTTTACTGCCACAAAATATCGCTAGACCTCCGCTAGGTTTTATCATCACAAACATCTCTGGACCACCGCCAGGTTTTACTGTCACAAAATATCGCTAGACCTCCGCTAGGTTTTATCATTGCAAAACATCACTGGACCACCGCCAGGTTTTATCAACAGAAAACGTCTCTGGACTACCCGCCAGGTTTTACTGTCACAAAATATCGCTAGACCTCCGCTAGGTTTTATCATTGCAAAACATCACTGGACCACCGCCAGGTTTTATCAACAGAAAACGTCTCTGGACTACCCGCCAGGTTTTACTGTCACAAAATATCGCTAGACCTCCGCTAGGTTTTATCATTGCAAAACATCACTGGACCACCGCCAGGTTTTATCAACAGAAAACGTCTCTGGACTACCCGCCAGGTTTTACTGTCACAAAATATCGCTAGACCTCCGCTAGGTTTTATCATCACAAACATCTCTGGACTACCTCCAGGTTTTATCATCAAAATTTATCACTGGACCACCGCCAGGTTTTATCATCAGAAAATATCACTGGACCACCGCCAGGTTTTACTGTCACAAAATATCGCTGGACCTCCGCCAGGTTTTATCAACGCAAAACATCACTGGGCTTACTTTGCCAGGTTTTATCATCAAAATATCACTGGGCTTACTTTGCCAGGTTTTATCATTACTGGACAACCCGCCAGTTTCAAATCACATCACACAATCCGCCTGCAGGCATCTTCTAACATCTCCTCCTCCCAAATAACCATTATCTAATAACGTCTAGACGAAATCCTACTCATAAGTCACCCCATGTCTCTAGGGTCCAATCTAGCACAATAATCAAGAGACGGAGCAATATACAAATAATCACAATGGTAATTGAAATAATTAGTAAGCGTAGAAATCACGTAACCTTTTATGAATGGACTGTTGCCCTTAATCTTGTATGACCAAGAAATTATTAATAAAGCAAAGAACTTTTATTAAATAAAAGTTTTAAATAAAAGAATATAATCTAAGCTTGTATAGATTTTATTTAGGAAAATAAATTGATTAAAGATCATAATGAACACAATAAATAAATAATAACATTAGAAATAATTAGCATGACCTTAAAAAGGTTCCTATGAATCTACACAGTGGGATCGAGTGTCAAAATCGAGTTCGGAGGGTCGCGAGATTATTTTAAATAATGATATAATCGAAAAACTATCGAAAGTAAAATAATTATGAAATAAATAATCTAATAAAAAAAATTATATTGAGATTAACAAGGTTTGTCTTGGGAGTGTAAAGAATCTAAAAAAAAATATTTGGGAATTAATAAAATGGTTTACGAGGTCGCAAGGATTTTTCGTTTGTAAACTTTTACACGAAATTAAATAAATAAATAATAAATAGATAATAAAATAAAATAAAAAAATATGACATTAACAAGTTATGATCTTTGAGGTGTTAGAAGTCTAGGAAAAATAGATCGGGGGTCGAAAATCAAGTTCGGGATGTCGAAAAGCGGATTCGGAACAAAACTGTACCCGCCGCAAGGTCTGACCGGGTTGACCTTGCGGCCGCAAGGTCAGAGACCTGGTTCTTGCGGCTGGAACAACCTCCAGATCCCCCAAACATGCAACAAGAGCTGCTTTTACAGGAAAGGAAAACAACAAATAAAATAAAATAGGGCCAATGAATTTGCGTGGCCCATGTAACGACCCGGATTTTCGACCCAATTTTTTTTTGAAAATAATAGCGTTAATATTATTAGATCTTAATTATTATTATTATATATATCCTTTTCCTTAATAGATAAATACAGAAAAATATAATTATCTTATTTATCTCTTTTATTAGTTGCATGCATGATTAGAATTCCTTCCATCTCTCCATCTCCTATTCCTACTCGATCTCTACCACTCCCCTAACCATATTTTCGTCCATATTCCGTCCCCATCGAAACCCGAGAATTTGAAACCTTTTCAAATACGAATTATTCACCCTCATCGAAAATTCTCTTATAAATAACCCTTAAGCTCGACCCTAGGGTTCACCACGAAATTCCTCATACCCTACCAGTCCAGAAAAGAGAGAGAATTCGAAGAAAATCGAACTCCAATCCATGGAGTTTTAGAGAGAGAAAGAAAGAGAGAGAAAAGTGGATTTCGTGTCTACGATCAACCGAAACTCAAATTGATCGGTCCAATCACTTCCCTCAACCCCAAGCATCTCCAAACGTCATCCAATTCGAGCCCAAGGTTCCCCGATCGAAGAAACCGAAGTCTTCTTCTCCAAACGTTCAAGATTCGTTTTAAATCAATCCGACCCGATTCGAGGTACTATAATCTATCCCAAACACTCCTATAAGTATATTTAATGTTTTTAAGCATAACCCAATAGCCCCGTAGCCCCATGCATCGAAACCGTGACCAAACAATGGAAAACAACGAAAACTGCATTGAACCTCGTGGCCGCAACCTGCGGGCTGCCCAGCCGCAAGAACCAGGCCCCCGGACCTTGCGGCCCGCGAACTCCACTCGGTCCAACCTTGCGGTTTGTTCTGTTTCGTTCCGAATTGATTTTTCGACCCTCCGAACATCGTTTTCGACCCCTGATCTATTTTTCCTAGACTTCTAATACCTCAAAGATCATAACTTGTTAATGTCATATTTTATTTTATTTTATTATCTATTTATTAATTATTTGTTCCAGTTCTTGTAAAAGTTTACAAAACGAAAAATCCATACGACCTTCTAAACCATTTTATAAATTCCCGTACTATTTTTTTTAGATTCTTTATATTCCAAAGATGATGTGTTGTTAGCCTCAACATATTTTATTTATTAAATAATTTATTACCCATTTATTCTACTTTTGGCGACTTTAAAAATCATTTTTATTTTTAAAATAATCTCACAACCCTCCGGACTCGATTTTGACACCCGATCCTACTGTATAGAATCATAGCAATCTTTTTAAGGTCATGCTAATTATTTCTAATGTTATTATTTATTTATTATGTTTATTATGATCTTTAATCAATTTGTTTTCCTAATTAAAAATTTATACAAACCTAGATTATATTCTTTTTATTAAAACTTTTATTTAATAAAAGTTCCTTGCTTTATTAATAACTTATTGATCATACAGGACTAAGGGCAACGGCCCATTCATAAAAGGTTATGTGATTTTATGCATATTGTTTATTTCAAATTATTATTCTGATTGCATGTTTAATATTTCAACTTCTGATTGATCTGTTTAGATTGGACCCTAGAGACATGGGATGGTATGCGAAATAGAAATCACTTAAATGATGTTAGTTAATGTATGAATTGGAAAGTTTTTGTTTTAAATAGCCTACATGCGTGATTTTGAAATATGCTGAGATTGTAATGAGAATTAAGAGTCCTGGCGAGAGTCCAGTGGAACATCAAGAGTCCTGGCGAGAGTCCAGTGGAACATCCAGAGTCCTGACGAGAGTCCAATGGTAATTTGAGAGTCCTGGCGAGAGTCCAGTGGAACATTAAGAGTCCTGGCGAGAGTCCAGTGGAACATTCAGAGTCCTGGCGAGAGTCCAGTGGTAATTTGAGAGTCCTGGCGAGAGTCCAGTGGTAAATTAAGAGTCCTGGTGTGTTCCAGTGATAAATTTTGATGATAAAACCTGGCGGTGGTCCAGCGATGTTTTGTGATGATAAAACCTGGCGGGTAGTCCAGAGATATTTTCTGTTGATAAAATTTAGCGATGGTCCAGTGATGTTTTGCGATGATAAAACCTAGCGGAGGCCTAGCGATATTTTGTGACAACAAAACCTGGCGGGTAGTCCAGAGACGTTTTCTATTGATAAAACCTGGCGGTGGTCCAGCGATGTCTTGTGATGATAAAACCTGGCGGTGGTCCAGTGACGTTTTATGTTGATAAAACCTGGCGGGTGGTCCAGTGAAATTTTGTGATGACAGAACTAACGGGAGTCCAGTGGAAATTTTGATGTGGTGATTAATATAGGCAGACCCTAGTTATGGTCTGGGCGTGAATAATTTTCTCTTGTTGTTAGGCTATTGGACAGAAATGAATAAATTCATGTGTGATACTTCTATTTTACTTTCCTGCATTAATAATATACGGTTATCTGCTAGCTGTAATGTAAGAGGGGTGGTTGGGTTGGATTATTCTACTGGGTGATTTATCACTCACGGATACGTCTGTATCCTGGTAAATCGATTGCTTCGGCGATCAATTTGCCAGAGGGCCCAGGATTCAATGGAGAGGATTCAACGATGGTGCAGTACAACACAAGAAGAATATCAGGAATAGAGATCGAATATGCTTGGGATTCGTATCAAGCCTAGAGTCAGCTCTGAAGTTAATGTATTTTGAATCGGTAAATTTATTTTGAGATCGTAATAGACCTTTATTTTGGAAAAATTATATTTATTTAGCAAAATTTTCTTAAGAAATTATTTTATTTTGCTTTCGAAAAATCGGGGTGTTACATGAGTATAAAAACACCAAATATACTTAGAGAAGAGGTTGGAATGGATTATAGTACCTCGGTTTGGATCGAATCGATTTAAAACGAATCTTGAACTTTCGGGAAAGAAGACTTCGGTTTTGGCGATTGGAAGGCCTTGGGACTGAATTGATGCTTGCTTGGTGATGCTAGGAGTTGTAGAAGATGATTGGATCGATCAATTTGGGTTTCAATTGGGTGGAACTAGGAAACCCACTTTTCTTTCTCTCTCTAAAACTCCATGGATTGGAGCTTGGTTTTCTCCGGTTTCTTTCTCTCTTCTGGACTGGTAGGGCATGGAAAATTTCGTAGTGTACCCTAGGGTCGGATTAATGGGATATATATAGGGTAATTTGGAAGAGGATGATAAGTTTGAGTTTTAATAGGATTCTAACTCTCGGCTTTGAGATGGATGGAATATGGACGAAAAATAGGATTGGGGAGGAGGTAGAGATTGAGTAGGAGTAGGAGAGATGGAAGGAGTTGTATACTTGCATGCAAATTTAAAGAAAATAAATAAATAAGGGATAATTAGATAAGATAATTATTTTGGTATATATCTATTAAGGAAAAGAATTATATTAGTACTAATTATTAATAGTAAAGATTACGGGTTAATTAGAAAAAAAAAATATGGCCTAAAATCCGGGTTGTTACAGGTTTTATCTAAAATTTACAAGGATGTTTTCCTGCATTCTATTTTTGAAAACAACTTTGTTATTCCCATTTTGTTTTTAGTACTGACTAAAAGTTTTAGAAAATCTATTCTGATTTACCAATACCAAAAAGAAGTGTTGCATTGATGATGTAATCCATAACCTAAATAAATCTTTGTCAGATAATGGAGATTTTCAAAATGACCTAAGCAATACTTTTTCCTCGTTTTCTCAAAATTTGACATTAATTGGTCCTCAACTGTAACCCAAATCAAATCTCATTTAAATTTGGATTACATTTCATACTGAACCCTGCAGAAATATGTGATGAAAAAGGGTGTTGAAGCACCATGTAACAGTACTCAGAAATCGTTGAATAATTTAACCTCACACGCCACCCCATCTCTTTCTCCCTATAAATTGAACCAATCACAAGCACTCAAGTTCCATAGACTCTCAAGTTTCGACACCCCATATCTTTGTCTTTCTTTGTATCTATATACCTATCTCACTCGCCACTCAAACACTCACTTTCTCTTGCTAGTAGCCATATGGTGAAAAACAAAGACAATGGAAGGCTATGGGCAACCATCGCCATCTACCGCGAGTGTCAGAGAAATCACTCTACGCAGACAGGTCACCACGTAATTGACTGGTGACTAGAGTTCTTAGGCTACGGAGAGGACCGCCGATCTGAGGTGGCTTTCTACTGTTGCAAATGGAACGAGGCGGCTGCAACCGCAACTTCCATCGCAAGAAAGAAATCACCATCCTAGCTGACCCCACAACCGTCCAAATGGTTCACGAGTTGGCGGCGGCCGCTCCTCCTCAAAAAAAAAAAAAAAAACCCCTTCATACAGCCTCACTTGTTCAATCTACGGAATCCCTCCACATCTTTTCAACAAGTCGTCTGCATGCAGTTGTTCTTTTGATCCTTTGAATATTACATGTATAGTTGAGGAATACGAAAAAGCTTCAATGGATCACAAATTATGAACCGCATTTTTCATTTTCATGTTGGAACATTTGTCGACCCTGCCTAGTTAGTAAGGTTGGCGTAGTTGACTCGACCCGCAGCTTCTAGCTCTTGAAGTCAAGTCGAAGGTCGGCAAAACAAGGTTGCTTGCTCTTAGTCTCGGCCTCCTTATCACAACAGAACGTTACGTCCGTAGGGCAATGTAGCCAACTGCATTCTTTATTGCCAACTGCATTCTTTGTTGCCATGGGATGCGTATCTTCAGTTTGGTGTTTCATTTGCATTCCCGTCTTGATTGTATCCGTTTATCGAGTTTTAATAAAATTTTCTTTTGCCATAACAAATAATAGTGATATACGACAGGCGTAATCTTGATTAGCTTTATTTTACTGCTACTAATTACACAAAAAGATTGTAGTTTTTAATTGTAAAATTGCAATTAATCCAAATCAAGTCTATATTTTCCAAGCATGAATTTCGCCACGAGATTCCAACTAAAGGAAGGCAATTGGATTTCAACAAGTAAAATGAGAAGAAACAGATTCGAAGGAGTGAATTTACATAGGAACAAACCAAAATTCAAAGAAGCACAAAATTTTGGAAGTGAAATTTCAATTAGGTAATCCGCAGGCGATCAATTGTAATAGCACTTAAAAAAAATTATTTTGAACATTAATTTCTCCGCGGGATATATTCAACAAGTAAAACGAGAAGAAATATATGTACAAATTGATTTGTCTACGAGCAAAATTTCATGCATATAGTTTGTTTACATAATAAAATCAACACAAATGGCTAGCCTCATATTACAATGGATAACCATAGAAATAAATGCACGGAAAAGAATATAGATTTTGTCATGATGGTGACGACAAATTTCAATTTTTTCATACAAAAATGTTATACTGTCTCTTAACGGCGCCTCCGATAATAAGCATAGAAAATAACAGAATTAACGGACAATATCATAAATATATAACAATGATTAGAAAAGGAGCATTATAAATTACTGTCAAATTTTTCACTAATTTTAGCATCATATAGACTTTTGGCGGTGCTATAACTTACCAGCTAGCTAGCGTAGACATATTTATTCACTACAAGTCACCTCCGTTATTCTTCACATGATTCTGCTTCATTAATTTCATGTCCTAATACGCGACGTAGTTTCTATTCGCAACAATGAACATAGATTCGTAGTACATTTTATTGTACGGAATGATGATTACAGTATCTTAGAAATTAATTAATTAACAAAAAAATAGCATTAACGGCCGATCTCAAGCAAACTGTTTCGAAAAATCATCATTCCGTACGATAAAATTTACGGCTTTATCTAAAATTTACAAGGATCTTTTCCTCCCTTCTCGTTTTGAAAACAACTTTTTTTATTCCCATTTTCATTTTAGTACTGACTAGTTTAAAGTTTTAGAAAATCTTTTCTAATTTACGAATGCCAAAAAGAAGTGTCTCATTGATGATGTAATCCATCCAAATGACCTAAGAAAATCTTTGTCAGATAATGTAATCCATCCAAATGAGTCCATTAATTAAAAATGACCAAAGCAATACTTTTTCCTCGTTTTCTCAAAATTCGACATTAATTGGTCCTCAACCGTAACCTAAATCAAATCTCATTCAAATTTGGATTACATTTGCATCCAGCCAGCCTTATGCTGCCAAGGACCTCTCCCTCTCTCTCACTCATACACACACGACATTAGTAATTATCAGCGGGCATCGTCACGTGGGGCCTTTTCCACCGCACATTTCTGTGTGGTCTACACATTTCGTTCTGGACCCCGTAGAAATATATAATGAAAAAGGGCGTTAAGACACCACGTAACAATACTCAAAGACCATGGAATAATTTATCCTCACGCAGAACCCTATCTCTTTCTCCCTATAAATTGAACCTATCACAAACACTCAAGTTCCATAGACTCCCAAGTTTCAACACCCCATATCTTTGTCTTTCTTTGTATCCATATACCTATCTTACTCACTCAAACGCTCACTTTCTCTTGCTAATCATATGGCGAAAAACAATGACGGTAGAAGGCGATGGGCAACCATCGCCATCTATCTCGAGTGCCAAAGGATTCACTCTGGGCAGACGGGTGACCACGTAGTTGACGGGTGCCAAGAGTTCTTAGGCTACGGAGACGACCACCTATCCGAGGTGGCTTTCTACTGTTCCAAATGCGGCTGCAACCGCAACTTCCATCGCAAGGAAGAAATCACTATCCTAGCTAATCCCACAACCGTCCAAATGGTTCACGAGTTGGCAGCCGCTCCTCCTCCTCATTGCGGTGCTCCTTCTCCACCACTACAACAAATCCCCATTGCCGAGATACGCCTCGGGAATGAAGAGGCGGAGCAGGAGGAAACCAGAGAGCCGAAGAGAGAGAGGACAAAGTTCACAGAAGCGCAAAAAGATGCGATGATAGGGTACGCGGAAAAGTTGGGGTGGAGATTGCGGGGACATAAGGAACATCGACTTTTTCGGTTTTGTTTGGGAATTGGGATTACGTTGCAGAATTTCAAGTTGTGGATGAGGAACAATAAGAGAAAGTACTATGTGGAACCTGAGGAGAGCTCGGCTAGCTGCCGAGGGGTTGTGAGACTCGAACTCCACACCTCATGCATCGGGGCAAGGAGCCGTGCCAACTGCAATAGCGACCTACTTGTTTAAGGAAAATTACCAATGAGGGTTGTGATTGTTTAAGGAAAATTTATTTTGAACACTAATTTCTCCGCGGGATATATTCAACAAGTAAAATGAGAAGAAATATTTGTTCAAATTGATTTGTGTATCCACAAGATTTCATGCATATAGTTTGTATACATGTAATAATAATCAACACAGGAGGCTAGCCTCATATTATAGTGGATAACCATAGAAATAAATGCACGAGAAAGAAAATAGATTTTGTCATGATAGTAATGACGAATTTCAAAATTTTCGTACGTGCGGAAAGGTTATTACTGTCTCTTAACGGCTCCAATAATAAGGATAGAAAATAACATAATTAACGGACATTATCATAAATAACAATGTTTAGAAAAGGAGAAATATAAGATAATGTCAAATTTTTCACTAATTTAAGCATCATATAGACTTCTAACGGTGCTATATCTTGTCGGCTAGCGTAAACATATTTATTCACTACAAGTCCACTTCTTCACATGATTCTGCTTCATTAATTTTGTGTCCTAACAAACGATATAGTATCTGTTTGTGACAATGAACATAGATTCATTGTACATTTTATTGTACGGAATGATGATTACGGTATCTTAGAAACTAATTACTTCCTATAAATTGATTACAGAATCTTAGAAATTCGTAGTACATTTTATATATTGTGCAGAATGATGATTACAAAATCTTAGAAACTAATTAGTTAAAAGAAAACTGCTTTAACGGTCGATCTCAAACAAACTGTTTTGGAACACCTTAATAAAACATACGTAATGTGACGGTTCATCAAATTTACTTTCTTTTTTTTATCGGCAACAAAATTTTATTAAGACTCGATAAAGGTTGCTTTTCGAAAACAACAACTTAATTGGCCATTTAATCTACAAAAACTATATTATAACACATCACCGATTTTTTAACCGCAAAAGATGTCTTATCTTATATTTACGACTTTATCTAAAATTTACAAGGATTTTTTCCTCCATT
Organism: Rhododendron griersonianum; assembly: GCA_018127125.1. NCBI lineage: Eukaryota > Viridiplantae > Streptophyta > Magnoliopsida > Ericales > Ericaceae > Rhododendron > Rhododendron griersonianum. Next base: position 38,761,636 of record CM030798.1, on the reverse strand, counting down.
CTCTTCTTGAAAACAACTTTGTTATTCCCATTTTCTTTTTAGTATTGACTAAATTAAAGTTTTAGAAAATCTATTCTAATTTACGAATACCAAAAAGAAGTGTTACATCGATTATGTAATCCATCCAAATGCCTAAGAAAATCTCTGTCAGATAATGGAGATTTGTGAGTCCATTAATCCAAATGTCCCAAGCAATTCTTTCCTCGTTTTTCCCAAATTTGACATTAATTGCTCCTTAACCGTAACCTAAATCAAATCTCATTCAAATTTGGATTACATTTGCGTGCTAATGGTCAGTGTGTTATTTTATTTCGACGTTCTTAATTATAGTGATTCCCTACTGGCCCTTCCAGCCAGCCTTGTGCTGCCAAAGACAACCCCCCTTCCCCCGCCCCCGCTCTCTCTCTCTCTCTCTCTCTCTCTCTCTCATACACACACGACTAATTTTCAACGGGCCCCGTCACGTAGTGTCATTACAGCCTTCTCCACCACACATTTCTGTGAGGTCCACACATTTCATACCGGACCCCGCAAAAATATTTCATAAAAAATGGTGTTGAGTCATCACGTAACAGTACTCATAGACCATTGAATAATTCATCCTCACACACAACCCTATCTCTTTCTCCCTATAAATTGAACCTATCACAAGCACTCAAGTTCCATAAACTCCCAAGTTTCAACACCCTATATCTTTGTCTTTCTTTGTATCTATATACCTATCTCACTCACTCACTCACTTTCTCTTGCTAATAGCTATATGGCGAAAAACAATGACGATGGAAGGCGATGGGCAACCATCGCCATCTACCGCGAGTGTGAGAGGAATCGCTCTGGGCAGACTGGTCACCCCGTAGTTGACGGGTGCCAAGAGTTCCTAGGCTACGGAGACGACCACCGATCTGAGGTGGCTTTCTACTGTTCCAAATGCGGCTGCAACCGCAACTTCCATCGCATGGAAGAAATCACTATCCTAGCTGAACCCGCAACCGTCAAAATGGTTCGCAAGTTGGCGGCCGCTCGTCCTCCTCCTCGCTGCCGTGCTCCTTCTCCACCACCACGGCAAGTCCCCATCCCTGAGGAGCGCTTCCTCGGGAATGGAGAGGCAGAGCAGGAGGAGACCAGCGAGCCGAAGAGAGAGAGGACTAAGTTCACGGAACCGCAGAAAGAGGCGATGAGAGGGTACGCGGAAAGGTTGGGGTGGAGATTGCGGGGACGCAACGAACATCAACTTTTTCGGTTTTGTTTGGAAATCGGGATTACGCTGCCGAATTTCAAGCGTTGGATGAGGAACAATAAGAGAAAGTACCATGCGGAAGCTGAGGAGAGCTCGGTCAGCTGCTGAGGGTTGTGAGACTCGAACCCCACACCCCATGCATCAGGGCAAGAAGCCGTGCCAACTGCATTGGCGCCCCACTTGCTCTCTTCTCCTTCATCTTCTTTTTTTGTCTTTTCTTCAGTTGGGTGCTTCTTTTGGTAGTAGTTGCCTGTTCTTTTGTTTTTTTTTTCCCTTTTCTTTTTAGTATGGTCTTTTTAAAAGTTTAGGTTTGAGAGTTTTTGTAGAGAGAACAGATTAAATATATGCAGAATTTGTGAATGTAATGTATTAAGTTTGTTTGTTTGTTTGAAAACTACATGTAAGAACGTACAAACAACGGGAGAAGATTAGCAAATGAAAGTTGATATAAACCAGGAAACAGATCTCTGGAATTTTAATATCAAGGTTTGGCGGGTTTGGGTTGCTTCTTGGTTTCGGCTTTGTCCTATGAGTTTGCTATCTTGAGTTTCGGATTGTGTTTCTTGTGCTTAGGTTTTTTGTTTGTTCGGATTGTTTCAGAGGTTGTTTCGGTTTTGGTTTTCTCTATGATATTATGGTTGGCTCATTGTCTTCCTTTGAGTTTGGTTCTCGGGTTCTCTTTCGCCGGTATACCCATGATCCGTTAAATCCTTGTAATCATTTTTCAAAGATTTATATAAAAAAAATTTGCTGATCAAAAAAAAAATTGATTCGTTTAATTTTTGTTTCATTGAAAATATCCATCCGACAAGAATGTCACTCCTTTGGTTAGCTCCTTGTCTTCCTTAGAGTTTGGTTCTCCGGTGGCGTTTCGACGGTGTGCCCTTGATCCGTTAAATTTTTGTATCCCAAGCATGAATTTTGCCACAGATTCCAACTAAAAGAAGGCAATTTGGATTTCATTTATCTGACTATTTCATCGTTTCATTTATCTGACTGAATTTACAAAGGAACAAAAAAAAAATATCAAGGAAGCACAAAATTTTGGATGTGAATTTCAATTAGGTAATCCGAATGCGATCAATCGTAATAGCACTTCAAAAAAATTCATTTTGAACATTAATTTCTTCGCGGGACATATTCGACAAGTAAAATGAGAAGAAATATATGCTCAAATTGACTTGTCTATCCACAAGATTTCATGCATATAGTTTGTATACATATAATAATTAATCAACACAAAAGGCTAGCCTCATATTACAGTAGATAACCATAGAAATAACTGCACGAGAAAGAATATAGATAGATTTCGTCATGATGGTGACGACGAATTTCAATTTTTTCATACGGAAAGGTTATTACTGCATCTTAACGGCTCCAATATATATATAACGATAGAAAATAACATAATTAACGGACAATATCATAAATAACAATGATTAGAAAAGGAGCATTATAAATTAATGTCAAATTTATCACTAATTAATTTTAGCAACATATAGACTTCTGACGGTGCTATATCTTGTTGGCTAGCGTTAACATATTTATTCACTACAAGTCAACTCAGTCATTCTTCACATGATTCTACTTTATTAATTTTGTGTCCTAACACGCGACATATTTCTGTTCGCGACAGTGAACATAGATTCGTAGTACATTTAACTGTACGGAATGATGATTACAGTTGATAACCATATAAATAAATGCATGAGAAAGAATATAGATCTTGTCATGATGGTGACGACGAATATTACTATCTCTTAACGACTCCAATAATAAGGATAGAAAATAACAGAATTAACGGACAATATCATAAATAACAATGATTAGAAAAGGAGCATTATAAATTAATGTCAAAATTTTCACTAATTTTAGCATCATAGAGACTTCTCACGGTGCTAAATCTTGTCGGCTAGCGTAAACATATTTATTCACTATAAGTCAACTCAGTTATTCTTCACATGATTCTTCTTCATTAATTTCGTGCCCTAATATCCAACATAGTTTCCGTTCGCGACAATAGACATAGATTCGAAGTACATTTTATTGTACGGAAATTACAATATCTTAGAAACTAGTTAATTAACAAAAAAAATAGCATTAACGGTTAATCTCAAACAAACTGTTTTGAAACACCTTAATTAAACATATGTGATGTGATCATGGTTAATCATATATATTTAGATATTACCTTACGCTTTTGAAAACCATAACTTCATCGTCACCTAAATAAGTCATCTAAATAGGATGTCTATTTGATTTTTTTCTAAAATATTCTAACAAAATATCACCGAGTTTTTAACCAGCGAAAGATGCTTTATCTAAAATTTACAAGGATGTTTTCCTCCTTTCTCTTTTTGAAAACACTTAACTTTGTTTCCCATTTTCATTTTAGTACTGACTAAATTAAAGTTTTAGAAAATCTTTTCTAATTTACGAATACCATAAAGAAGTGTCGCATTGATGATGTAATCCATCCAAATGACCTAAGAAAATCTGTGTCAGATAATGGAGATTTATGGGTCCATTAATTCAAATGACCAAATTAGAAATTTCTCCTTCCTGTCAAAAACGAAAATTCAAAATGACCTAAGCAATACATTTTCCTCGTTTTCTCAAAATTTGACATTAATTGGTCCTTAACCGTAACCTAAATCAATTCTCATTTTGCGGGCTAATAGTCCACTGTTTTTTTGTCTTGACGTTTTTAATTATAGGGATTCCCTACTGGCCCTTCCAGCCAGCCTTATGCTGCCAAGGACACCTCTCTCTCTCTCTCTCTCTCTCTCTCTCTCTCTCTCTCTCTCTCTCTCTCTCTCTCTCTCTCTCTCTCTCTCTCTCTCTCTCTCTCGTATTACTCCAATAGCCTTCTCCGTCACACATTTTTGTCAAGTCTACGCTTTTCATACTGGACCCCGCAGAAATATGTGATGGAAAACGATGTTGAGGGACCACGTAACAGTCTCAAATACCATTGAATAATTTATCCTCACACACAACTCTATCTCTTTCTCCCTATAAATTGAACATATCGCAAACGCTCAAGTTCCATAGAGTCCCAAGTTTCAACACCCCACATCTTTGTCTTTCTTCGTATCTACGTACATACCTATCTCACTCACTCACTCAAACACTCACTTTCTCTTGCTAATATGTATATAGTGAAAAACGACGACGATGGAAGGCGATGGGCAACCATCGCCATCTACCGCGAGTGCCAACGAAAGCACTCTGGGCAGACGGGTCACCACGTAGTTGACGGGTGCCTAGAGTTCTTAGGCTACGGAGACAACCACCGATCCGAGGTGGCTTTCTACTGTTCCAAATGCGGCTGCAACCGCAACTTCCATCGCAAGGAAGAAATCTCTATCCTAGTTGAACCCACAACCGTCCAAATGATTCACGAGTCGGCGACCGCTCGTCCTCCTCCTCATTGCAGTGCTCCTTCTCCACCACCACGGCAAGTCCCCATTCCCGAGGTACACATCGGGAATGGAGAGGCGGAGCAAGAGGAGACCAGCGAGCAGAAGAGAAAGAGGACTAAGTTCACGGAAGCGCAAAAAGAGGCGATGAGAGGGTACGCGGAAAGGTTGGGGTGGAGATTGCGGGGACATAACGACCATCAACTTTTTCAGTTTTGCTTGGAAATTGAGATTACGCTGCAGAATTTCAAGTTGTGGATGAGGAACAATAAGAGAAAGTACTGTGTGGAACCTGAGGAGAGCTCGGCTAGCTGCCGAGGGTTGTGAGACTCGAACCCCACACCTCATGCATCGGGGCAAGGAGCCGTGCCAACTACACTGGCGCCCCACTTGCTTTCTTCTTTTCCTCTTCTTTTTTCTTTTTTTTTCTCTTTTCTTCAGTTGGGTGTTTGATTTTGTTTCTTGTGGTTAGTAGTTGCGCTTGTTCTTTTATTTTTTGTCTTTTCATTTTAGTGTGGTCTTTTTAAAAGTTTAGGTTTGAGAGTTTTTTTTAGAGAGAACAGTGTAAATATATGCAGAATTTTTGAATGTAATGTTTAAGTTTGTTTGTTTCAAAACTACATGTCACTACAAGAAAATCGAAATCTTCCTAACGTGCATTTTTTTAGCAATGATTGAACAAACCGTCGGTGTAGAAGGGATTTTATAACGGTTTTAACGGTTTTGATTGAACCGTTAGTAGATTAAGCTAACAGTAGATGTCAACCAACAATGAGGATAGAATGAATATATACCTTGGCTAATTTGGGATAAAAGTAACTGCAATTCACTTGTCGATTTTCAATATCAATGTAAAAAAACACAAATCAACAAAAGGGGGAAAAATATTGGTACGAATCAGGAAACATATAAAAATTGATTTTTTTTTAATTGTTTTTAGTTTATTGTTAAAAAGTGAGGTGAGAGGGATCGACAGATTGAGCTTACGAGTAACAGCGCTAGAAACGTAGTATATATTATACTTTTTGAAACTCTTTCATGCATTTTTTTTCCCTATATATCGTGCTTGATTTTATTTTCTAATTAGTTATTGTAAATGAAATTCTCCAGTTCTCCTATATATACCGATTAAAAATATATATAAATATGTGCGTGTGCCTCAACCCCTCTTTTGTGAAAGCCTTTCACCAAGAACCTTCATATATAATGGCTTGTTTTAAGGGTCTGTAAAAAGACTCGCCTTTTCAGTTTTCGTTTTAGTTTTTTTGTTTTCTATTTTCTAAGCTTTTAAAATACAGTAAGATTTTTATGCAGACTTTAAACCCCGCCGCGATACTTTAGATCAACAAAATTTAAAGGAAAAGTAATTTTGGAGGCGCGGCCCAACGTTGACGGATCAATTCACATGAAGGGAAGCTAGCCCGTGATTGACGCGAAACGGCCGAATAAAAAGACCCATTAATTCTTTTGGCATGAACAAATGCCATTTTTTGGGTATTCGAGATTGTTTAGGCCTCGGAATTCTTTTTTTATCCGTTTTAGAAAATAATTGATTTGCTTATTACCTAGTCAAGATATACTTCATATTCATAGCGTTCCGCCGTGTTTTTACTAATCATTTACTTCTTGTTCTAGTTTTCATATTTGATTTTAACTTAACAACTTCTTCTACATGATAGGTTTTTCGCACACCTTTCTGCATGAAATGGATGAACTAGTCTTTATATTGATAAGACAATATATACCGTTGTATTAATCCTCAAAATCAATCTTAAAATAGTACGTACTTATATTTCTTTCCATGTATGGAAAGATCGATGGCCGTATATACGAAACAGCACAAATAGTTTTGCTGTGGATTATGAATCCCGAATTTTCTCCAATATATACGTCGGAATATAAACTTATTTTCTTCTTCTGTCTTGTTGTGTTGGTTTTCGGAAGCTTACTGTAGGATAGGTAGGTTCGATTTGGTGGTCAAATATTCCACATAAGAGGGAATAGATGAGGAAAGGAGAGGTCAGAATGGTTAGCACTTGGTTTAGATGAACATGATCTGTTTTGCAGAGCAAGGGATAAGATATACTATGTAGAAGAAATATATGGAGGAAATGGAGGGATGATGTAGGGGGTGAAGAAGAAGGGCAAGAGGTACAGAAGAAACCAAGGCAGAATCCCTTTGGTTGCTCTGTGAGTGGGTAGATTCACAAGACAGCCCTAGAAGAGATGACCTCTCTAGGGACCCCCATCTATCTCTCTCTCTCTCTAGGGAGAGTTATCATTGAGAGTCTTGTGGGAGCCTTAAACTGCCCTAAACGTTCTGAAGAACTTGTGAAATGATGGATGGGAGTGCCTGATATTTATAGGTACCACAGGCCACTAAGAAGGCGCCAGGTGGCTTCCACAATATCGCAACGACACGCGTCCCTTCCGTACCCCTCGGCCGCGGGGGTAGTCACCGTCACTCTCGCGGTGACTCGAGCTACCCCATCTCGCAGCGGAACCCCTTCTCCTAAGCCACCAAGCCACTAGATCTCCCCCATTCCCGCTGAAGGACTGAATCCCAAACCGGGCTCCGGAAAGCCCCTCAAGTCCTGCCTCGCGACCTGAGCAGACATTAAGCGTCTGAGTTCAGTTGCTATGGTCCTAGCTTCGGACCACGCTATCGTTATGCTCTGGGATTCCTCCACGGCTTTGTGCCCCATTGCTAGGTGCTACGTGGCCCAGATGCACTGGATTGGGACTTCTCGCGACTCTGTGCCCCTGTTCGGGTGCTACGCTGCCTAAGTACATTAATGCATCTTTTAACTTTAGGGTGCGCTAATATGTAAAGCCCCGTATCTCGCCCTGATGGCGGATACCTCGCCCTGACAGCGGATACCTCGCCCTGACGGCGGATACCTCGCCCTGACGGCGGCTGCCCGAGCACATTGAATATCCAGGCCCTTATCTCGCCCTGACGGCGGATATCTCACCTTGACGGTGGCTGCCCAAACACATTAGATATCCAGGCCCTGTATCTCGCCCTAACGGTGGATACCTCGCCCTGACGGCGGCTGCCCGAACACATTGAATATCCAGGCCCTTATCTCACCCTGACGGCGGCTGCCCGAACACATTGGATATCCAGGCCCTTATCTTGCCCTGACGGCGGATATCTCACCCTGACGATGGCTGCCCGAATACAGTGAATAAGCTAGGGAGATCGCTCCTCCCATTTCGCTACTAATGAACAAGCCAGGGAGATCGCTCCTCCCATCTTGTTACTTGTGAAGTATGTGTCCGCGAGGGTCACCTCACCCCCACGAAGCTATCATCACGGCGATATCACGTGTCGGCTGTTTGCTGGTGTTGCGTGTCCTCTTCTGACTAGATGGTCAACTTTTCAACTATGCCACGTGTTGCTTTCTGATAGGATGGTCAACGGTTAGACCAAGGTCAACTGCAGGAATATTGACCCTTCCTACACTTACTTTTTGAAAGGTTGCCCCTTTACCTTTCCTCAAATGTAGAGAGCTTAACTAACCATTGTACAGTCGAAAGAAGACTCGTTGGAGAAAAGAATATATATATATATAACATATAAGAGCTATATATTTAGAAACAGTGAAATCCTTATGTCAATTATGAAAAAGATAAGGAAAAACCATACGATCAAAGAACTCACAACCCAGTTGATCTCACTGGTGTCTACAACGTACGGTTAGGATCATTCGATCAGCACGATCTTGAGCTATGGGCCGTCCAAGAGGGGGCCGCAAAAAAACCCACAATCTGGATTGATGACTTGGTTGGGCCCGTATAGGGCTTATGGTGCCAATACCACCACTTGTATGAAAGCCGAAGCAGCCCGTTTAACGGCATTCTCATGCTTTCTGTATGTGTTGATCATGCACCCCTCATGAACCAACCACCATCCAGTCATGCTACCCTTAACTTCCCCTTCGATTCTGCTTCTGCTGCAGTATAAATCTCGGACCCTTGATGCCAGCAGCTAGCTCCATCAGTTTTGCAGTATGGACAACACACGAATCCGCGGGACTTTGGTGCTTATTGTTAGTATTAATTTTCTAGTGACGTCTCCGGGCGTCGCTCAAGACCCTTTCAAAAAGATGGTTCCGACTTCTGGTACTAGCCAGTGTCAGAATGTGAATGGGATTTTCTTCTCTTGGGGCTGCTCTTTCCGAGAAAAGAGCAGCCCCGAGAGAAGAAAATCCCATTCACATTCTGACACTGGCTAGTACCAGAAGTTGGAACCATCTTTTTGAAAGGGTCTCGAGCAACGCCCGGAGACGACGTCACTAGAAAAATAATAAGAAGAAGAAGAAGAAAAAGGAGCACCAAAGCCCCGCTGTTTGAGAAGTTGAAGAGAAAGTAGGGCTTTCAACCTTCAAAGGTCCAAGGCCTTTACTCCTCCCCGTTCTCTTCTTATCTACGTACCAAAACCCTTCTTTCTTTCCCGTATAGATGTAATTTACGTGTGCTGAATGGGAGTCCACCACTTCCCTAATTTAAACTAAATGGAACACCCATTTAGATTTCGGACTAAGCGCTTTAGTCCTTGGTGCTGAACAGGCTAACCAAAATAACGATTCAAATAAAGGTAGTTCTATTCTTTTGTGCATAAGAGTACGAATGAGGTAACTCCTCCTTTGATTGGAGAGGTTAATGATCTGAGTGCCCTACTTTGTGGCTTTCTAGTACTTTAATTAAGAACATATGCTACTTTTATGAGATTATTTTGTATGCCTATATTTTCATCAATCGTTTATAAATAATTGGAGCTAGCTCAGTTGGTCAGAACTCTTGCATCTCACTAGTTAGGAGCTTAGAAGTTCGAGTTTTTCCACCTACGTGTGGTTTTCTTCCGTTGGGATTATTTCTCTCCCTAATGAGGGCTTATAATTGGATTGGGTTTATAGTGGTTGAGTTGTTGGGCTTAGTTTTCTCATAGACTATCAAACAACTCATGTAGTGTCCCGTGGTTCGTATTTTGCACTTCAAACACGATGTAATGATCTCTCCTATCGATTTAAAAAAAAAAAATTCAACCGTTTATGTTTTGGTTTATAGTTCATATGACACTTTAGTTTCACACCTACCAACCTAGAAGACAAAAATTGTCAGAGCAACAACTCATCTACAATTAACTTCACATTAGTCCAAAGCATTAGCTAAGATTAACCAAATCCGTTTGTTCCATAACAAATTTGACATTAAATGAGATTAGTGGTGAATTAATTAAGAAGCTTACCAAGCGACTGAACCCAAATTCTGTCAAATTCAAATTGCCAACCAGGCCTTATTCATTAAAGTCCGCAATTAATTTAGATTACAAAAAATCCAGGTCAATTTGAGTTGGCCAATTAATGCATTTCACCAATTCACAGAGTCTATTTACGATTCATTTTGAAAAAAATAATTCAACTACCCAACTTGCTTCAACGCTGAAAAAATTGAGTCAAAAAGAGCTTTTTTTTAAGACCACAGTTATAAAATCATCGGTCGGATATGGATTCTCAAAATCACGGTATTGTGTGTTCGTAATCATAGTCTGATTTTATATTTTTTTACGTAATTAGATTTTGTTCCATAAGTAAAATTTCTTTGTAAGTTTACTAAGTTGATTGTATATATAGTTGTGTACTTGGATATCTAGTTTTTTTTCCCATAATGATTTGGGAAATCTGAATAATTAAACGGCAAATTGACCATAAAAGCGGGCAATAAATATTTTCACATTAATTTTACGAGATGGCAAATTATATCCATTGCACCTGTACAAATTACAATGGTTAGAAAGCAATTAATTAATGACCAATTAATTTAACAAACCAAAATCTTGATTTCTTAGATAAGTATATGGGGATTCAAAATAAAATTTATCGTGAGACCCTGAGACCACGGCAGCAGCTCAAGCGGTCATGAGTGGGCACTTAGGTGCCGGTGTGTGAGGTTTCGAATTCTAGTCGATGAAATAACGTTGACTTATCATAATAATCTGGGTGCTGATGTGTGAGGTTTCGAATTCAAATCGATGAAATTTCATTGACTCGTAATAATCTAACTCTAATAATATTCTATCGTAGGGCTATCTTGTGAAATACTATCGAAACATCCGTTAAACCACTCTACTTGTATAACTTTACACATTTTATGATAGGCTCCACCATGTTTAAACATCTATAAAATCTTGGGGGATTATTGGAATCCACAAATTGGCATATAAAGTGATAGAATCGAGACACAATTTGGAAGTACTAATTTTTAGGTTAATTTAGCAAAGTTTTGTAGCAATGGGACTCGGGGACCCTGTTGTCCCTCTAACAGACAACATGGGTGTTGTCCCCATCCGAGCCATCCATGCTCAGCAATGGACGGCTAAGATTTTATCTCAGCCGAACAGATTTTAGCCCTCCATTCGTGCATTGCCCAGAGGCTTTCGCATAGAACCCATAATCAAAAGTGGCCCTGTTTGGGATGACTGACTTATTAAGCACCTTCAGTACATGGATTATGTCCATCAGTCAATCTTCTTTTTTACTGTTCTGATTTGGATAAAAATGAACAAAATTGCTTATACTATGGGCTGGACTCTCAAGCAAAACAAGAGAAAATTCAAGCCCAAAGAAAATGATTTGACTTCTCTAAAAAACACACCCAAGAGGACCTCAATCAGAGCTAAATATAAAAAGACCATAAAGTCAATTTCCCTGGAAAACCCTGCAACAATCTCACCGATAGTATTATTGAGGCAAGTGAACACCTTCATTCTTGCCAAACACTCATCAACAGTAGGAAAACCACACTATTTGGGCCAAGGATCTTCCATACCCAAGTTGTCCCCTATTCATGTTCTAAGTCGCTCTCGGTAGTCACGGGATACCTCTCAAGATTCCTGCATGATCATGTGACACGGAGTGACTTAGAACATGACTACATTTAAAAAAAAATGGATACATGGACCTTTGCCCCTATGATTGGCACCTAAATGTATGAAACTACGCAATCTACACATCACTTCTCTCTCTCTCTCTCTCTCTCTCTCTCTCTCTCACCAAGGTAAAGACCCTAATCCTCGTCTTCGGTCTCTTCATCGTCGTCCTCATTATTACCTGCATACCTCCATCCATCCTCGATATTGTCACGGTCCTCTTCCGTCTCTTCACTGTCTTCTTCATCGTCGTCTTCATATCTCTCTTCCTTAACTGGCCATGGTTTTTTCACTACGTTCAAATTCGCAGGAGATGAGGTTGAGCCCTTGCGTGCAACTTTCGAAGGAGGCAGTTTCACATTTGGCTTGGGTTTGCTTTGTTTCTGAATCTTGATATTTCCCCTTTTTCCAGCGTAAGCATCTTGGTCGCTGCCTTCGTCCATATCATTGTCGATAGCAGATGGAGTGTTCTTAGGATTTTCATCGCCAAAATGGCCCGGATGTTCTCTCCTCAAATGAAGGTTCAGCTTGTATTCATGGATATAGGCCTTTTCGCACCCTTCATAGGGGCAGCAGTAAGGGCGGTCAGAAGATGCGGACCCATAATTAGTAGCAGCAGCAGCGGGCTTGGGAGTTTTGGCTAGCTTTTCTAGAGGCTGAGACTGCACGGTCTGGACGTACTTCGGCATCTCCACATTGACGTTGTTCTGCAAAAATTAGAGGATGAAATTGGATATCTAATACTGATTTGCATAGTCTCAAGAAAAGAAAGAAACCTACAAACATGATCTACACCACGACCAGATACGAAAGTAAAATGGAAGTCTACAAATCAGAAAAAAAAGGGTACAGTATCAAGTAAACTAAAACAGAATTGACTTGGTCCTTAATTTTAGATTTTTTCTTTGTCTTGTCAACGTTTGTCTCTATAGTTAGTCACATTGGCTGACACAATTCTCATGTTTTGAAGCATCAACTCCTAACTGTGATCGCGCGAGCGTGTGTGTGTGTGAGTGTGTGTGTGAGAGAAAGAGAGAGAGAGAATCCTATCCCATTGCAATCCTCAACTGAGGCATCTTGTGATCAATCCCTTTCTAACCTTCCTAATAGTTCATGGGACATAGTGTGTGTTCAAACGCTATGGATGCAAGTATCTGTGGCACAAGAGATTAATTGAAGTCCGCGTAAGCTGGCCCGGACACCCTGAATTATCAAAGATAATATGGGTACAAGTAATTGTGGCACAAGTGAATCTTATACTTGACAATCATTTTTTGACACAGGTCTGTTTGAACATCCAGTAATTACATAAAAGTTATTAAGAGAGGTCGATTGTAGACAAATTTCAGATTGTAGACCTGTTGAGCCTCGAACTTCGCTATTATCAGTAAAACTACTGGCAAATATAGTTATAACAACTGACCGCAAGCCTATTGCCTTATTGGTTGCACATCATCCCTTTTGCATCATTTATCTTACATACGTTGTTATTATTAGAGGAAAGTCCACTTTCACCCCCTGTGGTTATCGTCATGTGCGGATACACCCCCTGTGGTTTAAAAGTGTGCACATAACCCCCTGTGGTTTTCAAATTGTGCGGATAGACCCGCTGCCGTCATATTTTCCATCCATATTAACGGAAACAACGTTAAAAGACCGTTATACCCCCATCACATCCCTTGATTCTTCTTCTTTTTTAAATCTAACCACACCATCCCGTTTACCAAAAATTGAATCCAAACCGTTGATATTGTAAATTTTGACGAGTACTACGTCTATGCCAAAATTCAAGTCAATCAAAAAATGAAAAGCTTATGGTCAAATCGATATTGTTATGAAATGAAAATTTCAAATTTGAATTTACTAAAAATTAGATCACTGGGTTACTGATGGCTGATTTAGATGATTTTTTACAGAGATACTCTATTCTTTATTTAATACATTATGAACGACTCAGATTACATTCTAGAGGTGTGTGAGATACACCTCCGTTAATATGGATGGAAAATATGACGGCAGGGGGTCTATCCGCACAATTTGAAAACCACAGGGGGTTATGTGCACACTTTTAAACCACAGGGGGTGTATCCGCACATGGCGATAACCACAGGAGGTGAAAGTGGACTTTCCTCTTATTATTAATGGGGTAAAAAAAGGAAAACTGCATTTCATACACGACAATATTTTATTTAAAAAAACATAGGATCTGTCATGTAACACCAACGAAATAGGCCTTACTCATTGCAACACAAAAAATCAACTAAACATTTTTTCCCAATGTTTTATCAAAACAACCAAATAATACAAGAGTACAGCACAAAACGATTAATTTCACAGAACAAATAGTTTGGAAGGGATAATACAAACCTTTTCATGATGGGCTGCAACGTGGTTCTTCAACTTATACTCATGAGCGTACCTCTTGCCACAATCTGGATATGGGCATACGTGATAGTTTTCCTGTGAATGTGTTTTCATGTGCGACCTTAGGTTGAAATCCAGAGAGAATGCCTGCAATTTCAGATGTTGCTCTTTAGATGCAGACATTTTAAAGAAACAACCAAAAGTTGAGGATTATGATGATTTGGCTGAAACCAATGCAAATACTAAGGCAAGCGAGATGAAGACTGGTCTAATTCTGGAATCAATGAGCGAATGCATATTCTTGACTATGTAGTTCTTCCAAGATGAAAGGTTTCCTAAAGAGACCCTCATTAAGATTATAACAGCAGCAGCTCGGTAACCATAAAAAAAACACATCTGAAATTTAAGAGAATTCCTCAGATTATTGTACAAGGTCTTACATGTTGATATCTAATTTTGAACAAGTTTCAACTGTCAAGTAAAGATTAACAAACATATTTTCAGTATGAGTTTTTTTTTCTCAGCCATTAAACAGAGCCAAAATTGATTTTAATGATTTGATAAACCATGTAAATAAAAGGTGAAGGGAGAAAAGTTGTGCATATCATAAGCACAAGCAACAAATTTTCGTGCCCAAAACAAAGAAAGAAACATAACACTCTTTAGGGGTGGAAAAAAAAAACTCAGTTTTCGAAATAAAAAAAGATGGGAGGGGGAGGGGGAAATTTCCTTGCCAAATATAATAGGTTTTGAGAGGACAGCTTGATCACCTTACCACAGCCTTCATGAGGGCATACAAAATCTCTCTCTCCTGTATGAATGAGAAAGTGTCTCTTCAGCTTTGAACTATCCAAAAATTTCTGCAACGCAACCCCATGATTCAGTCAAAGTAATTTTTAAGCCCTAACAGAAAGCAAGGAAATGGAGAGGCAAAGAGGAAGATCTACACAATCAGTCTAGGGATGGGACATTTGGCCAAGATTGAGCCTATCCACATCCGTAGATCCTTAAAGTTTCAGAATTTACCTTTAGTTATGGACAAGAAATCACAAAATTTGCCAACCTTTTTATACATTTTGCGACCATTACGTGAACCACATTTTTTCACTAGAAGTTGTATTATGAACATCATAGCTCCAAAATTTCCCTACTTTTGGCAAACTGCTGCAGCCCGTAGTATTTCACTTTAAATTGCGTAGGACACTCGGAACTAATAATACAATCAAATCTCAAACTAGTTTTGAAAAAGCAAACAACAAAATGCACCAAAAGGAAGCAACAGAAGTTGAAAAAAAGGAGAAATAATAACATAGCCAACCAACACATAATCAACATATTTCACGCAAACAACTTTGGGTCTTCCAAGAGGCTCCTTTTTTTGGGTCAGCTTTAGAGTTTTGCTCACAAATCATATGGGTCAAAGAATAATTGGTATTAGGGTACAACAGGAGTATATGAAAAAGTTCAGCTGTAAATTTAACCCTTGAAAAACTAATTCAAATTTCCTCGCCACACTTGCTTAGGAACTATGGAGATCATAAGACTAGTAGAATCAGCACAGAAGTAAAACGATAGTTACCTGGTGCTTGTTAAAGCAAACTTTAAAGAACCAGTTACATACATAACCCTAGCGGTAACAAAAATAAAACAACCTATGTTCGATAAAATCATTACCTTTCCACACCCTTCGTAATGACAAACATATTGTCTCTCTCCATGTATATGTGAATGCTTCCTCAAAGCTCCAGCATCAATAAATGTCTTCCCACAGCCTTCATAGCTACAAAGGAATAGAACCTCAGTAGTTGGCTCAGGTTCTGGCTCTGCTACTTCTGGCTCTTTTGACTTCTCTTTCATGGCCTTCAACTTGGCATCTATGAGAACAGGACAAGGAAATGTATTAGAACAAAGTCAGGTGACAAAGCAAAAGAAGGTGATACAATACCACAGTTAGTTCATCGTACTACATCAGTCCATGTTGCGTTCCAAGTTCTATGGAAATCCAGGCACAAATACAATACGACAAGAAAAATAGTTGCAGCATGCATCCGAAGATGAGCCAAAAGATGATGAAGAAACTATGGACAGGACATACAGTCAATGCCTTTCACATGTCGACAGTGATTTTGACCCATGTAGTCAGAGATGGTAATCAACATAAATTTTAGTACAAAACTTGTACGCATACGAAGACAATCTTCTCACAGTTATTCAGAAAAGTAAATGGTAATCCTGAATGGAAGGCTTAGCAACTTCTTCAACCCACATTCTCAAAGATTTCTTCGCAGAAGAAAATTGGAAAGATCAGGCACTAAAATAGGTGAAACATATTCATTATCTTTGGCAAGTTTATCCATTTCAACATGTATATCACCCTTCCAACCCAATCGGAATAGCAAAATTAGTCAACCAAATCTTTGTTTCTTCCCCTATAGAAGTACGGAAAATCGGATCAAAGCATGATAGGGAAGAATCAACTAACCTGTGACCCATTTGAAAACAAAGCACTTTCCCCCGGTCGCCACAACATCTTGGGGCACCCTAAAAGAAAAGGATCAGGTTATTACCAAAGTCCACACAAAAAACTAAGAAACAGGAGAAGGACATTAAGATAATAAAGACAGAATGTGTTTTTGTCATTCTAACATGAAAGGTGATGAAGGGCGCACAGCATGAACAGGAAGCACCAGCTCAACTATCCGACATTATCACTAAGGCGGATAATTACATCTAACAAAGAAAGCATGTAAGGAATGCTACAATATAGAGGTAAAGGTAATGAAAGACGATTAACCTCTATAGAGTTTACTGTTGAGATTCCCTTTAGAGTCAGATATATCGATGCAGTTCAAAGCCATCAATCAAATGACCAAGGAGGTTTTGCCCCTAGGGAAGCATATGTTTGCCGATTGTATCCCTCTAAGAATATATCAACTTCCTTCTGTTTTTTATTGAAATGGATTTCCATAGTAATTGAACTTATCAACACGCAAATGTAAAACAGTCATTCAAAAGATGCACCGCCCCAATCTGGACCAATCAACATGTGGTTCCTATTCTAGCTGTCCCACAAATGATTACTCATCCATCCAACGGAGGGGCAACAAAAGAAAATTTCGTTCACTGGTTCAAGCTTCAAGTGGAGCTTTTGCTCATCTGATGTCCTCTCATTGCATTTACTTTTCACCCGTCTCCTTTTTATCTTTTCCCACTTATGTTCTGCTACAGAACTAATTTTCTTTGCGTCTTTCTATAAATATAATATCATCACAACATAATACTCAAAAACAGCCAATTGAAGTCCGAAAAACAAAATGAGTCAACAATAAGCCACTTAAATGCTACCAAATAGAAAGCATCCAATCATGATTTATCAAAAATCCCAATGGAAGGACTCATGCAGTTCACCTTGCTAGTCACTATTGCAGAGACCCAAGACAACAGAAGTATAGCCACTTCTCTTATCCTAGACCTAAAGCATATGGTGAGTCTATGAGGTGCCAATACCCAATACAACTACAACAGATCAAAGATTGCCATTTTTACAGACCACACCAATGACTAAACCTATACCCGCACGCGACGGAGTGTACCTCTCAATCTATACCAGTTCTCCATTATCTCTTCCAACAAACCAAACATGGCTTACATTCAAAACCTTGATTATGCATTACTATCACGAAAATTTAACGAAATATATGAAAAAGGTATGAGCTTTGGGATCTTTTACCATTCCTTGAACCATTTAACAGCAGGAGCCTTGGACTTGGTGATGGGTCGTCTCTCAAACAAATTGAGATTCGACTGAATCTCCATGCCTGTAAATTCAACACCGAACCAGTTGTCTTTGAATGGAGGAAGTTGGGGCAACTAGGGTTAGGGTTTCGACATGCGATGGAGATATAGATGGAGAAATTAGGATTCGATTGGAAACTCTGGTGAGCTGATTCTGGTGGGCAATCTGTTCATGTTGGGATTAGCAGTTACGAGGCAGAGAGAACCGCAGAAGAAAAGTAATGGGCGTGATTGGGCAATATATAGACTGCGATAGAAAGTTAGAAACTGAAATAATTGCTTTTTTTTTTTTTTTTGCTAAGCAAAATAATTGATTTTATTTTTATTTTTGGAAATAGATTTTTAGATGATGCTAGTGTTTATTTCTATGTCTGAATTAGAAAAGAAAAGGGGAAGAAAATAAGTTTTTTTATTGTCTAAATAAAAAAAGGGGGGGACTACAAGATTAAGAACAAGTTTATCGGTTATTAGCAAAAAAAACTCATGAACAATGCATATTTTTTATTTTACCTACTCATATTTCTTTCAACACTACACCAATACTATCTATTTAATTTATTCTCTATTAAAATATGTAATCTTTTCCTTTATTCTATTATTATAATATGAGGGGGGGAGAGAGAGAGAGAGAGAGAGTTAAATAATCAAAAAATAGGATTCCTAGTGAACAGTGGTTAGGTATTAATACCGAACCAATTCTTGAAAGCTATTTTACCTCCCCTGTTTTTCTCCTCTGCTGCAACCTCTTTTTTCTGTTCTTCTTCGATAAAATAGCTAAATTGTCATTTTAACTCCTCTGGTAAACTTGCTCTAAGAATGCAAAAAAGAAAAGCAAAAAATGAATTGGCAAAGGAAATAAGGGGGGAAATGGTTTTTTCTTGTTTGCGAATTGAGCTTAAAGAGAAGAATTTTTTTCTAGGAAAAAATGTATGTTTGTAAGCAATATTTGCAACTTAATATATTGCATAAATTTTTTCACTTCCTATATATAATACTAGTATATATTTGTACGTGTAAATGTACTTACACAATGAATTTATTACAAACGTGTGAGAGAGAGAGAGAGTTAAATAATCAAAAAATAGGATTCCTAGTGAACAGTGGTTAGGATTCCTAGTGAAGAGTGGTTAGGTATTATAATACGAACCAGCTCTTGAAAGCTATTTTACCTCCACTGTTTTTCTCCTCTGCTGCAACCTCTTTTTTCTGTTCTTCTTCGATAAAATAGCTAAAATTGTCATTTTAACTCCTCTGGTAAACTTGCTCTAAGAATGCAAAAAAGAAAAGCAAAAAATGAATTGGCAAAGGAAATAAGGGGGGAAATGGTTTTTTCTTGTTTGCGAATTGAGCTTAAAGAGAAGAATTTTTTTCTAGGAAAAAATGTATGTTTGTAAGCAATATTTGCAACTTAATATATTGCATAAATTTTTTCACTTCCTATATATAATACTAGTATATATTTGTACGTGTAAATGTACTTACACAATGAATTTATTACAAACGTGTGAAACTCCGAATGTTAGAATAAAAGGTGTATTTACATAAACTACATAGATTTCCTAAGATACTCAATTTATCTTTTAACAAGCCTTTAAAAAAAATTTATGGTTGTTGTAGCGTTCTGCTAATCACTTTTTGTATTTTTTGGGGGTTTTCTTGTTTTGTCCTTATTCAGATTTTTTTTCGCGTCTAGTAGTATTGCGCCTCATTTTTTTGGTTTTCCGATTCATCTCGTCAAGACAAATAGGTAAAGTTAAAAATTATGATTTTTACTCAAATATTTTGGAAATATCCAAGATAAAGCATATATTGGATATTTCCAAAAATATTTAGGTAAAAGTCTATATTTTACTTTTCCGATTCATCCAAAAAAGTGATGCTCAAAACTAACAAATTTTATAAAAAAAAATTGAATAAAAACAAAATTAAGAAGAAAAAAAACCCAAAAAACATAGCCGAACTCTACCGAATGCAAAGAATTTTTGGGGGAATTCGTGTTCAGTGACCCTTGGGGCAATGTATCCCCAAGTGATGGAGAGGTTTTCACAAAATTGCTCCTTTCATGAAAGGGAAAAAAGTAATTCGGAATACATGGAGAATGCAAGGTAAAATGTCAAATGTACCCCCACAATTGAAACCCTAAAATCAATTCTCTTCTTTTCCCCTTTCCCATGAGTACGCCTCTCTCTCTCTCTCATAAGGGTAAGAGCCGCAGCCCGCAGGAAGAACCATATTTACTGGTTTGTCTCAGAGGTATCAAAGCTGGTTGAAGGTGTTTCCATGTATGGAGTTGGAAGGTGGACAGAGATTAAAAAAAAAGTTATTGTTTCATTCATCTGCAAATCGCACATCAGTTGATCTTAAGGTAGTTGTGGGTTCTTATCATTTCATCTCTCTCTGTAAATCTCGGGCTCGAACGGAGATGGAGAGTAATTGGGGTTTGGGTTCAATCTGAATCCGTAAGTCTCTGGCGACTGCGAATTGTCGATGTCATCGGCAGCGTAGACGGGCAGAGGAGGCTGCGGCGATTCGTCGGGAGCGGGGTGTCGAAGTCGTAGCTTTGGGAGGCGGCGAGGCCGGGGTTGTATTCGGCGTTGCCGTCATCGTCAAAGGGGCATTACTCTCTCTTTCTGCAAATCAAATTAAAGGCATTAGTCTGACATATTTGTTGTAGTGAACCATTGCTCCTTTAGTGAACATTTGTTGCACCTGTTGTTCATTTAAATCGCTCCATTTTAGAAATTCATTGCCCTGTGTCTGTGTTCTAACTATTGCACTTTGTTTTTTAGAACAACTGAATTTGGATCTAAGTTGTCCCGTGTATGAATTTAAGTTGCCCTGTGTTGTCCCGTGTATGATTTTAAGTTGCCCTGTGAATGAGCCTAAGTTGCCCCGTGTATGAATTTAAATTGCTCCATGTATGAATTTAAGTTGCTCTCTCTCTCTCTCCGAAACATGGACTGCTGGAGGAGGTCGTCGGCACGATCGAGGCAGGCGGTGACGGGCTTATCGTCGAAGGCGGGAGACGAAATCAGAATGAGGGGCAGGAGGTCGTCGACGGCGTTGAGGAAGGCGTTGGCATCAATGGAGTCGAACTAGATTTGGCGTCAATGGAGTTCAGCTTGCGTCTTCATCTGAGGGAATGGGTTCCCATCATTCATATGATTAGCGCAGTAGAGAACGAAGCTAGGAGTATTCCTGTTAATTGCTTCCGATTTCCTCAGTTTTTCACTCATAAAAAACAAAACAAAAAAAGGATGCAAAAAGATTTCATGAATTTTTTATTTGAGACAGAGAACCAACAAATGTTTGCACTACGTAAGGTATCGATTTTTGGGTTTGATTTGTGGGATTGGGTTTTGATTTGTAGGAGTGGCTAATTTTCGATTTGTAAAAAACTCCTCGATCGTCGCCGTTGTAGTTTTACTGTGTATAGATTTGTATTGATTTGCAGTATCAATTTCCCTCGGAGAAAGGATGATTTGGGAGTTGTTGGCCGTCGACGTATTTTTGGGGATGAATCTAGTGGGTGTGGGTAAATTTTTTGGTGCAGATAGGGCAGTGTTCGCGTGGTCTTTACTAATACGTAACGTAGTCTTTTATAATTGATGATTTGCTCTTTTATACTTCAAACAATAGTCAATTATTTGCTGAAAATAAAATAGTTGCTCTTTAAGTTACCTAATGTTATTCCTTGTAAGAAATTTTGTTGCTCCCTATGTAAGAATGGATGCCCCAGACTGTTAAGGGCAGTGACCTATATTATTAACTCACTAAATGGCTGTCCATTTATAAAGGTGTGTTGATCTGTATGAAATGTGGTTCTTGTTCAACTCATGTAACATGTTTTTTTTGCTGAAAATAAAATAGTTGCTCTTTAAGTTACCTAATGTTACTCCTTGTAAGAAATTTTGTTGCTCCCTATGTAAGAATGGATGCTCTAGACTGTTAAGGGCAGTGACCTATATTTTAACTCACTGAATGGCTGTCCCTTTACAAAAGTGTGTTGATTTGTATGACATGTGGTTCTTGTTCAACTCATGTAACATGTTTTTTTGCTGAAAATAAAATAGTTGCTCTTTAAGTTACCTAATGTTACTCATTGTAAGAAATTTTGTTGCTCCCTATGTAAGAATGGATGCTCTAGACTGTTAAGAGCAGTGACCTATATTTTAACTCACTGAATGGCTGTCCCTTTACAAAGGTGTGTTGATCTGTATGACATGTGGTTCTTGTTCAAGTCATGTAACATGTTTTTTTGCTGAAAATAAAATAGTTGCTCTTTAAGTTACCTAATGTTAGTCCTTGTAAAAAATTTAGTTGCTTTCTATGAAAGAATGGATGCCCCAAACTGTTAAAATCGACTGATTTTCCACCTTTCTAGATTTGATTTTGGGGTTTCATTGGAGAGAATTGGGAAGTCCATGGGAACCTCAACTTGAGAGGCGAGATCTGGGAAGTCTTGGGAAGTTCTGGTTTGACTTCCGCCCTATGCTCCGAGTTCGCCCTCGACCTCCGTCGCCCAAACGACGCCGTCGCCCCCCAAATCAACCCCTCCATCTTCAACGAGGGCACCGGCAGCCGCCGCTAGAAATAAGTTGCATGAAAATAAGTTGCTCGTTGTATGAAAATAAGTTGCTCGTTGTATAAAAATAAGTTGCTCCTTCAATTCGAGTAAATTGGTACCCGGAGGCTCCATGGCACAGTAGCCCCTACTCACACGACTAAAACGGCAGCGTTTTGGTTTTAAAAAAAAATCATTACCATCAATTTGCAATCCTATGAAGTAGAAACGTGATTATGAGAGCTCTAAAGACAAAATTTGATTATGTTTCTTTAGAATAATATGATCAGAATAATAAGATCTCCACACCCGTTCAAACGAATTAAAAATTGGAGCACTTAATTTTTTAACCATATTTTTTAATATATAAACGGTCTCAAAAAAATTAAGTGCTCAAATTTTCAAAAAGAATTTTTAAAGTAGGGCCAGTCTGACAAAGAAGGGGTATTTTTGTCCTTATAAGTTAGAAAGTCCATGTATTGGCAATTAATTGTCTCCTTCCCATAACTTTAGAATTCCGAAAAAGTACACTATGTATTGGGCATTTTTTGCCCCTTTCCCCACTGATCAGTGATTCCCCCAAGATTTTTCTTCTCTCTTTTCTTTTTTTTTTAATTTCCCTCCCAGGGACTAATACATGTTGGGCCTCGCGTCAAAAAGTGTTAAGACTGTTTTTCAGCCCAAGCCCATCCACACGAAGGGTGAAATACGAGAAGAAATATCCACAGAAAAACGTGGGCCAAGAATATGGAATTCTCACGCCCGGCCCATCCAATAAGTCTTTTTAAGGCCATCTGTTTTGGTTACAGTACTGCCTCAAAACTTTTTTTCTATTTACCGGCGAAAAGCCAGTATTGTTAAAATAGTTTAGATTAACACATTGGTAGAAGAATTAAACTCCTGACCTCCTTACTCGTAGCACTTAAATGCAACCCTGATGTCGTTGGGGACGAAGGTCTCTTGGCAGTATTGCCTCAACCTTCTCTGCAACTCTGCATTCAAGTCAAATCAACGATTAAGTGTGTCGCTGGGGA
The DNA here is from genome assembly GCA_018127125.1 of Rhododendron griersonianum. Lineage (NCBI taxonomy): Eukaryota > Viridiplantae > Streptophyta > Magnoliopsida > Ericales > Ericaceae > Rhododendron > Rhododendron griersonianum. The sequence continues at coordinate 38,738,286 of CM030798.1, read as the reverse complement.
GGAGGTTGGGATATCATGTGGTGGTGCCTTAAAAGCACTGCACGAGTACTTCAGTCCTAAAAGACTAATGTACCTTAGTAAATAACAAGAGATTGGATGTAATCATAGAACTGTGTAGTTTGTTTGATAAGACTATATATAGTAAAAAATGGGCTGGCAATATCATTGGACATGTAGTCTCGTGTATTAATCGGGAAAAATGACGGCCAAAGACGTGTTTTGATAATTAATACCCGTCAAGGACATTTTTAGCATTAACAAATGTTCTCAGCATGTCCTTAACGGGTATTAATTAATTATCAAAACACGTCATGAGCCGTTATTTTAATTTCCCTATTAATCGTGATGTGATTGTATATTGCAAAATATGGTTAGGTATATTGGATGGACATTTCGGAGGCAGCAACTTTAACCAAAGATAAATGTGTAATCTAGAATACATAGTCCAATTCGATACTCATATTCGCTCAAACAAATGGACCTGCGAGGGTTAATAACAGTAAGGTTCCTGCGCTTAATTGCAAGATTCCACTCCGAATTTCGTAATTTACTAGTCATGCACCTTGAACACAACACCTTAGTTTTCCTTGCAAAGTAGCTCCCCGTTTCGCGCGACATTTCCTATAGCCTAGTCAGATTTCGCTCTAAGGCTCCGTTTGTTTCGATGTAAAATGTTATAAAAAAGTAGCTCCCAATCATATTTCCCTAGCTTTTTATTTTTTTAAAAGAAAATCATGTACGACACATATGAGCGATATTCAATTGAAGACATCAAACTGTGTCCTATTCAAAAAATTTCTTCCTCCCTCTAATATAATATTAAGGGAAAGATGACGAAGAGATATAGTATTAAACTGTTAGGTTGACATACAAGGAGTCGAGCGGGCTCGCTTGTTTGGGAGATCGAAGGAGATAAAAATGGGCTTCAAAATCTTTTCCGGGTAGAGCTGGAAAACTTTCTTGCATAATTTGGTCAAATACCTACACTAGAGATTCAATAACTAGAGACCGTGCTAGCTAGTGACTTATCCTTTGTTTTGATCTGCAAAGAAATTTCATTCATCACGAGGATAGTGCTTTGTCGTTACGGTACAGGATAAGTAATTTACGATAAGGAAAAACTAAACTACAGTTCGCATTGTTAGCAATTTTCTGTTGGTGGGCCTACATAAATCATAAAATTAAACATTGTATGTTGTCGAATAAGGCTTGAGTGATGTCGGTATTATCCATAAAGTTGTGATCGTTCAGTTAATATGACCCGGGTAATGGACACGTCTCTATTAACAAGTATTTGGGTCATGTCACGTGTGTTAAGTGATCCGGGCTTATTTGTATGTAGAGACCAATCAAATGGCCCAATATGGTTCCATCTATTATAATGGGCTATGATGAAACCAAGGCTTATAAATATGTGGTCAAGGTCCCCACTCCTACCCTAGCCTCTTTTCTCATACCATCCCATCGTGTGTGAGACTAAGGTCCAGATCAAGAGAAGGGTTTTGGAAGCGAAAGACGAATAACCACACACTAAGGTCATGTTTGGTAGCCATTCTATTTTCTGTTTTCTGTTTTCATTTTCAGAATTTTCAAAAGTTAACTTTGAAAGTTTGTTTGGTGCACTACTTCCACTTTCAAATTCTGGAAATCACTTTCACTATTTTCAGAAACAAAAAACAGGCTGCTCCGCTACAATTCCTTGGAGATCTTTTGACTCTGTTTTCATTTCCTCTTACCCAGGCCATTACCCGTACTTACAGAAGGAGAAAAAACTTCTAGTCAATTAAGGACCGACTTTGGAATTAGAAAATTTCATCTATATATATACTCTCTTAACTTAGAGATGAGAGGAGGCCGGAAGGGATACGTTGGGCTTATGAAGCCATCATTTTATGAAAGTTGATACTATAACTTCGGCCTAGGAAAGAAGAACCCAATCACCTGGACTCAGTGCTGGCTTAAAGATATTGGGCCCGAAGCAAAAGTCGTAATAGGGGGGCAATTTATCTCCTCATCTTTGAACAAAATTTTGCAAAATGTTGAGGAAAACTAAGGGGTGGAGATTCGAACCCAGTTTTTAAAGCATCCAAAGAGCCTAAGTTGCCACATGATCAAAAAGATGTTACTCAAAGCAAGGCAATTGGAACTTCTTATTATTTAGGGCAAAGTACGGATAAACTCCCTATGGTTTGAGCATTTGGCAAATGACCTCCCTGAGTTTTTTTAATGACCAGTTCGCCTCCCTATGATTTTGGAGTAAAGTGCTACCGTTACATTTTCCATCCAAACTGACGGGAGGTATTAAACACGCGCCTATTCTGAGGCTGGGACTGAAAAAAGTGAATTAAATAAAGTGAACTTTGGTGTAAAATGGCAGTACTACCCTTCTCCATCATCTTCTTCAACATTATCCTCCCAAACAACACAGCCCTCCCTATACCGTCCTCTCTGCCCCATCGTCCAAACAAGAAATCACCCACCGGCTGTCCAGCTCCTCCATATCCACCCACCGTCGCATCCCGTCGACGCCTTTTCCAGAAGCCTTTCCACTCTCCACCATCCCACCCCCCATCCGCCTCACCGTCACGACTCACGACCCGTCAACGCCTCCTCCAAAATAAATCAGTATAATTCTAAATAATCAGAGAACAAAACGTTGGAGGTCACTAGATTTAATTTCTATCCCCACACTTTAGATCTTCTAATCGCGTAATCACCCCCCCCCCCTTCTCTCTCTCTCTCACATCGGGCTTTGGGTTCGGAAGTTTGTTAGATCGTGGAAGGTCAGTAAGGGATCAACCTCTGTGTGGTTTGTGTCTATTGTGTGGTTTCATGTTTGGGGGATTTAATCGTGAAATTTGGAAGAGTTCTTGGTCAAATGGGAATTTGTTGTTAAATGTAAACCAGCCGCTCATCAGTGTGACTCAAATGCAAAAAACTGACCTCACAGAGCTAGAGTCCGTACGTATTTATGTAGTTGATTTACAATTGCTGAACTTGTATAATTTTGGTTTGGGTCTTAGATTAAGGTATGCTGCAAAGGACGTCCAATTGAAATTGAGTGTCAAATTCTCTCTCTCTCTCTGCTTTCAATTTTTTTTTTTTCCAATTGCATCCTTTTTCATGTATAATTTGTAATTGTAAAAATTGCTAAAATTAAAACAATAAATTAACAATTAGGCTAACATAATTGAGAAAAACAAATCAATTTTTTTTTCCAATTTACGTTTTCTAAGTAAGGAGAGGGAGAGAGAGAGGGGTTTAACCCACATCAAAGTACAGGGGTATCAAAGTCATTTAACATTTTCTGTTAACGGAGTTAGAGATGCACTTTACTCCAAAACCATAGGGAGGCAAATTGGTCATTAATAAAACTCAGGGAGGTTATCTGCCAAATGCTCAAACCATAGGGAGTTAATCCGTACTTTGCCCTATTATTTAAAACTAAAAAATTGTATTTTTTGGAGCCCTCTTCGGGCTAAAAAATCGGGGGCCAAAAGCAACGACTTCTTCGGCCGGCTATGCCTGGTCTATCTACCCGGCCCTTTCAGAATATCAAGTATGGAATTTGTTTCTAACATGATTGCAAAGGCTAGGATGACTCTGTGTGTGTGTGTGTATAGTTTGGGAACTAGTAAAGAAATTGCAAGAAAGACCAATTTAGAAAAAGTAAAAATTGGTTTCAGAAATTGTTTTTTTTAAAAAAAACAGGTTGACACAAACATGTTTTCTGCTTTTACTTTTTTTTTAGGAAAAGTAAAAACTGATTTCAGCAAATAGAAAATAGGAAACAGAAAAGTGACAGTGTTACCAAACATAGCCTAAGATTTTCATCCTCCATGGCAACAGGTACGCATCCGGTACAATTATTTTCTTCATTGGTTTGACATGAGTTCTTGGGTTCAGGGTTTCTTATGAAATCCTACACGCATGTGCAACCAAAACTCTATACTATTAAAGAAACTTCGATGCGTTCATTTGTCATTGGCATTAACCCATTTTCGGTTGCACGTTTGAATTTTTTTTATATTATCTAGAAGTTCTTAAAAATTTCAAAGTACACTAGTTTTATTATATTCGAATAAATCGGCAATTGAGTTCAATTCCTTTGTCCCTTCTGCAACTTTATTGATCGATCCTCTTTCTTTCGAAATCTATTAAATTGTTAATGCTACTACAAAATAAACAAATAAGTAGGTTAAAATAATTAAAGATAATGTGAAACAAGTGAAGTAGTTTCAGGCTGCATGCATTTGACACCACTTGTGATATTTGAAATAAGTTAAGTACTTAGTCATACCTTTGACTTCTCTATTCCCTCCTTCACTCATCCACCTTTCATTGAAATGGCGATTAAGCTGATTTTTGCACGAATATACTATTTTACGAGGCCTACAAGATGAACTGTTTAAATGACAATAATAAATCTTCATGATTCCCTTTTATTAGTCTATTACAATTAAAATCAACAGTTCAGATTGCTACAATGAACGAATATTGAGACCCACAAATAGCGAGGGTGAAAACGATGGATTTTCCTCCTAAAGTGGAAAGAATTTGTTCTCTTCTTTTATGCCTCTATCAAGGCAGGCCAAGATATTTGCGCAAATAACGGCCTAACACATAGGGGTGACCCTGGATCTCGAACTTTTTGGGTCAACCTTTTAAATGCTATACAGTTGGTCACTCAATTCATATAAAGGTAAGTCATATATATAGGGTTCAATGATTCACACTTGATCCGGATATGATATATAATCCAAGGTATGATTCTTTTTTTCTTTTCTTTTTCCCTAATAAAAAGGGTGGAGGAGGGGACGACCAAGCATAGCAAGTTAGCAACCCTCTCCTTGGCTTGATCATGGTGAGATTCTAGACCCGCGACGAGGGATCTTGAAGGAGATCCAAAACTCATAGGTGCACACGGCCAGCCCACCCGAGGCTGAGAAGAAGGCAATAAGTGGATCATGCGATTCAAACGAGAGCAAGAGGTGTCGGCACGCCTCAAACTCGTGACCGGTCACATGAGAACCAACCCCATTGGAAGACCCCATGCCATCTTGGCTACCACCTCGATGGTAGTAGTCCAAGGTATGATTCTTACGGACCTGAAAGGCTTTTCTTTGCTATCAATACTCAATGTGTGAGTGTGAATGAATATTAGTGTAAATAGAGCATGAGTACCAAGCATCCGCGCGACATCGTTATTAATTTATTTTTCTACTAAGGATAAACAAATGAGAAAGGGAATGATTTGGGTATCCCCCAGTCTCCTCTTACGGTGTCTAGAGGTGGTAAATGGGCAGGTTTGGGCGGCTTGAAACGGACCGCGGATTAAATATGGGCGGATCGAATATGGGTCAAAAAGTAAACTGTTTGAAACGGATCGGTTCAAATATGAATCAAGCCAAGCCCAAACTCGCCCGACCAAACCCATTTTTTTTCTTCTTTTTTTCCTTTTTCCCTCGCTTCTCCCCCCTCTCTCCCCATCCCCTTTTTTTCCTTCCTCCTGATATGTCTCAATAAGAGGAATTAGAAAAGTAAAAAATTTTGATTACAACTCAAATTCTTTTAATAAAAAAACAAAAATAAGCCAAAAAATGGAGTAATAATAAATCAATCTCAATTTATCCGAAAAGCTAGCAATAACTAATTAGTAAGTCTTGGTCTAATTTTTCATAGCTTCGGTTTTTCCTTGTTGGTCAGCTCCTTCTTCGTCAATGGTTACTGTTTTTGTCTTTTTAAAAAGTTATGAGTTTCGATAAAAAAAAAAATTTACTTTTTCGATTCTTCTTGACGAGACGAATCAATAAGTCACAATAGTTTGATACAAAATTATTAAATATGAAAAAATCTTGATTAAAGACAAAAAAATATATATAAAATCCAAATTTGTTTCAGTTAGTTCTTTAAAAAAGTCTTTGAAATGGAGAGAGAGAGAATTTCTGAGGATCGATGAATCTGATTGAAGTAGAGAGAGAGAGAGAGAGAGAGAGAGAGAGAGAGAGAGAAAGAGAGAATTTCTGATGATCGATGAATCTCTAATTGAAGTAAATAATGAAGATCGAATTTGGTAGGCGAGGATTTTTAGCTTAAACAGTAATTAACTCTTGTGCATGGGTCTTTTAGTTCTAGCCCATACTGAACCCATTTTTAACCCATCCAAATTCATAAAAATATAGGCGGGTCAGGTTGGGTTATAAGTGGGCGGATTTGGATGGATTAAGAAATATGGGTTGGAATTGTCACCTCTAACGGTGTCCCCCCGTTATGCCTCCGTTATACCTCAGTGTGAGAATGATTATGCCCATTTGTGTGAGTTATTATGTCATTTGGGGCAGAGACGGAACTATGTGAGGGCTTATGGAGGCCACGGCCCCCGCGTAGTTTTGGGTATTTAGAAAAACGAAAATGCTAGAGGCACATCGCACAAGTGTGCCACACTGATGTGCCTGTAGTAGCCTCCTTAAAAAAAATATTTTTTAACAATATATATTTATTTATTTTAAAATAACTTTAATGTTATTCGTTAAACATAATCTACTCTATCCTAGGGAACTTAGGGAGGGGGATTGGTGCTTTCGGGAATCGCACCCTTTCTATTTGCATGGGAGTATATGAGATGCACCACCTGCACTCCACTTCACTTGTTTTGTCATTTAAACATTTAAATGCTTTAGACTATGTTAGTTTTGGGTCCCAAAATCCAACCTCTCTCTACGCACAGTCTCCAATCAGTTTTCCCTTTAATTATTTCTCTTATTTTTCTTTTTATCTCTGTCCACTAATTACCCAAAAAATCTCCTTAAAACCCAAATCAAATAAACTATTAGATTCCCGAATCTTGAAATTTCAAAAATTATTGTTCATAGTTCGGCCCCTGCGTTGAAGAAATCCTGGTTCCGTCCCTGATTTGGGGGACACCGTAACAAATGAATAGTAACCTTGTCTGGGGGACACCATAATGGCATAATATTGTTATGCCATTTTTCAAAGTGTTATGTCATTTTTACGGTACCCTCCAAATGAATAGTAACCTTGTCTGGGGGACACTATAATGGCATAACATTGTTATGCCGTTTTTCAAAGTGTTATGCCATTTTTCAACGTGTTATGACTTTGGGTGATACGGTATCCCCCAGACAAGAGGGAGGATACCATTGCATTATCCAATGAAAAATAGTAGAACTCATTGTGGCGAAACTAGAAAAGCACAGTAGAACTCATTGTGGCGAAAGTGCTAGAATTTGGACATAGTGCTAGAATTTGGACATTACACCCGCAAGCAAGTGGAGTACTGTCGCCCACATGTTGGCCGCCTTATGCTCCCATGGATAGGGAAAAAAATTCAGTGCCGAGCGGGTACCACGTGGTGCCCGCTCGCGCATCTGAGTCGTCCATTGTGTGTTTGAATGGTTCAGATTTGAAGAGAGAAAAATGAAAGAAAAAGTGTTGGGGTGAGAGGAGAGAGAGAATTTCAATCCGAGCCGTCCAAAAGTGTATCGGACGGCTCAGATGCGCCGAACGAATACTACGTCGGCAATACCCGCTCGGCACTGAAAAACTCCTCCATGGATAGGGTCGTTGTTCGAGTCCCACCTACTCTATTAATCAATTTCCAAGAATCCCCCCAAAAAAAATTAAAAAAATAAAAGGAGAAATAAAACCCTTGGCAATTAAAACGCCTAACTAATAACACAAATGCTAATCGCAAGGACGGATTTGCAGGGAATCACGCAAGGAAAGCTGCGTTTGGGCGCATTCTGGGTCCCGAAAAAATCTAGAAAAATATCCATAAATTTTTGAATATTATTTTATGGGGCTCTGTAAAAAATCAGCTCCAGTGGATATCGGCAAGTATTACTTTTGAATTCGTAGGGGAGAACTGCTCAAGTTGCCCCTATGAATCCAAAAGTAATACTTACCGATATCCACTGGAGTTGATTTTTTACAAGGTCCCATAAAATAATATTCAAAAATTTATGGATATTTTTCTAGATTTTTTTAAGACCCGGAATGCGCCCAAACATACTTTTCCTTGCGTGATTCCCTGTAACCATTCCCTGCGAATAGCAGGGCTCACACTTTAATATCCTAGCTATAATCTCATTTATTGATTGGTTGAATAGAATAGATGAACAATAACCTAAATTAAAGCTCCTAAAACCAATAATGAATCTAGCTAGCTAGCTAGGGGCACCACCACAAAGCCCACACTAAAAAAAAAAAAAAAATCCAACAAAAGAGATATGCCTCTAAAAATCAGAAAAGGGAATGACAAATGTGGGAATCAAACAAGCTTTTTCTCATATTCCCACATCGATCCCCCACCCAATTTTCAATTTTGGGGATGGAATCTTGCGTCTGTGACCCACTCCATGCGTGGCCTGCAACTTCAGCTTTCCATTTCTTTAATCATGCCAGGGGCAAACATGTCCCATCCTCATTCCAGTGCGATATCAGCCAGCACCTCCCTCAGCAACATCTTGCCATGACCGGTTGTCACGGTGGCGGCGGTGGCGATGACGACGTCGCCTTTTCGTTTGGCGACCGTTCTCTGCGGCCTCCTTTTCAAGCACGCTTCCAGGATGTCGACCCAGAGAGAAAAACGAACGCGCTCGACGAAACAATTCTCCATCTCGTCGACGACTTCGCCCATCGACGGCCGACGGTGATCCTCGTCGGACGACACGCAGCGCGCGGCGATACGCAACATGTGTCGTACCCTGCTTTCCATGTACGCGGGCAAAGTAACCCTTTCGTCGCAGATTTCTTCCACTCTGTCCTCTTCGATCAGCGGCAATGCCCATTCCACAATGGAAGAAGGATCTCTTGAAACATCGATGGCCTTGGTAGCACTGATGAGCTCAAGCAATACCACCCCGAAGCTAAACACATCGTTTTTCGTGCTCAGCCTGCATGGTGCAGTGTAACAAGGGTCCAAGTACCCGATCGTGCCAGCAGGTCGGCTCAGCGAGCTGTCTGAGCCGACCTGCTGACCCGATCGCCTAACAGCGAGGCCGAAATCCGCCAACCTAGCATTCCAATCCACATCAAACAAAATGTTGGCAGACTTGATATCCCTGTGAATAACCGAGGGCTCGGCCTCGTGGATAAACTGCACGGCTTTGGCTACCTGGATGGCCGCTTGGACGCGTTTCGGCCACGGAGGCGGGCTCTGAGCCGCATGAAGCAGGTCGTGGAGAGTCCCGTTCGGCATGTGTTCCATGACGAGGACTCTGTTCCCAGCACAGTCGCGGCTCGTTCCGAGAAGGCTGATGAGATACGGGTTCGGGGGGAGAGACGACAGTATTCGGATTTCGTTGTCGAGCTTCGAGTTGTCCTGAAGCTTTTGAAGCCCGAGCGATTGCTTCTTTATCGCGACAAGCGTTCCGTCCTTCAGCGTGCCTTTGTAGATGCATCCATGGCTTCCTTTGCCGATGATCCGGGACGAAGCGAAGCTCTCGGTGGCTGCTTCGAGCTCTTCGTAATCAAATTCATGCATTTTTTTTCTTCTTGATAGTTCTGTGATGTTGAAGTGGATCACAAACTTGCTAATGATTTGGGTGAGATGTTAAAATAAAGCAAGCTAGCTACAACAATCAAGGGGTTAAATTAGTACTATTTGATTGTTTGTTTTTATAGATAGAAATAGAATACATCTAGGGAATAAAGAAGCTTTTGGAAATGTTAAAATAAAATAAAAAAGTAGTACGAAAGAATAAGGTAGGAAAAAGTGGGGGCTGGTGGGGGCCACCTCATGTGTAAAAATCATTTTGGTTTGCAAAGGCTGGTTGAGGGTTAGAGAGATTAGTCAAGCTGGTATGGAGACCGCTTTTCATTACCAGAAAAAAGAAGAAGAGAGAAGGTGGGAAAAGTGGAAAGAGGAACAAGCAAAGTGATGTGAATGAAAGCTTTGGGAAAAAGCAAGGGGGTGTCCAAGCTGAAAGCAAACACTTCTGAGATGCTCCATTAGCTGTGTGTTGGACCCCCACCATTTCCACCTTTTGTTTTCTTTTCTTTTTTGGTACTCATAGTTATATTGAGAAATTCTTGAGTGCTCTTGGGTCCGAGATCCTCTGTGCCGAAAAATTGTGTGTCCGGTCCTGTGTCAATTCTGTATTTGGGCTGTTAGATTGTGTGAGTTTTTTTTTTTTTTTTTTTAAATTTTGTGTGATCCAACGTCCAAAAATGCACTCGACATAATGACACATCATTTTTCGGCACAAAAGATCTCGGGTCGTGCTCTTGAGATCGATTACTCACCTGAGTCACCTCCTCATATAGCTTGACAATGACCTATGGAGTTCATACACTTTGCGGTTGGCCTCAAATTTCATTGGCTGAAGCAAAACTTGTGCTAAGGAAACCTTTGGCAAGAAAATGTTGGTCCTCTTTGAAAAGTCAAACTAAAGAGTGCGTAAATTTCCACGGACTTAACTCTCCTAAATGATTATAAGAAATTTTCAATGAAGAAAATAAGGCGTAACATTAAAAATTCAATTAAACATTAAAAATTCTATTCCCCGTACGGGACAAGCAATGGGGGTGACGGAGGGAGTGTGTCGGTGCGCACCGTGTGGGGGAAAAGGGTTAAATTGGTCCAAGATTGTGCAGAGTCTTCTTTGGGAGACAAAAGTTGATTAATTGATAGTTGATCCAAAGAGTAGAGTGGAGTGTAATCAGTGGTAACTTTCTCAAAGTTGTGCATGAACTTTTCTTTTAGACAGTCAAACACCTCATCTCTTTTCCAGTATATACTAACGTTACTCCAAATATGGGAGATATATATGATGAGAGATATGATAGGATGGCGGACACACACACACACATATATATATATATATATACAAGGAAATATGAGATAGATGGTTTGTTTTGAATAATTTATAGAAGAACAGGTATGTATATGCTTGGTTCGCTTTCGGTGGTGGATATGAGTAGTGGATATAAAAATTCAAATAGAACGGTTACATTTTTATGATTATATAAGAGGGTGGATATAATAATACCACCCCTCCCCCATCCTTATTATATCTGCTTGCGAGCGGAGGATATTGTATCAAAGTAGTCTATATTCGGGTGGCAAATGCCGAATATTATAAGCATTTTGAATATACTATCCGGGATGATAACATATCCGGCGGCCTTTGTATCCCGTCAACAAACGGGCCTTGAGGGTACGTGGTATGTTAAATTTTTCTTTTCGTTTTTTTTTCCTTTTGTCAAACTAAATTAATTATCGAAAGTTCTTTAAAATGCTTGTATGGAAATTGAATTGGAGCAACGTCAATGATGCACAATTTTAGGGATTGGAGTAAAATTCTTGCATATTAACTGAAGTATTGGAAAATATTTCAAGTCTCGACCCAAAGAGGTTTTCGGTCCAATGGAATCAGACGGTGCACACTTAGGTGCTAACCGTGCTATGAGAAAGAACGTCAAGAGTTCAAACTCATCTTCCAAAGCGGTAATCCAGTTATTCTTACAATATATATTGACTTTCACCGATAAAAAATAAAAAAAAAACTATCCAAAACCGCCAGAGAGTCTACACCTCATGACTGTGACTGAAGGGTAGGAATACTTCGAGCTCGAGATATGACATATCAACAACTTAAAATTCCAGTTTTAAGCTACTTAATTTGGGTCAACGATAATCTTGCATATTTGCTTGCATAATGGAATATTGAATGAATGGCTTACATGTATAGTCATATTAGTACTACTCCCTCCGTCCCCTAAATAAATGTCCGGACCACAAACCCAGACCTTTAAACAGATGCATTTTTTCATTAAAAATTTTAATTTTTTTTCACAAATCAATAGACATCAATGAGTTCTTTCAAGTTGTGAAAATAATGCACCATTTTAATTAAAGACTTAGGTTTATGGGCCAGACATTTATGGGAAAATGACGGCCAAGGACATGTTTTGATAATTAATACCCGCCAAGGACATTTTCAGTATTAACAAATGTTCTCAACATATCCTTGGCGGGTATTAATTATCAAAACACGTCCTGGGCCGTCATTTTCCCGACATTTATTTAGGGATGGAGGGAGTAATATCTATGGGCACCCAGTCGATCTGCAACCCAATTAAACAAGGCCTCATGAACGCAGTAAAGCTAGCTGGGCCGGTAGTTGGGCCTTTCTAAATTGAGCCTCATTTGGGTTCAAATCCAACTAGTTAATGGGTTGCGCGCAAAATCAGGCCCAGTACAATTAAATTTCGAAATTTGAAGTGCAAAATAAGGAGTACTATCTATTTTAAAAAAAAAGTGATGGGGGCGGTTCCGGGAACACAAGTTTTGATGCAAAAATAATCGGAGCCCCACACTAGTAATCGAAAATCGTTCAATTTGGTTATCTTTAAAAGTTGCTGTTAAAAATCAGCTCGTTCGGGATATCGGAAAAAGACTTGATCTATTCATGCTGTTTTTATTCTGTCAATTTTCGCCACTTTTTCCCCCTCAAATTCCTTTGAAATAAAACGCCAAGCCTTGTTAAACAGAAAAAATTAGAAAGTCATGCACCACAAACCGAAGAACCGCGATGCGGTTCAGTTACGGTTATGATTGTCGTTACATGAAACCACAACCGAACCGGTTTGTTTTTCGAAATCAAAAACCAAAGCCACGATTATAAATTCAATTGAAAATCACACCAATCGATTCGGTACAGTTCGTATAATCAGCGGTTTCAGTGAGATCGTCACTCCTAGAGTGAACGCTCTACTCCTAAAAGACATCAATAATAATTTTTTCCCGCCGCAATTCAAAGTGGGAACTTTTTACCAAATTACAGTAAAAGTGTTCAAAAAAAAAAACATAAAAGATACAGTAGTAAAAGTGACCGGCGGAATGCACGTGACACGCATGTGCGGTCAATTCAATGACCTCCTAGGCTCCTATAGTCCTATACACGGTTATTATCATCACCCGTAATTCGTAAATGAATCTGAATTACCTCACCATATACTCTCTCTCTCTCTCTCTCTCTCTCTTTTCCTTCTGGGAGAGATTGTTCTTGCCAGCACTATACCCACCCTTTTTTATTTCCCGCCGAAAAACTATTCAGTTTTTTTTTCCCACAAATTATTCAGTGTATTTGGAGAACCGCAACGTTATATTTCAAATTTCGTTTTTACCACATATTGTGGTGTGATTTGAGACAAAATGTACAAACCCACCACAATACATGGTGATAAAAGGACATGGGACACCACCGTTAATCCGTTTAATTTTCTAGCCGGATAATGAGGTAAACCGTCATACAGTAATTTTTTTTTTCCCCAAGCACTTCTAGAAAACAAAAAACATGGAGTAATTGATAAACCAAAGTCTACAAGGGATTCACGGATCACCTTTGGTGGCGGCTTGTTGGGCTTTCCAATGGCAAAGGTGAAGGCGTCAAGCTGCAGCGACCGCGAAGGGATTAAGTTTTAGTCTGAAGCAAATCATGGTTTCTCCACCCGGCCCCCTTCAAGAGTGGATTGACTGGTTCTGGCATCGGAACACATTTGTTGCAACTTTTTAATTTTGTTTATTGTAGTATTTCTTAAATCTGTTGACCCTTTTTGCATTAGTTGGTTTAATTATTAATACATGTTTCAATTTCCCATGCACTTGTAAAATAAAAATAGTGAAATTGGGAAAGAAGGTTATTAATATAGTATACAACTAATAACAAATGGAGGACATTACTTTATTTTAACGCAGTACTCATGCCAAGTTATAAACCAAACAAACTACCTAGTACATCATTTGCCATGTGCATTTTGTTTCACTCGGAGTATTTATTAATCCTACCTACCATACTGTTTCTTCCAATTGAGAAAATGCAAGAATAGTACTTTACTTGTTTTATACAGTACTATTTACATGTTCTTAACTTTACATAATGATCCTATATAGTATTTACGTACTCTCTCTCTCTTTTTAATGACGGGAGTGCTACGTATCGTACATAGCGGCTGCTACATAGCGGTTTTTCGGCTCACTAATATTGTTACAATCCATACTGGCCGATTACTGGCACGATCGTGTCATTATGACCGGTAGTACTAGACCATTATGGCCGCCGCCTTAGGTGTTGTGGCACTAGAAAATATTTGAGAAATTTCACGGTCGTTGCAATTATCTACTGCATTTCTCATTTACTAAACACAAAAAGAAAGTCATCTGATATCATATCTAAAACACATGTGAGTTTTACTCATTTTTGACAGTCTCATCTACTGCAGTTAAGAAATTATGTGAGTCGTAAATTAACAACGAATAGCATGCATGTCACGTAGTACTCCTAGTATTTTGCTCTCTGTACTATCAATAATAATACATCTTGTAAGTACTCCTAGATGTCAATGAGCTGGTGGGCTTTGAAGAGGGGCATTCATATGGATAATGACATTTCAAACTTTACAGATCCAGTCCACTAGCGATTGCACCAAATTATAGGGGTCATACTGCAAAGCTCACACTCTTCTCAACTTTTTACAGTATTTTTTACCTTCCGCCATGTAAGGGGACCGAACAAAGATTACAGGATAGTACAAGGATGAATTCTGCAGCTTTTTTTGTTTACTACTATTTAACTGGGGGGTGTCAAAGTACTGAAACACTAAAAATTAAGTGGCAGCTTTTCTAAATTAATTGATTCAGAAACCTTTTTCATCCCTTTTTTTAACCATTTACCGCGAGCAAAAAGAGAGTGTAAATTTGGGGAGGTGAAAAGATCAAAAGGGGAAAAGTTAAAAAAAAAGGGAACAGAAAGAAATGAGGATCAACATTGGATTACTAGCATTTAAGTGCCCAACTGGAAATTTTCAACAGTGGATAATTTCAGGAGGGTACTGGGCCAATAATGTAACTGGGTTTTCTTGAAAAAGTAGTCCAAGGGTGGGGGCCTTGAATATTTCTGACACTAGTCCTTTGTCAGTATCCATTTTGAATATGTCATGTTGGGGTTTGGATTTTGAAGGGATTTTTGAAAAATAATCTCGTTCATGTCAGTGATTAATTTATGCATCACAATTTTTTGTTTTGTTTTTATTTAAATTTTTTTTCGCGTTTGTTAGTTTTACGTTAAATTTTTATGTGATATGTGTTTGTCTCAACGAATAAAAATTATGACTTTTACACAAGTATTTTAGAAAATACCAAAGAAAAAGTCCAAAAATTGATTTTTTGAGTTTTTCTTTAGATATTTTCCCAAGAAAATTGATATTCACACCTCAATTTAATATGGGATGGGGAGGGAGGAGGAGGGAAGAGAGAGAGGACAGAGAATAGACGTGTAATGGATTCCCACGCAACTAATCAGAATTATGGGTTTGATTTTTGAAGTCTAGTCTTAAAAAACAATTTTCATGAATCTTCTTGTCTCGGCTTGAATGACATGTGATCTTTCACCGTATCGGAAAGGAGATTAGTCGATATGCGCATATATAAGCCAACTCGAACACCCCTGATCTTTGAAAAAAATTAAAAACAAAAGAAGAGAAGGGTAATGGAAGGGTTTCTATCAAGAATCCTTTTTCACATATAAGATTAAGGGAGAACCAAGCAAATTAAACAAAAATGGTAGTATGATGTATGGACAATAATTCAACGTGACTACTGTCTTTGTCTAGCTGGAAGAACTGTGAATTTCCTCATGAGGACCATATTGTTGTCGTAATTTTTCTAGGGGTTTTTTCCTAGCTTACTTCAGTAATCGTTATTGTTTACTTTTTAAAATTCGCCGTGAACATTAATCTTATAAAAATTGTGTTGGCCAGATATCAATAAAGACATGTGAAAATGACTTTTCTACCAATAAAAATGGTTCAAATTATCTAGCGACATTTGATTATTTTTTAGATAATGTGTGCTCAAATTGTATCAATCAATATCCAAATATGCAATATTGCTCGATATCCAATGAGGTTGATATTCTTTTGATCATCTAGGTAAGGCCAACAAAGAGCAACAACACGGTCTAGTCTTTAGGGACTATGAAGAACATCTTGCCTTTCTTAAAAAAGTAAGTATTTCCATTTTAATTTTTAATCTTTTTTTTGTTAATTTTTCTTCTCTTAGGTCCCGTTCCACTAACATTTTTATTTTTTATTCTAAATACTTATTTCTCGCTTTACGAGATAAACCATTCTCTCACAATAAATCACTTTTAATTTAAAAAACAAGTACTTATTTTAATTAACAAAACGGGACCTTGAATTAAATATATACCTACTTGCTGCCATGAGAAAGCTGCAGTATCAATGCCAGGGGAGAAAGAGGGGAACTTATTTTTATTTTAATATATAATATGAGAGAGGTTATGGATTAAGTTATTATATATATAATAATATTGGTAGAATGATTGAGGATGTATTCATCATATTCGATGATTATCTATTCACATTAACATCCAATTTAAAAAGGGAGAAAGTGGGTCCAGGTGGAACCACCTGGTTGATTAGTTTTTAATTAATGAATCATCATATTATATATGTGCAAGTTTGAAAATTTGATCTCAAAAGAAAGTGATTAATGATTTGAGCACCTCTCTCCTGTATTATTATACTTGGAATCAAATGGACAAAGTTGTCCTTTTTTAACCACTATGGGAAAAGCATCTACAAAAGAGCATTAGGTTATAATGATGGACACGTTCGAGTGTATGTTTGTATATATATATAAGGATTAGGGTTTGAAATATATATGTGGATCTTCTTGATCTCCTTCCTAGTTTCATGGATTTTAAACTAGTGGTTCCACTCCAGAGTTTATGTTCTACCCACCGTTTGTATCGTCACATCATTACTATGTACGCACGACTACGTGAATCATGTCAAGTAATAACTAAGTAGTAATTGATATGCAAAATTATGATGTGAGAGCAGAAGAATTTCTTGTGAGGCTAAGATGATCGAATCAGTTTAATCTAATCGAGTGAACGATTTGAGTAATGATCAAACAACGAGTGTTACGGGGAGTGGGGGATGCTGCCAAGTGGGTGCTGAGCGGTCAGATATTGACAGCTCAGATTTTGACCGAGCAATGAACTGTTCAGATCTGTTTGCGCTCGGATTTAATCCAAATCGCCTATACTGAGATGAACGGCCAGATGCCGCTCAGCACCCACTTTGCAGCATCCCCAGGTCCGTGTTACAGGAGCTTGAGCAAGCAAAGGACAATCTAGTCGTTACTTTTGAATAAGTATGACCCTTATGATACAAAAGAAATGTTCTTTTACCATTTTAACTTTCATTTTCCTTGGAAATTACTGGACTTTTTTGACCCATTCACCTCCCTACATAGTACATACTGTAAGTGGCTAAGTGCAATACTGTAATTTCACATAATGCACCTCCAAATTGATGGAAACTATACTACTCAAAAGGATGGGTGTCCAAATTGCCAACAACCCAAAAGGAAAGCAAATTCCAAAAAAGAAATTGGGAAAAAACAAGGTGGGGTTTGGGTTGGGATGAGCTGTCCTAGTGCATTAGATGCTTTTATCTGATGCTTACCTGCTTTGTCTATCTGCCACCCTGGACTCACTCTTCCCCCCCTTTTATTTACCACAATACCACTGGCCACCTAAACACAACACCATTCTAGCAAAAATGAGAAATCATTTGCTTTGGTTATAGACTTAATTATAGTGTGAAAACTGATCGAATCCCATAAAGTTCGAAGAATAATCAAATTGGCATTAATTTTTTTTGGTTGGACGTCAGAGGCGTCAGAGCCAGCTCACACGCACCTCGAAAGTTTTCTTCCCCGGTCTGGTCAAAGATGGTTCATCCACACTGGAACTATGGAATTCACGAGAGATTTATCTCTTACGGCTTGGTTCCGAGAGGTTGCCAACTTTCAAACTCAAGATGTCTGCATTTTACAGCTCATTCGTGTCGCCATCTGAACTACCTACGTTAACATTGATTTTTTTGGAACAGTACTCGATGGAAATAGCGAGGAAGGTGACCATGACCAAAAATATGTGGTACTGGTAGATAGTGGTAGCTAGCAAAGGGCTGTTGGTTTCTGAAGTTTCTGGCCCTGCTGCCACTGTAGCTCTCCACTGCAAAATGCAGTTTAGAGAGAGAGAGAGAGAGTGGACCGGAAGAGGAGTGATAAAGCATGTGTAGCTCATAGTGGAGGACTGCAAGAAGGTTAAGTAATGGAATTTTTCTGGGTTACAGTTTTGGAGGGGAGCTTTATTAGGTCAAACAGAGTTTTATCACCATTCAAAGCAATTCTGGAATCACTGAAAACTTTGCGTTTAGAACAGGGATCCAAATACTACTGGAAGTGGCATGTGAAACGGTAACGGAAGCATCGAGCGATTGCGATTGTAACGATTGTGTTGCAGTCTCAAATATGGCCTAAACAGATTGTCAATTACACAAAATTAGTATATTTTTGGCGCCGGAGCACTCGAGATGAGGTAGTCTCAAGATCAACCATAAAGGGTGTGATTAAGAAGGCGGAAATTAGATAGACCCAACTGAACGCGAGGATTTTTGGTATTACCGATAGTAAAAAAATTATTGCCGATAAAAAAAAAAATATTGTGTGGCCCGTGATCCTCCGGTCCTCGATCCTTCGTAGGTGGTTTGATGGTGGATTAGCTTTCTTCTCCTAGCCTGCACAAGGAACGCACGACTAAGACCTGGCCGGGGGTTGTCCCGGCAAGGCCCTCCGGCGAGAGGATGAGTGTAGCGCAGAGAGGAAGCAGAAAGCTCTCGAGAGGGAGTCAGTGTGAGTATTGAGTAGCGTGTACCTGTTAGGGTTACCATCTCTAGGTATTTATAGTGCCTTCTGACTTGCCCTCCAAGTACCATCGCGTGCCTTCCACGGGCCAAGTGACATCATAGTGACGTCGAGAAATAGATCTGATAACCGTTTTCAGGGCTGAGCTGGCACACCCATGTGCGCCCGTGATCATCTTCTGTTGTAACCGCTTCTGCACGTGGCAGGACGCGTGGCTTTACAGCCAGCCGCCGTCGGCTGCATGCCGTGCTCTGAAGGTAGCCGACCGCGGGAACCGCCGAGCATAGCCATGCGTTCAATGAAGGAGGTAACGTCGCCGCGGACTCCGTCGACGGCACAATCCGAGCGCGGGTCTGTCCGCTGCCGAGCCTGAGGCAAACCGGATATACACGACGAGTCATTGTCGGCTTGCCGCGCACGAGGCCTGCGATCGGACCACGGCAGGTCAGGTCCGCGCCATGCGAACAAATCATGTTCGGCCCGCTACAATAGCCCCTCAATTCCTGCCGATGCTGTACGCATGGTAGGGATTGAAGTTGAGCCTTAGGCCGAACTCGTCAAACCGCCGAGCGTACATTTGTTTGATGAAGATAAGTTCCAGCCGAGCCTGAACCGTTTCATCCTCAGGAGTAGTCTCGACCGTCGATGAAGTACTCCAATGGTTGGACGCCAGATGTCACCTTGTGGCTGGGTACGGCAGGCGAGAGGTGGGCTGGCAAGCCCTGCAAACCGTCTTATCAATGACACGTGTCGCGCGCTGAGTGGTCAGTCGTTCGGCGGTGCAATGATGGGCGGGATTTTCGAATTCCCAACCCTAGCCCTATATAAGGGGAGACGCGAGGAGAGAGAAAGCTCTCGTTCTCTCTCTCTCTCCAGACCTCCATTGTCAGAGCTCCAAAGCAACCGTTCGTCTTCCATCTTCGATTTCCAGCAGATCCTGCCACCAGATCTCGCCACAAATCTAGGTACGTGTTCGATTCTTGCTTCTCTTCACTTTTCTGCAGTTTTTAGGTGATTAATTCTGCCTTTCTGGGTTTTTGGGGCACTTTTTGTTCTGAGTGAACAGTGCACCCTGGAGATGAACGGACTGTTCATCTCCTTCTTCAACCTGTTCTTCCGAGCACGGAGCCTCCACGGGGTTCTGGCCGTTGATGGAATGGGCCGAGCCCCAGCCTCTGTTGTTTGGAAGGTTCCTGGCTGAACACGTTTCGGCCGAGCCTTGAGAATGATGATGGGGTGGGCCAATTAGGGTACCGAGCGTAGTGAGACAACTGTTTTCTGGCCGACAACGAGGTCTCATGTTTTTTTGATTTTGACTTTGTTAGGTCTGGCTCCCCCAATCATCGTCATCTCATCCGACTCTGAAAGTTCAGGGGACGATTCCGCAAACCTTGTGATCCGAGAGTACTTGGAGTTACACAGAAGCCGACGACAAACTTCTTCCATCGCCTCAAACATGTCAGATTCTGGTGACTCCAACGCCGAGCAAGACTATGAGTACGGTGGTTTCAACACCGAGCCGGAGATAACCTTCTCTACGGAATCCGAAGCCGAACACGAACTTGGGCCGGAGGCTGAATCCAGAATTCGCTCCCAGGCCGGAGCCACGACTTCCTCACTCTCTGCTCCTGCTGAAACCTCGTCCGTGGATAGAGAGTTTGCCGACCTCTTCGAGCGAGGGCAAGTTTGCCCCCACGCCCACTACTTCAGTGGTCGTCCCAACGAGTATGCGGCCTTCTGCCGTACGTACAATATACCAGACGATGTTGTTGTCCACCAGGTGGCTAGCGACAAGATTAGGGATAAGAGACAAGATCGTCCCGAGCACATAACGGTCCCTCTGATGGCCATTTGTGAGGCCGGACTCCGTTTCCCCCTTCATCCATATTTGAGGGAACTGTTGTCTAGGTTCGGTTTAGTTCCTCATTTTTTCTCGATAAATAGTTTTAGGATTGTGATGTCTGTAATTAGGTTGAAGGAACTTCACAACCTTGATTTCACCGTTGCCGACCTTTTCCACACGTACATTATGTCCAGGCATGGGAAGACCAACCGTAGGTATTTATCCACACGTAGTGGTAAGGAACCCTTGATAAATGGACTTCCCGACACTGATAAATGGGCCACCCTGTACGTCGAGGTCAGTGGGAATTATGAGTTCGGCGATCAGGCTGCGAGGATGCATTCTGTGCCGAAGATAACTGACTTCCGAGGTTTCCTTTTCATTCTTATTTCTGCCGGACATGATAAGTCTATTTGAATGAACTCGTCGATATTCTGACAATACATTTTTCTTTTGCAGATCACCGAGCGATCACCAGGACTCAGAACTCTTTGGCCGTAGACAGCCACGTTGAACTCCTAAGGGCTTGTGTCTGCCGCGACGCGCCGACGCTGCTTGGTTACGAGCCCTCGTACAAGGGAAAGTTGACGAAGAGGAAGAAGAAGGATAAGGAGGCACGGCCGAGCACGAAGGTTAAGGGCAAAAAGTCAGCTGCAGAGGTAGGCGTTGGCGACGAAGTCCCAAATCCGAGCAAGAAGGCTAAACAGCCGAGGGTAAAATTTCCTACTTTTCAGAAGTCAGCCGACTTCTGGTTTCAAGAAAGTCTGCCATCTGACCTTCAAGGCATCCACATCCCACCAATCCGAACATTAATCCCTCATTTTGCCGACGACATGGGGAGAAGAAACGTGGTGAGGATGAATCTCAAGGAAGCAGCTGCTGCCAGCAAGAAGGTAGCCGCTCCTTCTCCCACTGAGAGTCCTGCTAAGAAGCAGAAGGTACATGACTTCTTCCCTGCTAGGCCGCCGACGCCAGTCACGAAGGAGAAGGACCAAACCGAGTCGTCGGCGGCTGGAGGTTCAAAGGTCGTGGAGATGGCAGCAGGTACTGATGGGCGGGTGACCGTCCCAGAGTTTGCACCATCCTTCGCCATGGCCGACGGTAGAGTGGTCACAGTGGATGACAGCGTTAAGGAGGAGC
The DNA here is from genome assembly GCA_018127125.1 of Rhododendron griersonianum. NCBI lineage: Eukaryota > Viridiplantae > Streptophyta > Magnoliopsida > Ericales > Ericaceae > Rhododendron > Rhododendron griersonianum. Next base: position 38,716,537 of record CM030798.1, on the reverse strand, counting down.
CTGGACTTGCTGTGACCATGCTGCATGGGCTTGCTCTTCCAAAGGATATGGGCAGGATTCCTGGGGAACTCCAGCCGAGCCTAGTTCACACTAGTGCATACCTCGTACAGGTACGTTTTTTGACTTGGTTTTCTTTTCAAAGTTTTTGATGCGTTGCCGAGGCTGATGATTTAGTTTTGTGTGTAGGCTGGGCAAGCTCTACTGCGGGCTTCTCGGCAAGCCGAGATCCTGGCCGCTGAGAGGACTCGTTACCGCGATGAAGCGAAAGCCGAGCGCGAGAAGGCGAAGGCTGCGAAGAACGGATTGAGGTTCGCCAAATCAAGGGTCGCCGAGCTTGAGAAAGAAAGGGATGAGGCCCTTGAAAATGCAAAGACGGCCGAACGCGAGCTCGGGCAGGTTGTCCGTAGAGAGAAGAGGAAGATGAAGGAAGTGGATGAGAAGGCGTTCCAGGCTGGGTACGACAGAGCCGGTGCCGAGTATGTGAGGGAGGCTCGCTCGATGGTCAATGAAGAGCTTGCAAAGAAGCTGCCGATCGCATACCGAACTGGGTACAAGGATGGGGTGAGGGCTGCGTGTGGGGTCATGCAGCTTGAGCCGGACATGAATTTGATGAAGTCGATCCCCGTAGCTGATGTTCCCGAGCTCGTGCTGCCATACACGGAGGAGGAATGTGCTCCACTTCCTCCAGAGGAATTTTCTGAGGGCGATGATGATGTTGAAGATATGACTGTAGCCGATGCTGATGGTGAAAGAGATGGCTCCAGTGGGAAGGGGAGGGACGTGGCTGACAACGCTGAGCAGGCAACCGAGCAAATTGAGAAAAATGATGAAGTGGTCGTTGAAGCCGAGGACGATGCTGCTAGCCTTGCTGAGGCTGCAGCCGAGGGTGATCCGCCTCAACCTTAGAGTTTAAGGTTTATATTGAATTTTGAAGTTTTGTTGGACTGGACGGCTCCAAACTTGGGAGTTTTACCGTGCCAGATGTAATAGTTGTTTGAGGGTCGGCACCGAACGGTTTACTACGCCGTACCTTCCAGTTTAGGATCTTTCAAACACTTGTCTTTATAATGCATGGCTTCTTTCGCAGCGTCTCTATTATTGCCGAGCTTGTCTTGTTGCCTTCATGTCTTCATAGAAATTTTGTAGTCCTTGCATGTTTGTGAATGTGTAGTTGTCCGTAGCCCCCACTTTGGTTTGGGTTCGGCAGAATAGCTGAGAGTATATCGTGATCGAAATGGTTAAGTATAGATATTGCAGCCGAGCCCAGACCAAAGTATTATGGCCGTAGGTACTAGGTAGCCGAACATGGATTTGTTGTGGTCAGATTTGACCAATCCTTCGACTTAGTGTAAGAGTGTGAGTTGCCCCCTTGCCTTGTGGATGGGGCTCGGCTCATGAGTCAGCCCCAGGCCATAGCAGAGGGACGTTTGAGAGTAGTGATTGTTTGTGGGTGGTTGCTCGCCAAATTGCGAGTGTAACCTTTCGGTGGCCGACCATAGTGTCTTGCCAATCCGAGCCGAAGCCCGAGTTCCAAAAAGTGTATTTCAGGCTCGGCGGACCATATGTCCAGTGATTGCTTCTCTGGGCGGTGAGATTGGCCGAAGCAAAGGGCTTTTTAAGGAGCCGTTTGGAGGGTGTGACCGAAGTCATCGTTTGTGTGTGGCATTCTTAGCCGAGAGTGGAATGAATGCATGAAATGTTATAGAAAGACTTTTGAATAAAAAAGATTGTCATTTCATTGATATTTCTACGAAATACAAGGAAAGTAGAAAAAACAGTAACAGTGGGTCGAGGCCCTTCTTTGGAATGAAAAAGGAAAATGTAAAAGAGTTATGCCGATGCTGAAGAAAACAGAAACTCGGTATGCATGAAGTGTTGGCCGAAGGTAGCTGTCTGAGTGGAGCATCACATGTAGGCCTTTCTGAGGTTCTGGGCATTCCACGGGTTGGTGAGCACCTTGCCGTGCATGTCTTCGAGGGTGTAAGCCCCTTCACCAGCAACCTTCACGATACGAAATGGCCCTTCCCAATTAGGCATGAACTTTTTCTTTTTGCTTGCTTGGACAACCTTTCGCCAAACCAAGTCGTCGGGTTTGAACTTCTTGATTCTGACACTTCTGTTGTACCCCTTGGCGACAGTCTGTTGATACTCGGCAAGCTTTAGCCGAGCGTCATCGCGCTTCTCCTCAGCCAAAATTAATTCTTGCTCGAGGGCTTCGTCATTGGATTGAGGATTGAAGTTCTCCGTTCGGAGGGTTGGGAACCTTGATTCCAGTGGGATTACGGCCTCCATGCCGAACGCCATTGAGAACGGTGTTTGGCCTGTAGAACGGCGGGGAGTGGAGCGGTAAGCCCATAAAACCCTGGGGAGTTCCTCTGCCCATTTTCCCCTCTTTGAATTCAATCGTCGTTTTATCCCTGCACACACCGTCTTGTTCGAGGCCTCGGCTTGACCGTTTCCCTGAGGGTAGGCTGGTGTTGAGTTGAAGAATCTGATGCCGAACTCCTCACAGAGACTTGTGAGGCCGTCGCCAACAAACTGAGTGCCGTTGTCCGAGACGATGGCGTAGGGTACGCCGAACCTTGTCACAATGTTCCTCCATACAAATCGTCGGACGTCTGCTTCTGTGATGGTGACCAGGGCCTCGGCTTCGACCCATTTGGAGAAATAATCCGTTGCAGTGATCAAAAATTTGAAGCCCCCAGGTGCTGTTGGGAGTTTCCCGACGATGTCGAGCCCCCATTGTGCGAATGGCCATGGACTTGTGATTGGAGAGAGATTCTGAGCTGGCTGCCTGGGGATAGGTGAGAAGAGTTGGCATGGTCGGCACCTGCGTACGATTTCCTCGCAGTCTTTCTTCATGTTTTTCCAGAAGTATCCTTGACTCATCGCGCGCTGGCATAACGAACGTCCACCAGAGTGGCAGCCGCAGCTTCCGGAGTGCAGTTCTTCAAGGATCTCGGCAACTTGATTTGGGTGGACGACAAGAAGATAAGGTCCTGAAATGGATTTTCTATAGAGCTGGCCACTCTCAGAGAGCCAGTAGTATGCGGCCTTATTTCTGATTCGGAAGGCTTCCTTTTTGTCGTCGGGTAAGGTGTCGTTCCTGAGGAAGGCCACGATTTCATCCATCCAACTCGGACCAAGGTTGATGTTGAGTACCTCTGGAGTTGTATCGAAACTTGGGTTGTCGATGTTGCCAAAATTTATGGTTCGGAACTCAGATGCTTTTGATGCCGAGGCGAGGCCAGCAAGTGCGTCGGCGTGGGCGTTGTGCTCGCGGTTGATTTGCTCGATGTTGAAAGTTTTGAAGCGAGTAATGAGTTCTGCTGCTGTGGCCTGGTACTTCATCATCCGTGGGTCTCTAGCTTCGTAGTCCCCAAGTACTTGATTGACTATAAGTTGAGAATCACAGAATACGGCCAGGTTGTCAACTTTCATTGCGATTGCCGAGCGTAGGCCAGCAAGCAAAGCCTCGTATTCAGCTTCGTTGTTGGTGGCGGGGAAATCGATGCTGATGGCACTTTCGTGAAGAGTTCCGCAGGAGAGACCAAAACGACTCCGGCACCGGCTCCGTTGTTGTTGGAGGCACCGTCGACTTGCATCCGCCAAGTGTCTCCCTGGAATAGGAGCCACCGGTCCTCTTTTGGTTGGTGTTCGGCAAACTGTTGGTTGGGAGGATTGTGTAGGATCTCCGAGTCTTCCGGTGTGAGTTCAGCAATGAAGTCGGCGAGGACCTGCCCCTTTATTGCTGTCCTCGGTTCAAAACGGATGTCGAAGTTCGCTAGCTCGACCGCCCATTTTGAGACTCTGTTTGAGAGGTCGGCTTTTCGAAATAGGGCTTTGAGAGGGTGCTCGGTCAACACCGTTATGGTGTGCGCCTGAAAGTATGGCAGAAGTTTCCTCGCCGCGGAGACCAGGGCGAGTGCAAGTTTTTCCAGTGGAAGGTACCGAGTCTAGGCTGGGAGGAGTGTCTTGCTTGTGAAATACACTGGCATGTCGTCGGCCCCTTCTCGCCGAACAAGTGCTGAGCTAATTGCGTGGCTCGAGACTGAAAGGTAAAGATAGAGATTTTCGTACTCTTTGGGCTTTACCATTAGTGGTGATGAACTCAGGTAATCTTTAAGTTCGGCCAACGCTCTGTCGCAGTCCGGTGTCCACTCAAAACTTCGTCGGCTTTTCCCTTTGAGAGCGTGAAAGAAGGAGTGGCACTTGTCGGATGACTTGCTGATGAAGCGATTGAGAGCCGCTGCCATCCCAGTTAGTCGTTGTACCTCTCTGATTGATCGTGGTGGCCGAAGGTCTGCCACTGCCTTGATTTGGTTGGGGTCGGCCTCGATGCCCCTTCGTGTGACCAAATGGCCAAGGAATTTGCCGGCACTTACGCCGAACGCGCACTTTTCTGGGTTTAAACGGAGTTTGTGGAATTTAAGGATCTCGAAGACCTCGGCAAGCTCCTTCAAATGGTTGTGCTCCTTTTGGCTTTTGACGACGAGGTCGTCAATGTATGCTTCCATGATGTTGCCTATTTGTGCATAGAGCATCTTGAAGATCGCTCTGTTGAATGTTGCTCCGGAGTTCTTTAGACCGAACGGCATCACCCTATAGCAGAAAATTCCATGTGGAGTTATGAATGCTGTCTTCTCCATGTCGGCCGGGTCCATAGCAATCTGGTGATAGCCACGGTAGGCGTCCAGAAAACTAAGCCGAGCATGGCCGGCATTTGCGTCTCGAGCTGGTCGATCTTTGGTAGTGGAAACCAGTCCTTGGACAGGCGTCGTTAAGATTCGTGTAGTCGACGCAGACTCGCCACTTTCCATTCTTCTTTTTGACGACCACCGTGTTTGACAGCCAGGTTGGGTACTGCACTTCCTGAATGGCGTTGTTGTCTAGAAGCCGGTTGACTTCGTCTATCACGGCGTCGGCGTGCTCTGGTGCCGAACGTCGAGCCCGCTGAATGATTGGTTTGGCGTCCTTTTTGATGTTGAGGGAGTGGCAGATAAAGTTGGGATCTACTCCTGGCATTTCCTCCGGGGTCCATGCAAAAACTTCAAGATTCTGTTTGAGGAATAGGAACATCTCCCCTCGCTCGGCGTCAGAAAGTGAGGAGCCAAGCAAGAAGAAGCGTGATCCGTCCTCGTTGATGGGCATTTTTATCAGCTCCTCCTCCGCTTTGTCCTCGGCTTTTAGACCGACGTCGTCAATGACGGCCATGTCTGGGACTTCAACCCATTGCACTTGTTTTGCCTTTGAGGAGCTGTGGACGGCGGAGACATAGCATTTCTTGGATGCAATTTGGTCCCCTCGCAAGTCTTCTTGTCTGCCTGTTGTGCCGATGAAGCGGACAACTTGGTGGTATGTTGAAGCGATGGCTTGCATTTCATGAAGCCAAGCTCGGCCGAGGATAGCGTTGTATGGGCTCGGCGCATTGACAACTATGAATTCGACAGTGATTGTCTTCGAGCCGACGACGACAGGCAGAAAGATTCGGCCGATCGGCCATACAGGAGCTCCGCCGAAGCCAATGAGGGGTACCTCGGTGGGTTGCAAAGCCGACTCTGGTAGGTCCAACTTCTTGAAGAGGTCATAGTACATGACCTCAGCCGAACTTCCCTGATCGATGAGTACTCGCTTGACATCATGGACACCAATCTGGACGGTGACAACGAGTGCATCCGAATGTGGAGTCTGAACGTGTTCAAGATCGCGTTCGGTAAAGCTGATGGTCCATTTGGGCAAGTCTTGTGGTCGGGAGCGTTTGGATCCGCAGCCGACGGAGAGTATCTCTTTTGAAGTTGAGGCTTGATCGATGTCGGCTCTGAGGGTGGTCTCGAATGCTTTTGTTACCGGTCCATGGATGACGTGGATCAATGGTCGTTGTCCGTTGGGGTTGGGACTTGTCTGCCGGGCGGGCGTCTTTGCTCGATCAATGTATTGATCGAGATGGCCTTGAGCGGCAAGCTTTTCAAGGAGAGCCTTGTACGGTGCACAAGCAGTCGTGTAGTGGCCGAGCTCATTGTGGTAAGTGCATTTCTTCCTTGGGTTTTGATCCGGTTGGCCGGTGTCAGTCCCGAGCTTGGTCGTCGGCCACTCAAACCACGGTTGTCTCATTATTTCCTTCAGAAAAGACCAGATTGGCTCTTTGAAGTGAGTGGTTTCGGCCACGTGGTCATGCTCCTTCGGCTGACGTTCCTTCCCCTTTTTAATGTTGTGCACTTGCTTCTTCGGCTGCACTTGTTGGGTCGCCGTTTGTACCGGCAGCTGGTGCACGGTCGAGGAGAACGGATTGTTAGAGCTCGGGATTCCCTGTGCGGCTCTGTCTGCGTAGAGTTCTTCGAGAGCACAGAATCTTTCCACTACACGCATCAGTTCACCCATGCCGTGTGGTGGGCGAATGGCGAGTTCGTCTAAGATCTTGCTCCCAGTTTCCAGGCCGTTCTTGAACGTACGTGCGGCCCAGTACTCATCGATTCCAGGGATCTCGTTAAACAGCTGCCAGTAGCGCTCGGCATATTGCCTGAGTGTTTCCGATGATAGTTTCCTCATCTGTGACAGCGATTCGGGCTCTTTAGCCGTTTTGTTGCTTGTGATGAAGCGAGTGTTGAAGGCGCGTTCAAGGTCGGCCAGGGTCCTTACGGATCCAGCGGGCAATTTGTTGAACCACTGGAGCCCTAGGGAGCCGAGGCTGGACGGGAACGCCTTGCATTTCACCTCATCTTTACTCGTGCAGAGTTCGATGGTTTGTCTGAAATGGATGAGGTGAGTGTAGGCCTCACACGTCGACGGATCGAACTTCGTAAATTTGGGCAGGTGGAAGGTGGGCTCTGGCGGTGTGTTGATTATGTGGGAGGTGAATGGGGAGACGCCGAGATCTTTTAGCTGCCGTTCGAATCCGGGGCGCGGCGGTTTGCCGTGCTCGTCCGTCTTCGGTCGCTTTGAATCTCTTTCCTTGGTTTCTCTTGCCGACGTCTTCTCCGCTTCTTTTCGCCGAAGCTTGTCTCGCAGGTCTTTCTCTGTTCGGCGTGGGCCGTTGACAGTTTTGTCGTTGCGGCGTCGGGATTTCCTTTCGTCGTTCGCGCCTTCAACGCATACGTTTTCCGTTGCGCCGAGCGTAATGTTCATTGTCATTGTTTTCTGTCGGGATGTTCCCCAGGCGCTCAGAGACAGGGGTCTGGTTCGGGCCGAGTCTCGGCTACGGTGCGAGGCCGTCGTGCGAGAGAACTCTGCTCGGCCAGTTGAGTACGTGCTGGTGAACGACTCGGTGTCCCTTGTCCTGGTTCCATCGTGATGGCTTCTGGAACGATGCGTCCTAGATATTGTGGGTTGCTTATAGAGGATCATTCCCCTGGCGTCATCTGGTGCTGAGGTGAAGCCTAGGCGGTCTTTCACTGATCCGCGTTGGCCTCCTTCGTTCTGACGCCCTTGCGGTGGTGGAGGTGGAGGTGGAGGCGGTGTTTGCCCACCTCTACCCCTGTCTCCACCAGATCGAGATGCGGCAGGAGTGGCGTCCTGCTGCAAATGTCGCTTCATTTGGGCCACTTCCGCCCTTAGTGCCGCAAGCTCGTTGTCGCGTTCGTCGTCGCGACGTTGCAGCAGGCGGATATAGGCTGAAGCGACGTCGTCCGAGACCGGTGAGAGCCCGGATCCAGGGGCGAGAGAGAGGGACATGTGCCTCTCGATAGTTGGTGTGGAATTGACGTTTCCACCTGCGTCTTTGGCCCCTGAGACGGTCGCGTCCGCTATATCTCCGCCCATGGTGAGTGATTTGGTTGCTGTCTTACGGAGGAGTGAGGGAAGTTTGGAGGATGAGAGAGCCGCTGAGATCAGAAGGTTTCACGTCGGGTTCACCAATTGTGTGGCCCGTGATCCTCCGGTCCTCGATCCTTCGTAGGTGGTTTGATGGTGGATTAGCTTTCTTCTCCTAGCCTGCACAAGGAACGCACGACTAAGACTGGCCGGGGTTGTCCGGCAAGGCCCTCCGGCGAGAGGATGAGTGTAGCGCAGAGAGGAAGCAAAGAGCTAGAGAGGGAGTAAGTGTGAGTATTGAGTAGCGTGTACCTGTTAGGGTTACCATCTCTAGGTATTTATAGTGCCTTCTGACTTGCCCTCCAAGTACCATCGCGTGCCTTCCACGGGCCAAGTGACATCATAGTGACGTCGAGAAATAGATCTGATAACCGTTTTCAGGGCTGAGCTGGCACACCCATGTGCGCCCGTGATCATCTTCTGTTGTAACCGCTTCTGCACGTGGCAGGACGCGTGGCTTTACAGCCAGCCGCCGTCGGCTGCATGCCGTGCTCTGAAGGTAGCCGACCGCGGGAACCGCCGAGCATAGCCATGCGTTCAATGAAGGAGGTAACGTCGCCGCGGACTCCGTCGACGGCACAATCCGAGCGCGGGTCTGTCCGCTGCCGAGCCTGAGGCAAACCGGATATACACGACGAGTCATTGTCGGCTTGCCGCGCACGAGGCCTGCGATCGGACCACGGCAGGTCAGGTCCGCGCCATGCGAACAAATCATGTTCGGCCCGCTACAAATATGGAACTAGGGCTGTTCGCGGTCCAGTTCGGTTCGGATTTCTAGAAAATCTGAGGACCGAACTGCTAGTCACGGTTTTTAGAAAATGAAATCCGTGTCCGAACCAAAAGTCCTATGGTCCGGTTCCAATCCGATCCGTGACTCGCGGATCGGTTACAGTTTTGTCCACGGATTTTAGCAAAAATAAAACTCAAACATATATCTCATACTAAAAGGGGAGAAGGTTACATTCAGAATTAAATTTAACACCACCAGAAAGTACTTGTTACATAAACTACCAAAGGCTACTTGAGAATTCAGATTCAAAAGAATCTAAACACTAATAGGATTGTATCATTATAGTACATAATATAAAAGAACTTGAAAGGAAATGAAATACTGAAATTCCGTGGACCGAATAGCGAGTCACAGTTTTCTAATTTTTTTCAATTCGTGTCCGGACCATTAATCCACGGACAAAATTCAAAAAGTACAGATCGATTCAATTCGGACCGGTTTCACGGTTCATCGTATTTTTTTGAATAGCCATATATGAACGATATTGGAACGCATTGGCCCTTATTTAAACAAAACCTTGCCAGATAGGGATCTTTATACCAGACGGTTCAAAATTTTACTGGTAAAGTTTTTCCCATGCATGGTGCAGTAATTTTGTCAAATTGGCCATTTTCAACATTCCTTTAACAGAGAGAGAGAGAGGGAGACCCCACGAGCGGGGCTTCTGCTGCTACTGTTTCTCAGGTCCCCCACCTCTTTACTCTCTCTCTTCTCTCTCTCTCCTGGACTACAAAACTTGAGTGAAAAGGAAGAAGAAGACAAGGGTCAATCAGAAAGCCAAAGAACCCCACATCACAAACTCTCAGTCCTAGCCTTTGTTTAGGTCCAAGTCTCTCCAAACCCTTAAAAAAAGCCTTTTCTCTCTCCTCTCTCTCTCTCTCTCTCTCTCTAACAGCTAGCAACCCAAGGAAGAGCAGAGAGGAGCCCAGAGAGGAGGTGTGTGGGGATGATGGTGTTGAATTAGCATCAGCCTTTGAACCCACAAAAGAAAAAATTCCTAAAGCCCCACTAACCCCACCCCCACACACCTACACATGGAACTAACAGATTTGCAACAACAAAAACACCAACACCACCAACACTCCAATAAACAAACCACCACCTCCTCCACCGCCGCTTCTTCCTCTCTACACCCCCCGCCCCACCTCTCCTCCTCGTCCCACCGCCCGGGCCCCTTCGATCCCCGATCCCACAATTCCCCGTTCCTCCTCCCGATTTCCATCCAAACTGGCCTCTCCGCCACTTCCCCCGCCGCCGCGCCCGGCGGAGCGAATAGAGCGTCGTCTTCCGTTTCGCCCTCCGCGTCGTCTACGGCGGCCTCGACCTCCTCCTCCGCCCAGCCGCCGCAGCTCGTCGACGCGTCGCTGGCCATCGCCACCAGATCGGATAAGAACAACCAGCAGCTGGCGGTCGCGGCGGCTAATCCGCCCAAGAGGTCGACCAAGGACCGCCACACGAAGGTGGACGGGAGGGGGCGGAGGATAAGAATGCCGGCCACGTGTGCGGCTAGGGTTTTTCAGCTGACGAGAGAATTGCAGCACAAGTCGGACGGGGAGACCATAGAGTGGCTGTTGCAGCAGGCGGAGCCGGCGATTATCGCCGCCACCGGGACCGGCACGATTCCGGCGAACTTCTCGACGCTCAACGTCTCGCTGCGGAGCAGCGGATCTACGCTCTCCGCTCCGCCGTCGAAGTCCGCTCCTCACTCTTTCCATGGAGCTCTAGCGCTGGCCCACCACCCTTATGAAGAAGGGTTTTCTCATATGCTAGGGTTTCAACAGCAACACCATCACCACCAGCAGCCTCATCTTATGACGGCTGATCAAATTGTTGAGGCCATGCCTGGCGGTGGCGGCGGAGGAGGGGAAGGAGGCGGAGGTGGAGGAAATTCTACTGAGAATTATATGAGAAAGAGATTCAGAGAAGATTTGTTCAAAGAAGAATCAGGAGGAGAAGGGTCAGCGGGGCCCGCTTCGCCTTCGAATAAGCAACAATTCAAGCAACAAGAAGCCGGAGGGCCGTCGTCGGGTATTTTGAGAAACGCCAACATGATGCCGGTGCCGGCCACGGCCATGTGGGCGGTGGCCCCGGCACCCAGCAGCGGGACCGGCAACACCTTCTGGATGCTGCCGGTCGCCGCTTCAGGAGGTGCCGGCGGCAATGGCCAGTCTCTGGCCGTTTCCGCAGGCACGTCCGGGGACCAGCCCCAGATGTGGCCTTTCGCAGCCGCGCCAGCCGCAGCGGGCGGGAACACGCCGCTGCATTTCATGCCGAGGTTTAACTTTCCTCCGGGGAACTTCGAGTTTCAAGGGGGGAGAGCGAACCCGCTGCAGCTAGGGTCAATGCTGATGCAACAACAACAGCATCACCAGCAGCAGCAGCAGCAACCTTCTCAGCATCTTGGGTTGGGAATGTCCGAGACTAATCTGGGGATGCTGGCTGCTCTCAATGCCTACTCCAGAGGTGGGTTGAACATGAATTCCGAGCAGCAAAATCATCCGTTGGATCAGCACCATCACCATCAACATCAGCAACAAAATCAGACTCAAGCTACTACCGATAGTGGAGAAGATGACCCAAACGAGTCTCAATGACATTTGGAACGGAAGTTGGTAATTAGTTCATCTCAATCCTCAACTCATACATTTCGTTTCATACCTGATAATTTACTTAGAATTATTGGTTGCACATTTTTCTAGTGGGTTTGGAACTGAAGGGTGCACTGTGGTGGGCTTGTTCTTTTGCAGATTTAGAAGTTGAATTTTATGAAGATTTGAGTGGTTTGAGTTTGATTTCAATCTAGCTAGGTACCTTGTTCTCATTTGGGTTCTGTTTGTTAATCCAATTTGTTTTGTTTTGGATTTTTTTTTTTTCTTTTCTACATTGTTGTGGAGGATTTGAAATGTAATATGTTAGGTATAGTCCAAAGGGACTTAGAAGTGAATAGAGAGAGAGAGAGAGAGATTGTATAGGAGGATATATATTTGTTTGTGTTTAGTACTACTACTATATATCTATAATTTGCTTTGTTTGTATGAGAAAACATGTAAAAGGAGAATGCGATTTTTCGCTTTTCAGAAAAAACTTCTAAACAATTTTTTTTTTTTTTTTTTTAGCTTCTCTTTTGCTCCACAAGAGAATGAAAGTGGTGTTTATGTTAATTCTTTCGGCCTTTGTTTCTCATGAATTCTTCAAAACATGTTCCATAACGACCAACGAGTAGCTCAAGTAGTAATAGGGATCGATGAGGTACCCCAAGTGGCCGGCAACACGGATGAGCTGTAAACCCGAACATGCATCTTGAGTTCGACATTTGGCAATCTTTTGGGGTCAGGCCGCAAGAGAGAAATCTCTTGTGAATTTCTTAGTCCCGGCGTGATGGTCTACCTTTGACTGGACTAGAGAGGGGAATAGTCGAGGTTCGGGTGAGCTGTTCCATCTTTTTTGCTTGTTTTTTAAGCAAACCTACTTGTCCTTAATTCCAGGCTAATTTCGAGGGACATTTTATGTAATGTCTGCGTGAGATCTGTTTAGATACTTTTTCATCGCATTCCAGTTTTGATCAAAAAAAACAAACTGAGAATAAAGAAAATTTTGTTTCCCTTTCTGGTGGGTAAGTAAGATTATCTGGAACCATACGTACAATTGCTGTTTGAAAGCTGGCTCAGGTTTGGTTGGGTTTTTTGGAATTAGGAAAACAGATCCCTGTGTTGTGAGTTTGATTATTCTTACATGCATTATTAACCACTCGGATTGGAGAGCAAGTACTATGTTCATCCGTCATGTAATTGATTAAGAGTCACGATCTCTGTAGTCCCTAAAAGAGACCAGATAATCTTTGGGTATTTCCTGAACCTCTCTGGGTCGTTTAATTTGACAATCCAGATTGTTCATCTTTAAAACGTTGAAGTTTATGTCGATTCGACATCAATCAGCATATTTCCGTAAGGTACTATGATGCGTTGATCGGTAACGGAGAAATCTTACTCTTGACATGGTTGATGATATCCACAAGTGCAAAACAATGAACAAGCCCGCTAAACAAAATGCCCAAGAGAATTATGGTCCCTTGTTCACCATTTCAAATGGAATTAAATGTGATTATCAAAAAAAAATGGAATTAAATGTTCAAACTGATTTAAATACAAATTCATATGTTTCTATTGGAATCAAGTGAGGAATCAAATGGAATAAAACCTTTTGAAAAGAAAAGGGAAAGTGTGCAGACTTGGAGGTGTGTGTTCTTATTTTCATTTGGGCATCAGCAGCGTTCAATTTTATCGTCCGTTTCGATAATTAATGGTCCGACTTTAAAAGTACACTCTCTCCTAAAAGAGTTATTTTAAAATTCGGACCGCCTATTTTTTTGGAACGAGAAATTGAGCGGTACTGAATGCGGCTGTCGACAGCAGCCCACAAGTTCCATATTCACACAGAAAAAGTGAGAGGGTGACTTTCGCTATTGACTTGCACAGTCAATTTCAGAAGACTTTTCTCTGTTTCCGTGGCTTAATCATTTCTCCACATTATTTTATTGGTGTGGGGGGTTTTGCGATGGGCCCCCCAGACATCTGTCTATTTATAATTGTCCCCACCAATTTTATTTACTATATCAATCGTACCATATACTCCACATCTTGTTTCCAAAAACTAGTTGATATTGCCAACGCTGCTTCCAATAGTGACAACCACCTCATGACATCACTTAACCCAAATGGAAATCTTGGTCAATATTTTTCAGAACATCCTATTAGGGTTTTGCTTGAATTAGCAATTTTGTGATTTCCACTTAGTTATTTCTTATTAGCTCCATAAGTTTTGGTTTTTGGGAAAAGAAAAAACTCATGCTAAAAATTTATATTCCCTCCGTCACTTATTTAGAGTCTAGTATTCCATTTTGGGCTGTCTCTTAATAAGTGTCCATTTTGTAAAATTAGTGGGTAAAAGTTGGTGCATTGTCTATTTTGTCCTTAAAAATAGATTTCATTTTGAAAAGTTAGTGAGTAAAAGTGTAATGATGATGGGTAAGTAGGGAAAGTGGAGGAAAAAATTGATGTAAAAGGTATAATGATGATGTCTTTTTAATAATTTGGAGTTACGAAGCAGGACACTTACAAAGGGACAGAGAGAATATTTAAGAACCAAAACGTCGACCGCAAACAAAGGATGGCCAGGCCTCGGATCGCCATACCGCAAGTTATTGGGTGTGAGTGTCTTTCATTTGTTATTACCCAGATCACCTCAGATCAACACTATTACTTACACTATTACTTTGGAAACGTGCAATCACACCCGCAAGATTTGCAGACTATAGTGAGATATGATGTTGCCAATGGAGATAAATAAATAACTTGTGAGCTCACACTTGATTGGCTCTAATTATGTCGCTGTGTTGTTAAATATTATCATATTTTTTGAATTAAAGGTGATATATTGTGAGATAAAAATCTCTCTCGTAAAACAAAAAATAAGCAGTAGTTAAAAAATAAGAACCTTAGTCAATTAGAAATTACAATTACTCAAGTTCAAGTAGAACTTGATATCTGCATTCAAAACTTTGAATCCTACTTTAGTCATTTTCTTGGCATCATGGGGCAACTTACTTTCCGCCTCCACTATTCCGCAATTCCAGCTATAAAAAAAAATATGTTATTGACTTTTATATTAGCCAAAATAAATACTAAAAACAAAATTGTAGACTATTTTGACCCCCTAAATTGATGAAGGTAGCATGGTAATGTGCACGTAAATTAATTTGGGTCTCTAGGCCTGCCCTCTCTGATGCCATTTGGCTTTGATTTAGGGACATGGTTCTACAACAAAACATCCATGTAGCTCCTCGGTTCTTGGAGGTTTAGGGGGGCCACTATTTCAGTAGCATTCTGAGAGCAGCCACTTTGTGTATATATTGCCAAATGTTCGGTCTGTCTCCAATCATCTCCCGCCCATACCCCCAATGATTGGGGACTAGATGGGTTCTTGTTATGTTGTTTTGTTGTATGAGGGAAATTTAAAAAATCATCCTTTCATTAAAAATTGTGCTAGATCTTACTGTTTCGGGAGAAGACAGAATGTGGGCGGCTCGGCTAATGATCTGTTTTAGGAAATATTATTCAGTGATCTTGGGACACCATCACGTGATGCCCTAGTACCCTTCTTTACCGTTGTGGAGCTTACACACTAACCGTACAAAAATATGTGGTGCAGAAAGGTGTTAGGACACAACGTGGCGGTGCCCCGAGACCACTGAATCATTACTCGTTAGCTTTGGTCCCTGGTGGTAAGGGTGGTAAAAGTTGTAGAATTATCCTAAACTCACGTGCATAAATGGAAGTATATATTACATTTGAATATAGAAATATGATATTAACACACAATTAAGGTCTATTTTGGCTTAATAAACTTGAAGAATTATCTTTTTATCTCTATTACTCCCTCCGTCCCTTTTTTTGAGTCCGGTATTCCATTTTGGGCTGTCCCTTAATAAGTGTCTACTTTGTAAAGTTAGTGGGTAAAAGTTGGTGAATTTTCCATTTTGCCCCTAAAAGTAGATTTTATTTTGAAAAGTTAGTGAGTAAAAGTGTAATGATGATGGGTAAGTACGGAAAGTGGAGGAAAAAGTTGATGAGAAAGGTATAATGATGATGTCTTTTTAATAAGTTGGAATTACGAAGCAGGACATTTAAAAAGGGACGGAGGGAGTAAAAAAAATCGCATTTGTTGGTTTTGAGTCAATTTTTTTTTTCAGATTATTGATTGTCTCAACGAGAAGAATCTCGAAAGTAAAATATTATGTTCGAAACTAAAAAAAATTTAGTAACAAATCAAAAAAAAAAATACTTTTGAGTAGAATCTCAAAAGTAAAAGTATGATTTACTAAATATGGAGTTTGGATTTGATTTTATCTACTCTGTTGAAATATTTTACTACAAATAATGTGTAAATCCAAGCCTATAGAGACATTATATGCAACTTGTAGTATATGGAATAAATTCCTTCCCACGCGCTTCACGTGCACCAATTAATGAAGACATATAGGAGAATAAATTCAATGACATTTAAAAAAAAAAAAAAAGGAGAATAAATTCTTTCACCACGCGCTACACGTGCTCCAATCAATGGGGTTGAAAGTTGCAGAGTTTTACCATGTGATCAAGTCCACAGCTGAGGTGAACTTTCCCACTCATATGGACCACCTAGCATTCTATGCTAGCTCCATGCAACTGATGGAGGGATTGATTAATGGAGTAGTCTCTTCATAGCAAAGCTACCAACACTACTTCGGACACAGTTGCATCCGGAGTTACGTTTCAACGTTGTATTTTTAGACTTTTTGCAACTTAAATGGATCCACCATAACAATAGACATAATGCGATAATTCAAGTTGTTCAGTTCACAAATCTTCATGCGTTAATAATCATATAAGAACCAAGGTAATCGAATATTGGTAAATGTCCAACCGAATCGTATTGGTATTAAGAAAAATGAACACACGCCACCCTTCACTTTTTTCCACTGACACATGTAATTTGCTCAAGGTAATGTGTAGTTACACCCGAAATGCACAACGTGGTACGTGTGGAGCCCCCAACCATGTTAATGTGTGTAAGTTTATGTGAAACTTGTGTGCGTCAATAGCATGATGACTACTAATGTATAATGCTATCAGTGTCAACAAATATTGATTTCCAGGTCCTGTACACAACAATGCTTGGTTTTTCTCCCAAAAAAAATCAAAGAACAATAAGGCATAGTCACAGAGTTTCCTAAATACAGACATAAGTACAGCTGCTACTTTACTTTTACCTCGAGCTGCTGCACTCTATAAGTATAACAACATCAAGCAGAACTTCCCAAATCACCATTTCCGGTAACGACACAGGTTATCTGCTCAATGAATCACTTATGTAACTGAATAATATGTACAGGAAGTATCTATCGTTAACAGCAGAGTGGTTTCGGAATAGAACGTCAAAAACTACGTACATATCAGCGTAATGTAGAAAAAAGTTGGGTTTCAACTTTCGACTTATGCATCGACACTTCAGGTGCGGTGTGCCACATCAAGTTGCTTATTCTCAAAGTGCCTTGTCAACTTGAATTGGGTTGCGAGATTTCATGGGGAAGAAAGACAAGACACGCATCCTGCATAAAAAGAAGATGAATCAAGAGAAGCAGCATTAGTGGCATATGAAAGGACTCTCTAATGATAAAGAGCACCTCCATCCCGCCATTTTCTAACTAGTACAGCATTTTGCTTTGACTAATTCGGGGCAATGGTTAATGGTAACACGGGTTCAACACGAATTTTGCATCCACTCACTTTCTGAAAAATGAATGAATTTCAGAATGAACATGCGTCAAATGCCATAAAATGCGTATTTCGTAACATATCGACACTTGCTAGAATTTTTGTAAACAAGCAGCATGTTTGTTAATGTTTTTTTCTATACTGTCCAGTGTCCACTGCAAGAAATCTTTATTAGCTGAAAGTAACAATAGTAGAAGATAACAAAATTTCCTGAGAAAACGGTATATATTTTGGTGCATCATTAAAGTATCTAAGAAAAAGCATCTTTGAGAGGGTAAGCAGATAAAAAAGATCACCACCAGCACCAACAAGCAATTACTCTGGCTTTCAACTCTAAAGAAATCGAGTCGAGTCATGCATTTTGAATTGAGTGTCGAGTGAGCCCAAGATCTCAAAAGCATTTAATCTGGCAATGATTTGTCTCACGTATTGTATCCGAAACCATATTTGATTGCAATAATGGTCTCAACTTTTGTCGAGCAAAAAAAATGGTCTCAACTTTGTGTTATTTTAACTGATGATTGGGGATGTCTCCATATCATTGAACACACACTCCCGTGTCAATTCACCATGTTTGATATGATACCATAGGGTGCCGAATACTTCCACGTAAATATGTCCTCCAGATGCTCACACTGGAGACACTAGGTTAATTGAAAAATGTCTCAGAAAAAGTCCTCCTCTATGACATGGAACAGGGTCTATGTCCGAGACTTAAAACCTGCACCCCACCCCTTTAGCAATTCTCGTTGACCAGCTCTATAAGTACCTCCATTACCAAAGACCAGAGTGTTTTCTCCTGGCTACATTATTTTCTGTGTATAACTAAATTATCCACTTTTTGATGAAGAATAGAGGGAGAATTCCATTGTTCTCGTCAACGGTAGTGAGATTTAAGAACCATAAAACTGTTTCTGCTGCTATTTCTTGACAACGTAAAGAGAAAAATATTCCAAATGAAGCAATTTTGATGCACCAAAGGAGCTTGGTTAAGTTTTACCAGATTAAATACAAAATGATGGGAAAGAGTTCTAACTCTATAAACAATATTACTAAAAATCTCCAAAAGTAAAATTTAAGCCAGGAGATGCAGAAAAACAGGACTTACGACATATAATCTGCGGCACAAAATATTGGAAGCCTTCCCAAACCTGCACCCTTCCATTTTCTTCTTTGAGAAATAATGAGCTCGTCAGCATCTGAGCCTGCTGCTGTCAGAACAAACTACAATGTACTACAGTTAATACTATTTATGCAAGCATGTAGTTAGAAAGCTGTTGCAAAGAAAGAAAGAAGATTGTAAACTTGAGGGATTAGGAAAGAGAAGAATTGAAATGTAACTATGGGTGGAAAGCACGTCTTTGGAAGTTTGAAAATAGTGTGTGAAAGAACGACGAAAAGTCATCCGAAATAGAATATCAAGTAAGAGAATGCTTGAGATCAAATGGTTAACTGCTAGAACATAAGGACACATGTGACAAGCAATAAAATATTCCTCTACAATTGGCAGTATTATACTCGTCTGCCTACACCATCAAAAAAATTTCAGCGTGGGCAAAGAGGATACAGAAATTTCGAAGGAAAATAAAAAGGTATACGGGGTTCTTTTGTGCACTGAAATGGGAGAGGACGTCAAGTATTTACGTACCATTTTGATGAAATTGCAATTCAGTTTGCACTGACATTAAAACGTTGGAGACTAATAAGCAAGCGTTCTTAACGAAGTGGCTAGGGGGAACCAGAGAAGTGTATATGAGCATGACAAATGGTGAAGAGTGGCTTACTATGGCTGCCATTGTGGGGATTGGGCCTCACTATAGGTGACTATGTCACATTTTCTTTTTAGATCAGCGGTCGGTTGGTGACTATGTCACATGGCACTGGTCTTTTGTAAAGAGATCCAAACATGTGGGATATTTTTGTAGGGCAGACGGGTGATGGGAGGGTGATGTTCGGCAACATTTTTAGTGTGGGGAAGAGGTTGGGCACATGTTAATCACACACTTGCAAGAAAATGGTAAATTCTTGGGATATTTTGTTATGTTGAAAGTAGCAAGAACAGGGGATGATACCGTTGATGAGACTACCTAAGAGATTGTATCGAATAGCAATTATTGGGGAAGGGAAAGATTCTACAAAATCGAAGTAATATAAATCCAGCTGTACTCAGGTAGAATCATTTGATCATTTTTTCCTAGTGTGCAGCGCATGGTAAAATCATCATTAGCGATAATATGAAACCATGAAACATGTGATTGTGAATTGGTGCTCTATGTGTAAACAGGATGGTGTATGGCAACAAATATTCTTATCCACTGCCTACTCGTGAGAGAGCTTTTGATTTTGTTTTACCATAGTTTGGGGTGCAATGGTATTCTCTTACAGAGGTTGAGCTTGTCATAGTTTTAAGGGGAAGAGAAGGAAGAGGTTGTCCCTTTTAACTTTCTTGTACCCTACATAATCACAAACTGAACGTAATCTCACAAGTCATAATCATAAAGAGGTCCCTTTGGAATTTAAGGTATACGAGTCCACTTTTATTCTGTACCACAGAAATCTGCTCTGAGTCATAAATTGAAATCGCTCTAGCAGCAACATCCTAGCTTTGATCAAACAGGATTTGATAAAAACACAGTTCCATGTCACTCTCAAGTTACGAAGTACGTACTCAAAACTAGTCAGATGTGATCCCAAGCCTAATAATGCAACTGAGATATCCCACTAAGCATCTGCTCTATGTTTCTCACAAACCATAACATAAGAAGCCTAGCACATCCTCAGATTGGATCACCACGAGAAGATTAGGGTCAAAGCATGATCAATAAACTGACGTGTCCACCTTGTCATATCATCAGCTTATTTAAGAGTACAACAATTACTAATTCATCTTCCGTAAAAACTG
This sequence comes from Rhododendron griersonianum, assembly GCA_018127125.1. NCBI lineage: Eukaryota > Viridiplantae > Streptophyta > Magnoliopsida > Ericales > Ericaceae > Rhododendron > Rhododendron griersonianum. The sequence goes on along the minus strand of CM030798.1, from coordinate 38,696,727 downwards.
CAATTTTAGTATGAAATCACGTCCCACCAGCAACAACATACAAGAATGAAAACTGCAAATTTAATCAGGCGTGTGTATATATGAGGAATGATTGTAAGAACAGAAAGCGCCAAAGAAAACCACCAATATCAGGACAATATGTGAATGAGCAACAATGTTAAAACAGAGAGAGAGAGAGAGACCAGTGGAAAGAGTATAGCCATGATCCCGTAGCTCACAAGAGGAGTGAAAAAGAATAAAGGCAGAACACAGGGGCTCCCTGAGAAATCAGAACGTACATAACCATATTAGTCTACTACTACAGCCCCCTAATTTAAGTCAACAGTCCAATGCATGTGTGCAACATTAACGCAACAATCATCAATCATGTATCTTGTTGCAGTTTCAAGCAGCTTCAGGCAACAGCTAAGGTGAGGTCAATTGTAACTAACTAGCTATCAGTCAACTCTGGTGAAAAAGAAAATTTACCAAAACCAGCAAAGAAAGCCCAGTTGGATTCGAAGAAGTCAAGCCTTTTGCCCAAACTTAGTCCGGAGAAATTCCATTTGTACCTAGACATTGTACGATGTCAATAAACTACTATCTACCTAATACCAGGTCCAGGTAACACATATATAAACTTCATATAGCAAATTAACCACGTACTCAAAGCAGTAGTAAGCATACATCCAGGAAATAAGTAAGAAATTCAGTGGCTTCCCCATATAAGGTATCAATCCAGTAACATAAACCTGCAAAATATCTTAAAAGAACATTGATACGTTAGTTACCAAAAAAAAACATAGATACGTTGAGATTACAAATAAAAAGAAAAACCTTCAAATCAAATTTTCTAAGGCATGAAAACAACAAATAAAAAGCCAATAACAGAAGACTTAAAAAGATCTATTTCACCTCTAGGAAGAAGATATTCAAGAGGATGACTGAATAGACCTGTTCGGCTACTCCAATCATGGCCCTGGAAAAAAAAACAAAAAACCTTGCAAATGTCTCACATGTAATCCATCACCTAGGTCTTGTATTGAGATGCAATGCCTATTTGGCAGTAATCCATCCTTTCAGAAACCATCAAAAGAGTCCAAGTTCGAAATTTACCCCCCAAGGTCAATACGTTTATCCATCTGAGTTGCATTAGACGAGCTTGATAGCTCCTGTTGACCTGGCATTTCTGTTGGGGTAGGCCCTTGTTTTCCAATCACAAGAAAACCAAACTTAGCAATATCATTGTACCTGGATTAAGAGGTTCTTTCAAATTCAAAGAACTGAAATGAAACAATATTAACATGATAAAGTAATCCAGTATTCAACCTTAATAGAGGATGTAGTTTCACAAATCTCACCACTACTACATGATGTCATGTAGAAAAAGTATGTAACAGTGTACTTCTTCCAAATCTTAAGCATGATTCCCAAGATTCCAATCTAAAATTTAGTCCCAATGCGTGATGCCCACATTTCAGGCTTAAAACACGGCCTGGGCATTTTAAACCAAACTTATACCTTGCTAACCGTTGTCCTACATTCCAACTCTTACCATACTATTTGATAAGCTTAAGCCCGATGCTCCTCATATCGATATATTAACACGCTCGAAAGAACAAAAAGTAAACTGTGCTAGTATAATGTTCACATCACCCAACAGCAAAACAAATGCCTAAGTTTTCCACAATTAATTGACAAACACGATTTGAGGACAGTTTAGCTGGCAAAAGAACTAAGGGTGTAATGGTCAATTAGTTATCACACTGGAACCCCATGGTAGATAAGGGCTGCAAAAGAACTGAGCTGGCCGTTCGCAAGCAGCTCGAGGCTCAGCTCGATAACGGCTCGACTCGGCTCGGTTTGTGACTTAAATGAACAAGCTCGAGCTAGGATATTTGGCTCATTTGGTAAACGAGACGAGCCCGAGTAAACCAAGCTCGGCTCGAGTTGGCTCGCGAGCTTAGGTGTACATATGTGTATATTTACTTCACCTTTGACTGCCAGAATTAGCTGTCATCATGACTTAATTGTCATAAGGCCCATAGGGACACGTATGTGGTAGAGGTCCACCAGGAGCTTTTAAAGAGGAATGAATTCCTCCTTCAATTGTTTTTGGTCAATGTGGGACGAGTAAAACCTTCAGCTTCCATTTTCCTTTTGTCCCACTCCCACATCGCTCCCTCAACACAAGAGGAAACCTAGAAAGCTCTATAAGAACATGACTCAACCCAAACCTTTCTGTTTGTTGATACTTGCAATCATTTCCGAGCTGGGGCGAGCCAAGCTCAAGCCTTGAAAGTTTCCCTCAAGCCAAGCTCGAGCCCACTTATAGCAGCTCGTCTCGAGCTTGGTCCATAATTTGCGAGCTGATCTTGAACACACCAAAGAAAGGCTTGGCTCAGCTCATTTACAGCCCTAAACATATATACAGATGCAGAAACTATCCTTTCTTGTCTTTGATTAGCACCTTGGAAGAGGAGTTGAACTCCTGATATTTAAGCACCAAAGTGCACTCCATATGCCATTGGGCCAAAGTCCTCTTGGCTCATAGATCTGGCATGTTAATGACCAACACGAAGAAATGACGACAAAAGTAAAGCAAAAAAGATAGTGCAGTACCACATGGTGCTTAGAATAAAGCTGAATACATACATCGGATAGAACCACAATACCTGTACAGAATCAAATGATCTAATAAGAACCAATCAAAGGGAAACTTGTATCTAGAAGTCGAAAAAGTACCTCAGTGAACACAAAAACGACTTATCACAGATGTGCAAAAGTACCCAATGAAAGTTACTAATAGAGTACTTCTCTAACCATTTCAACAAACACTGATCAACCACTACAAAATAGATGCCACTACATAAACGAAAATATCAACATAACACAGGTATACCAGACATTGCCGCATTTAGAAAAGAATTACATCATTTGTAATCGATTTCCTCATTATAAATCAACTGGTTTTCAACCTTTTATGCAGATGGGGCTTCTTGTTATTACTATAGTTTCTTACTGTATATTCAAGAAATTTCAACTTCAGAATCCCTAGCATGATCTATCAAATCAAGGTAATAGCAACCAAATGAGAGATGAAAAACTTCAGTACAAAGATATTATTGTTTGTTCCAGAGTAGAAAGCAGTATAAGTGCTTCACCCTCCAAATTTATGACAGTTAGGCACAAAACTTCATTTCTGCTTCTATGCTGACGTGTCACTAGTAATCGACAGATGAATAACAGTTACAGCAGAATTCTCCATAAGATAGATCTAGAACAACTCCATTCACCTGGTTGCATAAGACTTGATCATAATAAGGCTCTCAAATGTACCTATGCCTCTCGTTGCTAAGTTGCTATCTGCACCTAAGCTATTAAGCCAAAATATAAGCTACAAAGACACTTGCAAACAAATGGAAACTTTGACATTTTCCAAAACTGCAATGATAAGACTGGATATCAACAAACAACAATCCTCCAACACGAGGAGCCAGGAAACACATTCCACCACATGCATATGGTTTGCATAATTTCTCGTGCATGCTAATGCTTTAACAAACTACAAGATCTCCGTAACACGATGAAAATATATATCATCCACAAGTATCCCAGCAAAAGATTAGTAGATTACTTGAATGGCAGTCAGTAAAACCACTACAACACATTTTCTTGTGCTTGAAAATATAAAAACTACTAGAGAGAAGATTAAAAAATGAGTACTCACATAAAAGAGTTGTAGTAGTCCAAGACGTAAGAAGGAATATAGTTTTGCGATACCATCAATTGAGCAAGGTTCTCCATTATGTGGGCATTGATCAGGTAATATCCATTGTAGTGTTGGAATTATAACTGAATTTAGAAGAAATATACTGCAAAAACCAGAAATCAAGTAATTTAAGATATTAGGTTGCACTTGAAATTCACAGCTCAAAAATACATCTAAAGATAAATACTCCATTGACAATGAAAGAGAGATATTAATCCTTCGGAGATTGACCTCTAAAATTCAACTGTCAACATGAATATAATTTTTGATTACTTCATCTAAAGAAATTATTAATAAATAGCACATTTAATAGAAAAGTGGCAGATAAAAAAATTACTCTAGTGACATCAAAGGGAACAAGCTTATGGAAGACAATGGTCAAAAAGCTGATTAAACATTCAATCCCCAGTTTTTTTTTTTTTTGGCACGTGCTGGCAGAATTTACACTACCTCAATCAATTCAACCTCATTTTTCAGGCCTCCTATTGTGTAAATGACATAGTGACTGTCTCTTCTCTTCGATCACACTCCCTCCATCCAAAGTGTATGTCCTTTTAAAAGATCTTTAAATTGATGGGAAAAATTAACAAAGTATGAAATGCGTTATTTTTTTATTCGAATATGGCACGGCTTCTAAAAAAGGACATACAATATGTGATGGAGGGAGTATTGAATGACAGGGAAAGGTGTTTCTCCTCTTCAATCATTTTCAACTTGTTTGTACCCTAAATGGCAAACAGGTGATTGGGCTGCATGTCGTATGTGCTGGAAGAGGAAGGCGGCAGGAGTTCATTGCAGGAGGAATTGAAGACCAATAAGATATCTCAGGGAGCAAATATATGGAGATAAAGCTGTTGTTGACATGGAATCTATCTCGGTTTCTGATATAACAATGGCATGTTGACTCCATGGGAAAGAGAATGCCGATCAGTTGTGCTCTACTTCTTTACAAGTAATCAACACTACTAGAAAAGGCAATAAGGGAATCACACTCATGAAAAAACTAGGCAAAACTCACAAAGGCCTATACACTACCATCACCATGTGTATAAAAAAGATATCAACTGAAGATAATGGTTGAGGGAAGGACAACATTTCCCCATTAAACTACCAAGTTAGAAGATCTTTACTCTAGCCGATCAAAAAAACAAAAGATTTCAAGCTCCGATTGTGGTCTCACCAATACAATGGCAATGTCTAGAGAAGGGACACGGGGAAGCTGATAGAGGCTTTGGTTCACATGATTCACATGAATATGCGAGAGGAGAATGTGGGCATTCATGACGGAGCAGTGGGCCAGAGATAGTTATCTAGAGTAATAAAGGGATGAAGATTATAGGAAGAGCGCTCTCCTAACGTAAATACAGCAAAATACGTGATCTGTCCTTACCCTTTTGGTTCCACAACTAGGATAAGTTGATTATATTCATTCCTATATCTACTACTTTGCATTATACTTTACTGTAATGATTGGTGTATCAGCTTTCTCCTTCTCTTTTCTGATTTCACTTGCAGCCGTAAATTAAGGAAGTCTTGCATCCAAAGCAAATAGACTGAGCGCTCATACATTATCCACACACTGACAAGTGTTTTGACTAACCCAAAGAAACATAATTTTCTACAGGTTGCTCTAATTTTTTGCTGACGTACGCACTTCAGCAGATTTTTGGGTCCTTCTTTGAATGTTTTATGGTCCTTATGGACACCCTTTGTAGCTCAAGCCTTTCAGTAAGCATGCTCAAGTAATTCGAGATCGGATTTAGCTGTCTTCAATGGAAAGTAGAAGAAAGAATCCAAACATGACACCGTTCAAAAGACTTGATTCACTGGATATCATTTTCGAAATCTCCCTCCAACAAATGCCCTTTTCAGCACTCAGTTCAAAGGACTCATAGCTATCCAAAGAAATCGGCTTCGTGAAAGAAAATGAATAGAACTGTCCCAAACATTGTGTTTTCAATCTTCTAGTTCAATTTTACTTCCAAAAACATGGAAAATGGCTGGATTTGGCAGAAACAATGTGAACAAAAACGAAAAGGGTCAGTAGCCCTTCTCTCCCTTTTTAAAGCTTTCATAGTCCTGAAATTGCAGCATACCCATTTAAGCAATCGAGATATAGAACTCGTATTACCATCAATCGCCAAGTTTCGATATTCTATTCACTTAAGTTGAAAAGCTGCTTCATGGATATCGTGAGTCTGCCCTCGGGACTTTGATTTCTTGGGTGAACCTAAATTTCCAATGTTCATGTTTTTAAGGGAGAGAATTTGAAAGGTAGAAACTTTAGCAGTGACAACAAGTAACAGTGGCATATCCAGATTCATACATTACACCACAAACTCAACCAGACAATATTAAGCTAGCTAGATTATTTTTAAAACCCTAATTGGAGATATACCTTCCTAGGAAAATCAGGCCGTTCAAGAGAAAGCACTGCCCTGTTCGGATCGCAAGTTGTCTCGACCTTCAGTTGGACAAAAATAAAAAGCTAATTAAAATGTCGAATCAGAGGAATCAAAAGCGTGTAATTGAAGCAAGGACAGGTGAACATACGTCCCCATAACTACGTACACTAATATATGTGTGCGCATATATATGTATATACGTGGGTGTGGAGAGAGAAGGAACCTGAGACAGTAGATGACGACCCGGTGGAGACAACAAGCGTCCAGTAAACCATCGAGCCAGAGCAGGGACGCCTGCTTTAGTTTCGGTCTTAAACCCTCCATTAACTGCCCTCTGCTTTCCCAACAGGAGCAGGAGAGAGAGAGAGAGAGAGAGAGAGAGAGAGAGAGAGAGAATCCACGAAGGATCTATTGCGTGGGAGGAACAAGAAAAGGTTAAGTTAACTACAGTGATTATCTTACCTTAAACCATACTCTATCGTTTTTCTCCGCCAATACAAGAGATAAGTCCATTATAAAAAAAAGTCTAGTACAGGAAGAACACATATCAAGTGGAAAGACTCGAACTTCTGAACTCCAAATGAGATGCAAGAATCCTAACCAACTGAATTACCATACTCTATCGTTGTGGTTAGTGTTTTGTGAATAAATTTTTATAATTGGACCACCTTGCATTCCTTGATTTATTTTATTTTTTTTATGGATAAATAAGTTTGAATTTTCAATTTGGGGAACGAAATCTTCGTAACATAATATGGTAGTACTAGATATAGATGGTTAATAGTTGAAAAGTCAATGGTTTTCTTTCCAGTTTATGTTATCCTTTTTGGAAGCAATTCGGTAGACAATTTTATACAGTGGTGCTGTTACGCCTATCGCTCTGTTTCACCTCTCAATATTTTACTGTCCGTCTCGATAATTAATGATCCGAATTTTTAAAAAAAATTCTTTCAAAGTTTTTTAAAATTCAAACCATTCAAAACACTTTTGAACGGTGAAAATGAGCGATGAGGGTAATGATAAATATTGAGCGGTAGACGTCGACTTTCTGTTTTGGAATGGCATGTAACGGGCTTTTATGAGGGTTTTTTTGGGGGATTTAGATGCTCATGTTTTAAAAGTCGTCGAGAATTGTATGAAAATCATGTTTTTCAGATATTATAAATAATTTATTTTGAGACAAATATGTTCCAATTCAGCGTGCTTATAGGTTTTTAGTTCATGATAAATAAATGAGAATTTATTTTCATACTCCCCCTTTACCATTCTCACTCTTTTTTTGTCTTTATCCACTTAAATTTATTATTTTATCATTTATTCAATACACTTTTTCACACATTCAATGACAATATTGTAATTTCATGTGGATAAATAAATAAAAAAAAGTATGAATAATTAAACGGGAAGTGTGAAAATCATTTTCCTAAATAAATACACTTATCTTTATCGAAGTTAACATGATTTTCTTAATACGGTCCTGGCAGTCCTGCTAATATGTGCATTTTTAATATTCTTAATGTTGAATTTAAAATAAAAATATATTCTCGTGAGATGGGAGTGAAGGGTCCTGATGTGAATGTGGTACAAATTTAAACGCGAGATGTGCAATATCGAGAACCTCAGGGGTGCCAGCGTATTTACCTTTCTTCTTTATGAGTACGTGGCAATTCCCTAGGAAGCGTGGAGTTCCCGCTTTTCCAAAGCAATTGAGGACACCGTTTCGCCGCCATTCCTCCACGGTGATCAACTCTTCTTAGAGAGAGAGAAGAGAGAGAGAGAGAGAGATGCCACAGCCGAGCAAGGAGCCGTGCAAGAAGAATGCTTGCGACATTCAAACCTGTCTCTCCAAGAACAACTTCGATCCTCGAAAGTACGTTTTTTTCCTCTTTTTTTTTTAATTTTTCTCCCGATAAAGAAGAATTTATTTACGTGTTTCCAGAAATTGGCGGAAAATCCGACAATTTTTTGGGTCGGCTGGCGGAAAATCCGACAATTTTTTGGGTCGGCGATCGACCTGAGGATTAGGGTTGATCGCTGACGTCTTTCTTTCGTTTTCCTTTTTCTTTTTCGTTTTCACAGGGCAATCGATAAGGTTTGGTGCTTGCAGTGAATAGGGTTTAGAATTTTACATTTGGATAGTTCAATAAGGAGGATTATTAATAGTTTGATTCCATTCTCGGAGTTCAATTTTTCAATGTGCCCTTTTGTATTGATAATCCTCTTTATTAGTATACAGTTTTTAATTGAACTCTGATAATTTGATGCTAGACTGCTAGTTTATGTAGAACGTGGCTAAGTAACATGCCTCTTCTGAAAACCTTATGTAAAGTTATTACTGTGTTCATGGGCAGCTTGTCTCTAATGTTGTTTCCATTTTGTAACTGTGTTGTGCGTTCCAAAGTTGAGATTTTAGAGCTAAGTGGAACAGGAACACTCAAGTTTATGTTTGGGAGGTTATTTTATCCTTCTTAGGCTTTATGGCGTTTTGCATGTTTTGCTTTATGTTAGTTGGCCAAAATGTGACTCGTTAGTTGTTAACCCAAGAACTGTGGTGAAGTGATTGTTGCTAATCTGTCACAAGGAGACAAGTATAATTTACCCCAAATGGGTAATGGATAATAGAGTGCCATGTTACTTTATGTATGCACGGTACTCCACGTGCCCTTCTCATGAGATGAAACTTGGATTGGATACAACACTATGTGTTCTTCTCGTTTCAGAATATACTTGTGCTCACTGAGGCTAATGGGATGGTGCATTAGCTTCGAGGCAAGGAACTTAGGGAAGATCTCTCGAAACCCCGTATAGAATTTGTCATCCCCCACTCAATCAAAGCTAAGCCTCCTCCCGATTGTTCCCATCCCATTGAGGAGCCTTCCCTTGATTTCTTGAATTTATTCTCCAAAGGCTCTGATGCTCCCGGCTTAGGTCAAGACTCGAGAGCAAGGCATAGAAAGTCCCTGGGGATTGGTTTTGCCCTCATGGAGTGCCCGAGCTATTCCATGCCCCGTGGTGCTGGGTTACTGAGATTTGTGACTAGGTGGCTATGGTTGAGGGCTTGCCAAAGTGCCTAATTCTGTTTCCCGCAAGGACTTCTGCCATAGGAGTTTAGCGACCCACCATAAGACATTGGACATTCTCCATGCCCCTCCACGTTCTTGAAGAGCACCCGACATTGTTGCTGGGTTACAACTTTCTCGTGTTTGAGATTTTGGTGCCACCACCAGAGGTGTTACTTACCTGCAGATTGCTCAAGCAAAGGGAGCCTTATATCCCCTTTCTACTAGGTCAGACACATCACCAGGTGAGGTACCCTCAATGTCATGACCCTCCAATAAATAGTAGATCTCCAGTCTTCATGCTTTCATAGATGCCAGGCATCCCTCCGTGTGAATCTGGAGCCCCATAGCCCTTCCCTTTTGTGGGGCTCAAAACTCATTTGAAGGTAAGAGGAATGAGGCCTGGGCAAATACAAGAAGTTATTGTTCAGAACACTTTTTTCCTAGTTAAGAATTCTTGGGCCATAAAACAAGCTCGTCCTTTAAATGGAAGTACAAATAACGAAAGATGACGGGTGTTCACTGTTCAGAGTTCAAACATCCTCCTAAGTGTTTCTCCAGGTATCCAAATAGTTAATAGCCAAAAGATGGGTAGACAGTCTTCATCAACGTGTCATGGTAAGTTAAACTGCTTCCATGGAGGCAGTGGAAACCCAGGACAAGAACTCGATGTTGCACCACAAATCTGTATAATGTGCTAGAAGCTTTGAACTATCACGTTGATTAGCTGTTTTCAGCATTTGGTTAAAGCATCACAGCATGCCTATATTACTTCATGATTACCACGATGATTTTGTAGTCCAACAGCCTATTTTTTGAAATTTGGGTTATTTGTGAGGTCAGTTAACAATCTGAAGCCAGGGATTCTCAGAAGTATAGACGGCCCCAATAGACTTTATGTACCAATTAAAGTCACAAAGTTTGATTGATCTGTTCTTCCACTCTATCAAATGGTCCTGGTCGGTTAAAACCTGCAATCGCGCCAACCTTCATTTATGATGTTTTAGTGTTTTATAGTTTTGAACTTTGCTGGTTTAGTTAGATTATAGTTTGAGCTTCAAGTGGGTGCTTATTATCTCTCTTTCTTAAGGTAATGAGTCTTGGGTTTAAGTTCATTTTCCAATTGTGCAGGTGCCTGAAAGCCATTGAATTGCTTCAATCGTGCTGCGAGAAATGCAATTACAACTCAACACATTGTGCTTCTGTATCTGACCTTTTGAAGCAAAGCCGAAGACAGACTAGAACTCCAACATTTTCCTGAAGATGGACTGCTATGGTTTTGCCCCCCTGTTTTTTGGTCTTCCCCGGACTTCTGAGACACTAACCCTGAGAGAGGCAGGGGTAGTCAGAAGTGAATTTATTCATGGCAATGGTGATTGCAAGAAGTACAGCCCCGCACGTACGTAGTAAGTAATAAGACACTAGAATAGGAGAGACAAGGGTGAAATTCGGTTGTATTTTTCAAAGGATCTTGTCACCATGGAAATAGAAAATGAAAACTTCAATTTTTGATAGATATATCAGATTCAGGTCTGTATCGACTGCTTGAAAGCTCTGCCTTTACTAGCCTTTTTGGAGTATTCAATTCGTGTTTAAAGGCAATCAAATGAAGAAACAAGGTTGGGTTGCGCAATGGTAAGATTTGCTATTAGCGTCTTTGATGACAGGATTCAAACCCCTTGAAATTATTCTCTCCAGGAATCTCTGTGGATTGTCCTATTTTTACCCCTCCGACTCGTTTTTCAACAACAGAATCTGAACCATAGCCGTTGAAGTCCTTGAATTCATTCTTTGGAAAGGGATGAGAAGGGAAGATCGAAGGGATGCAACCAAGTTACGAAAAGAACTTGCGTCTCTCTTCGATTAGCAGTACCAACAAACATAATGCTATTTTGCAGCTGAAGAATAAAAACCTGTCTCGGGTGTGTGTGGTCATGGGTGCGTGCAATCGGCCCAAAAACCATCTTCAAGGTTCAAAAACAAACAAAACAAACTATAGATCGGGAAAATTCATAATGATACAGTTTGTTGTGTTGATTAAAGTGCCAATTCCTGTAAAAACGGGGGCAACAGTATGGCACAAAAGAATGAAGAAAGAATCCATTTTATATAACCAGGGACGCTCCGTATTACATTTCCGCTTGTCCCTTTCATTTGAGGGGAAGGGACTCTGCTTTCGAAAGCCACCCCACATATGATTCACCAAGGGGAAAACGGACGAATTAAAACTTCCCCTTTTCTTCTCCAACTGTACCCCGTAAACGAACAAGAGGGGCGGATCCACGAACAAGGGGGGCAGATCCAATGCATATAAAATACAAGTCGGACATGTTGAGGTCCCTTCATCCGATGAATCAGAGGTGCTACATCAGTCACAATGAATCCTGCCGCCTAAGAGGAATGCCTTCCTGTCCAAAACCATTCTCCTCATCCATGTGCTTAGAGTTTCGCATGGATGGCGACGTGCACATGCCTGCATATGAGTTGACAATGGTATCATGTTTTGCTAAAAGATACTTGGTATTTGATTGGACTTGCGAAAACTGAGTGTAACTGTCAAGAGGAACGAGTTCCTGACATGGAAAATTAAACTTCACTGTCCTACTCTATCCCGAATTTGTACTGAAAAACAAAAGAAAGGTAAACAAGCCTACCATCAACCATGTCCTTTGTTTTGTGAAGAAGAAAGGTCCCTGACAATATTGTCACGAAACCACACATTTCTGTCACAATCTGTGTTGCATTCTGCCTATCCCAGTCCTGTACACCCACAAAACGAACTTGAAATGTTGAGCAACATAGTACAAGTTGGGAATAAGCAGGCACCCAATATCAATATCAAGAAGCAATGAAACGCAAAATAAGTAAAGTTGGTTGGCAGAATTATTTTTTACCGTAAAAATATAATGGACCTCCCAAATCAACAGTGTTTTTAAAGTTCCTCATTTGCCAAATAATTACCTTAAACATGATCACACTTGCCAAAATGGTTAGAGACGTAAACATAACATAGTAAATGGGAGATACCACAGCTGTGTTGAATGTGTCAAGGGCCTGCACTCGAGCAATGAAGGTAACACAATTAGCACAGGTGTAACCAAACAGCCAAAGATGAACGATAGCGAAAGACAACGAAAAACGCAAACCATAAATGGAAATGGAAAGACAAGAAAACTTCATTACCTTATTTAAATAATTCATTTGGGTAATTACACAAGTAATGACTACAGCAGCGAATGCCCACGTCTGGGGATATATGAGTTGGTTCATCCCTGATAATGTGAGCTTCAAGGCAATTCCAAGTGCTTTGACACTCATGACCTGTCACAGAATATCCCTGGATTAAATAATCTAGAAGCAACTAAAATGGGAAATAAATTATGCAAGAATCTCCAACTGCAAACAGCCAATACATACCGACAATGAACCAACTAACGAACAAACTCCAATATAGACCATTATATGTGTCTGGCCATATTGTGGGATATAGCGGAATATAATTATGAAGACAGCTGTTAGCACGAGAGCTGCATACAAGAGGAAACCTACCAAGAAGAAAAGTGGAAATGACACCCCGTTAATTACAGTCTAGCAAATAATACAGAATAAGTGAAGCATGAAAACAGCATAAATAAATGGAAAAAACACAGTAAGAAGAGCTAAACGAAAAGACCTGGCTCCGTAGCAAGATCCCACACTTCTTTCACGGACTCAATCTCGCCTTCTGGAGGAGCATGTAGAACAATTGTGATGGAACCAACAACACACAGAACACAACCAAGAATCCCGAAAATATGTAACTTCTCCTTTAAAATGACATCTGCAAGTACAGCACTGCAGCACGACGTGGTCATTAGCAGCCAAACCAGGGAATCAAAGTAAAATAATTTTGCAACTTTCTACCATGCCTGATAATAATGCTGAGCGCACCAAGAGGAGTAACCAGAATAGCTGGGGCAAATGCATAAGCCGCAAAATTAGCAATTTCTCCAACAATCACTGTTAACAAATTACTAGCCATTAGAACTCACGTTTTCAGTAGACATTCTAATCTTCTAGAATATACAAGCCATTTGTGCAGCAGGGTAACAAGGAAATGCAGTGCTTGATATCGTGATAATATTACCATCAAGTGGAAAAACAAAAAGAGAACGAAAGACAAGGGGTTAGAAAATATGGAGTAATATCCAAAGGTAAAGCAACCACAATTGGATTCATGTAATAATGGATTTCACTCTACAGAATTCCCAAGGCCTGCCATTCTTCATGAGGGGTTTTTAACAAGGTTGCATGGTTAACGGAATATTTCAATTCTGATCATGTTTAATCATTCTTAGTTATTTGTTCATGACCCGATCAGCCAAAAAAAACAATGCCAATTAGGGGCCATTATAGATAAACTTCACGGAAACTGAAATTCCAGATGCTCCTACATTGATCCAACAAATATACCATAGAACAGACGATAGTTATATAAACTCACTTGTTGTCATGCCCACCCACCACAGTGGCTCGTATAGGTATGAGAAACCTCCAACACCTGTCAAAAGAAGCATTGAATATGTTTCAATCAAACAATAGTGGCCTAGTTACCTGGGAATTAGGTATAATAAACCATAAAATGAGTTCAAGAAACAATCCTGACAGACGCATCCACCAAGTACACGAAAAACAAATAGTTATGAAAAATATATGATGGTAGCTTACAAGGAGACAATGAATATGAAAGTGAGTGTTTTCCATCACATTAACTAGATAAGGATAAGGTTGACAACTTAAAATAGGCAGCACGTGATCGCACTTGACTCTCTTTCACATGGCTAACAACGCATTCCTTCCTTTAAACACTGGTCAAACTCATAAACACAGTTAAAATTAGACAGCAAGAGGAATGAATAAGATGCCACGAAATAGAGTTTGGCTCCTCTCCAATTCTCAAATGATTGGAGGATCCACCAATCCAAATCCAACGGTCAAGATGTACAACTCAGTGAAAGGCCACGTGGTTGAGCACACACAAAATTCTCTCTCTCTCTCCCCCTTCCTCTTCTTCTCACTCTCAGCCATTAGAGACGTTTTCCAACCATAGCGAATACTTCATCACCATTCCCACCACCAGAGAACTTAACGATTTTTGTAGATCAAAAAAGTGGACTGCTAACTCGTTATTAGACCTTAAAAAAAAAACTCGTTATTCGACCACCATTTGGTAATCGGAAATTTGAAACCCAAAATCTAGGGCTAGGGCTATCTTCAGTGCTATGATCATCTAGATCTTAAATGTCAAAGTTTTCAATTAATATGAATTCAGTGGGTTGGATGGTGATGGTTTGTCGGTGGAGAGATAGAAGGGGAGGGAGGGGAGTGGGCTGAAGGAAGAAGTGGAAGAGAGGTTATTGGGTGTTACCTGTATAAGGAGGAGGTTAGGAGAAGAGTGTTTTCAGCTGTTAGATTCAATAGCATTCACGTGTCAGGTCATAAATAGGATTGGAGGATCCTCCAATTTTAGGAGGATTGGAGAGGAGCTGCACTCCACAAAATAGGCCACAGAGTGAAAAGATAAAATGTAATAGGTTGCTGTGCGATGTTCATAACAAATATAAACCATTCCTACATAAGAAACACATAACATCTTGAGAAAGGCCACGAACGATAAATTCAGCGGAATTTGACAGTCATGGATTCCAAATCCTCGAAATTTTTCTGCTTGTTGTAACAGTGGTACCATACCAACACCAACAAACCGCCCATAACACCAGCAAAGGCAGATAGGCGACAGCATTCTGGACCATTATGAACATGTAATCCTCGGAATCTTTTTTTTTTGTGTTCCTTTTATAATACAGGGTGTTCGGGCCAGCATCCACACACTCGACTAATTCCTGGGACCCAATCCCTCCGTCCACTAGCGGAGAGTCCAATTAAAGCCAGGACAACATCCCATACATAAATCCTAGGCCTTGATCACCTGGCCAACTCCAGAATCTAATTTATAGATGCAACGACTGGCTGTTTGGTTGCATAAAAAACCTCAGTAATCCTATCAATTGGCTCGGCCATTGCCCGTTGGTTGTGTAGAGTTCCTATAAATTGAATCAGTTCAGATCAGGTGGATATCCCAATTTAGTCAATCAAACCATATTAAAGCACGCCAAATTCCCAAATACAGTACCCTTTCTGCAGAGGTCAGTAACGATGACTTAGAAGTAAATGCAACACTATCACTTTACCAAATACAGCACAAATATCAGCAGATTCACAGCAAGGTACACAGTCAAAAGACTCAAAACTGCAAAATTACTTCATCAAGCTAGGTGTGATCCTATAACTGTACCTGCCCTAATTCCAGATGCGCCGGCTTTCTTAAGTCCCTTTTTCTTGACAATGAAGCTAGCCCCGATGAACACGCTGGACGACAGCGCCAACACCAAGCCCTTGATGTTGTCCGAGGTCATGCCCTTGTAGGAGAGGCTCCAGCTGTGAGAAACCTCCGTCGCCATGATTACAACTGGGTGAACAAACAAAAACCCTAGTTTCTTCCGCAGGACATTTCGGTTCAACTGTCGTCAGCCTGGGAGTTGACTCGGAAATCGAGGTAACCAACCGGTGGATCTTCTTCGTAAACAGGAATATTTGGAAGTTTGCGTTTGTGGGTTTTCTGTATACGAATGAGATGGGTTTGGAGATCTGTGGGGGATGGGAGAGAGAGATGGTGGAGTGCTTTTGCTTAGCTGGGGGGTGTGCTTTTCTTATTAGCTGGGAATCGGAGGAGAGAGAGAGTCAGAGAGAGAGAGAGAGGAATGCGGTACGGAGGAGTATTATGTTTTGTTTAAAGTAGTGATTTTCCAAATAATGACTCTCCTCCGATTTGTTTGGTCGACGATGGTACACCGGATCTTCTTTTCGGGTCTCTTCTTCCTCAGTCCTCACCTTTTTCTAAATTGGTCAAAATACACTTTGAGCCCCTGTGATTTTGAGTATAGTTTTTTTGTTTTTTGTTTTTTTTGTCGATCGTAGTTTTTTTTGGATTCGAGAAAGTTAATCTTAGTGGTTATGCTCATGCTCCAAGAGATTGGAAAAAAAAAGAGAGAATGTGCCAAATTAAAACGGACACATAATTAAATCGTAAAAAATAATTGAAAAGCACTTCAAAATAAGTTTAAAATTTTTAAAATTATTACGATAATTAAATTATTAGTACTTTATTATGATAAAGTAATTAATTTTTATTGAATTTTGCAATTATATATTTAATTTAATGAATTTTCTATTTTAATATTGTGCAAGGGCAAAATAGTCATTTGCCAGCTTCTTAAACTATACGCCCTTCTTTATACCTCCAATTTATCCTCCATCCAAACCAAGTATTGTTTTTTGTCAATCGTAGTCATACAATCCCATTCATCAAAACGACTCAAAAAATAAGTTGAAAGTCTATATATATCTTTGACGAATATATGAGGTATAATGCTCAGTGGTAAGTATAACTCTTATATTTTTATACATAAAAAAAAAAAATTATGGTTTGCTGTGAACAATAATTTGTATTACGATTGACCGTGACTCCATTTTCAATTTGTTAAACTCTACCCACTATACTTCATTAAATAAATCGTACATACTATACATTTAGAACCTAGATATGATAATGTTACCGAATACATCCCTCTGAATTTTCTGATTACCAGCCTCTTAACATCAAGCCGATTGAACAAAAATCTTATCTTATCGTTTGACAAAAAAAAAGATCAAACGGATTAGCGCGGCCTCACTAAAATCAAATAGTTATTGTTGGTAATTAAGTTGCAATAGTCAATTTGATACCCAAATCAACTACAATATCATGTGCATCAAACAGTTTAGCTTAATCAGATTGAATGGTCCAATTTATATTTAAGCCATGTTAGTTAACATAGAACAATCCAATTCCAACCGCTAGCTATATATATATTAATCAAAAGAAGTAGTCTTTTATATATTGTCAACGTTTAATTTGTCGTCTTATTTTGCAAATTACGTGATATTGAAATAGATTGATGCACAAATTAAAACTCTTAATCAAATCAATCGATCTAATGTAGTCAATTATATCGACCAATCGTTGCTCTGACAGTAATCGATTGACTAACCTATATTAACCACCACAAGCCATCATACCGCCCATTGGTCACCATACCACAACGAACTTATCAAACGATACAATTACTTATTAAGTTAATCCATAGTGTAATTTTTTTTACTAATAGCCTTGATTTCGATTGATAAAAATCTGGACCGACCGACCCGTTACCATCCCTAACACGTTTTACACGTAAGCGGCCTTATTTTAGAACACTTATCTAATGAGACAAGATTTCCAAATTTCAATTGCAGCGGGATGGGATCAGGTTAGACTTTAGAAAAAGGAAATATGCTGATTCCTCTAAAAGCTCAATGGTTATGTACTTTATGTTGGGCATTTACAGGTTCTTTTCGGATTCATTTCAATAATCAAAATGATTAAATTTTTTAGATGTTTATTCAAAACATCGGTCACACTAAATATGATGTTTGATCAGTTTGATTTGGATGCGTTGCAATATCAATTTTCTCAATGTAAATGTGTTCAAAAAACGTATTCCCTCAATCACAAAATACTTGTCCATTATTGGAAATTCAATCTTGGGAGCGTGATTACTGCATATTTTAAATTTAAACTTTAAAAAAAAAATCCGATAAATCGAGACTTGTCACATCAATTCAATGGGTAAGAGCAAAGTAGGAATGACCAAACAATTTGAGATACAGTATTTAAAAGTAAAAAAAAAAAGCAGACAAAAAAAGAAGAAGAAAGAGACAAAATGAGTAACAAATAATGATATTTGATAAATGTAATTTTTAATACAACTAACGAACTTGACAGGCTTTTAAAAATAAACAATTTCTATTATTAAGCCCGAAAAAATCTCACAAAATAAAAAGAGATCTTAAACAAGACAATCCAGTCCCTTGAAAAGGATCTAGATCTTTGTCGCATAAAATTCTTCAAATTGCTCTACACTCTGGTTGTCAATTCTTGCTTCGCGCTCACATCCTCAATTTTTATTCTCCTGAATTTTAGCCGCTAAGGAGGTTGCTAAGTTTGATTATAGCATTGTGAGCCATATTTTGCACCAACATTGTTAACTTTAAAAACCTAGCACTTTTGGTTATGCCATTGTGGATACTCTAAGAATGTGTTTTAAAGATGCTTTCACCCTCGCTTTTCCACTCGCGCTCACTGCACGTACGCGAATTATATTTGGCAGACTTTTAAAAACAAACAATTTCTTCTATTAAGCCCGAAAAAATCTCACTAAATAAGAAGAGATCTTACAAGACAAATCCAGTTCCACTTAACACTTTTAGAAAAAATGCAGTTTCGTCCTTATTTGATTTTTTTTTTGCGCCAAAATTTTTTGACTTTTTTATTCGAATCGGAAAAGTAAAAAAAAAATTACTGTTACCCAAATATTTTAAATAAGGACTACTTTTAAGTAAAAAAAAAAAGTCGGCTTTCATCGTCTCGTCGAGACGAGTCAAAAAGTCAAAAAAATTTGGCGCAAAACAAACGCAAAAAAATTTCAATAAGGACAAAACCAAAAAAGTGAAATAGTGGAATGGGGTCGCATATAAATTCTTGATCAAATCGCTCTGCACTTCTGTTGTCAATTCTTGCACTACGCTCACATCCTCAATTTTTGTTCTCGTGAATTTTAGTTGGCAAATGAGTACGTTTCAAAGATACTTTCACCCTTGCTTTCCCACTTGCGCTCACTGCACGAACACGAATTATATATAATTGGAAAAATAGGGTAATGATTGGAGAAAAAATAGGCTAGTGATTTTGCCATACCCTTTTTTGTTAACGCCACACCCTGCAAGTGTATTTTTGCACCAAAAATACACTTGCAGGGTGTGGCGTTAACAAAAAGGTGCAAAAATACACTTGCAGGGTGTGGCGTTAACAAAAAAGGGCGTGACAAAATCATTTCCCAAAAAAGAAGGTAATGATTAGAAAACAAAACTAAAATGCCTACCAAATACAACCATAAATATTTGATTTGACTAGATCTGGATCCTCTAGGAAGAAGTGTGAAACGTAGCCAACCAAGAATATCCCAAGTGCACAGAATCATTACCGCAAGGCAACGAATCCAAACAGTATTTTACTCTATCTATTCGCAACACGCTCTCGCGTCGGCGATTAATCTCTTCCCAAACTCCCCTGGCGCGCCCCCCCCCCTCTCTCTCTACCCCCGCCGCCGCCGCCGCCGCGGAGAGAGAAACTCTCTCCCGCCCCGCCCCACCGCCACCATGCCCGTCGTCAACCCCTTGTTCCTGCAATGCCCCCTCGCCGCCTCCACTTCCTCCTCGTTTTCTCACTCTTCGTATTCTCCTAGAGTTTCAGTGAAATTCAGCATTTCCTGTTGCGTTGTGGCGTCTCCGGCCGCCGTGTCGAGCGGAATCGCAGACAATAGAGTTCTCGAAAGGAGAGAAATTCGTCTCGGATTGCCTAGCAAAGGTCGAATGGCAACGGATACTCTCGATCTGCTCAAGGTAAATTGCATTTTGCCACAATTAATTCTCAAAATTGAATCAAGGAGCCACGATCAGAGATTTTTTTTGGATTCTCATTTTGCATTTTTTACGACTAAGTTTTAGCTGAAAAACTAATTTCCCTTTCAAGTACATACATCCCAGTGAAAGGCAATACGGTCAAAAGTACTCTGTTGTAAAGACTGTTCAGTTCATACATTATCCAAAACTAGTAGGGGTGCAAATGTGCTCGAGCTCGGCTTTAAACGAGCCGAGCCGAGCCCAGTTTATTTATTAAAATAGCCCCTTTAAACGAACCGAGCCTATATAACTGAGCCGAGTGATAGGCTCAGCTCGTTTACTAAACGAGCCTAAAACTAGAGCTCAAGCTCGGATCCATTACTAAACGAGTCAAGCCGAGCCTGGTTGTTTGCAGCCCTATCCAAAAGCATTCACAGGTTTGTAATTTATTTTGAATATAATTTATAATCTATAGTTTATATAGTTCATAATTGACTACTCCGACTTCACATTTTATTGCAAAAGTGGCTCCCAAACACCCCAAACCATCTTGAACTATCAAAATAATATGATTATATGCAACTATGACACATACCATTTTGTGGATCGACATCAATTTCAAAAGGTAAATATATCACCAATTGTTAGATTTTTTTATGGATGAACATAGTCTTAGGATGGGGTAATTAATGTAACCAAAAAAAATAAAAAAGGGCGGGGGGGGGGGGGGGGATGGCAGGTGTTAGGTTTTTCAAAAGGCGAAACTTGAGTATCGCTCGGGCTCATTCAACCCTCCTTTCGTTCTCATAAATGGAAAGTAAAATTTTGCTGGTTTAATTGATTCTGTTTATTTAACTGCTAATTGCTTTGTTTGATGCTATTTATGACAGGATTGTCAATTATCCGTCAGGCAAGTGAATCCTCGACAGTATGTGGCTGAAATTCCTCAGGTCTTGTGCTTTGAGCTGATTTATTATGTATATTTGTACTTTGATAATCTTGATTGCATGATGAGATGAAGGTGGGAAATGGCCAAAACGATTTAAGTCACGTAATGCTAACACTCCAGTTGTGCAGTTTTGAAACTCCAATTGTTTGTAGAATCATTAGATTACCCAGGTGGAAATGCGAATGAGTTTCGGATATAAGAATTGAACTGCAAATTTCTTTACTGCATTTGACATTAATCGTTTTTTTTTTGTCCTCCACCTTGATATGCACGTGGACTTGTATCTATTTACACGGCCGCACATAATCTTTTTAGTAGATAACTAGATACCAAGGTGGTAACCAGCCTATCTGATAGCCTGTCATTCTCGTCCTAAGTTTTACACTCTGGAAATTCTGAGATTTATGAGGTTTTAAATGCTTTGGAGAACTTCATTGTTTGGAGCGCCATAAATCCTGCAGGCTATACCGGTTTGTTACTGGTTATATAGGACTGTTCTAATAAGTTAAGCACTCAGACACTGCACACCTAGATAAGAATGTGGTATGTGTCTGAATAGTTCCCATCAGATACTTATTGTAACATTGTTACTATTTCATTTATACTCTGTCACTGTTGCTGGAAAAAGAGCGAAAGGCTTTTTGACACTTTGTACTACACAGAACATTATGTTTACCACAAGCTACTGAAATTTAACAGTGATGGTCCATTTTTTCCTAGTCTGTTTGCCCTTCAATTTGAGATTTGACATTCCCGACTCTAGATATACACCTGCACCCGACACCTGACAACCGAGACTGATTTCTTGTAACATAGTGTCATGTATGTATGTATGTGTGTATATTTTGCATTATGAGCAGGATCAATAAGATGCTATTGAATTTAAGTGCAAAGAAATGTCTTCTATGTGGTGGTTGTCGTCCGATAAGTATTTTGGGTGCATCTCTAGTTTACCTTTAGATAGTAGTATTGGTTAGCTGAAGTGGCAAAACTACAATATATACGAGTTAGGACAGTGCAATATACATCATGCATCCATAAGTGTGTGACATTCAATTTTTCAGTAACAAGACATGCGTCGTAATGTTATGCGGTGTTAGCTTTGTCCATTTCAGCATTAATTAATGATCATCCAACCCATCATCATAGCAAACTCTCTCGGAGTGTATGACTCTGTATGTGAACAAGTTTTCACCTTATAGTCCTCCCTCTATTGGTGCAATTAAATTTGTTCAGTTAAAACTTGTGCTAAATATGCATGAAACATACTTTCGAAGCATATTTTTCTTGGGGAGTGATTTTGGCACTCTCCAAATTGATAACCGCACTCCCTAGGTATAGGCCAAAATCAATCCCTATACCTAGGGAGTGTGTTTATCAATTTGGGGAGTGCCAAAATCAATTCCCTTTTTCTTTCTTCAAATAGGAAGCTTTCTGCTAATTGGTTATGCATTCTGTTTGACCATAGTGGTCTCTCTTGATTTTTGTTTTCAGCTAATAATTTTTCGGTTATTATTTAAGGATATGCTTACGGTCATGTCTTCTGCAGCTGCACATGACATTTTAATTTTAATGTTTCACTGCAGCTCTCAAACTTTGAAGTTTGGTTTCAACGGCCAAAAGACATTGTA
This sequence comes from Rhododendron griersonianum, assembly GCA_018127125.1. NCBI lineage: Eukaryota > Viridiplantae > Streptophyta > Magnoliopsida > Ericales > Ericaceae > Rhododendron > Rhododendron griersonianum. The sequence continues at coordinate 38,674,354 of CM030798.1, read as the reverse complement.
CGCAAATTGGTATCAGGGGATCTAGACCTTGGTATTGTGGGTCTTGATATTGTTAGTGAGTATGGACAGGTAAGAACTGCACAGTTTTTGGTTTTTAGATTTATTTCATTGACTTAGGGGTGGGCCATAACTTTGAGAAGCAAATAGGAGAAGGTTTTGGAGAGTGGCTCCTTTATAAGCCGATCTTCAAGCTCCTAGATTAGAGTTAAATTTTGAGATGTACAAAATGTGGTGTGAACAAAATTGCTGATATTTGATGGGTTTGAGGAAACCCATTTTAATCTAAAATTTTTATGGGTCTTTTGTGTAGGTGCGTGTGGGGTCAATTTACCCAGCAATTGATGATTTGTAGAGAATTTTGAGGCTTGAGTCGATTCATAGCCTTTTGCTTGTGGCTTTGTAGTTTCAAGTTCGTACGTGTAACGTATAGAGATGAGAAGTTCTGAGGATTCCTAGCCTTTTTGCTTTTGCCTTTCTATATGTGTTGTATATAGTCACATTTCCCTCTTGATGCCTTCCATTCGTCAACAAATCTCTATGTAAGAGAATGATACCTTCTTAACTGGTGATGATGATGTCTTTTGCATTCTTTTGGCCCAACAATTGGGGATGGAGAGATCATAATCTGTCTTCTGTCCTTGGAATTTCATGCTAATTGGTCCTGACCATATTTTTCTATAATCAAAGATGTTTGCTTAATGCTACCAGACCTAAATGTACTCTCTCCCCTAACCCAGAAATATTGAATATTCCTGAGGCTTCAAATGTACTGGAGTGGGAGTTCCACTGCCAAATTAGTAATAGATATCCGGAGGGGACAATTAGAGAAACCCAAAGAATACATTTGGGGCAAATTGAAGGTGGGGCAATTGAAACAGTCTACATACAAATATTAGCATTGGAAATTTATTCTTTCAATTATCTTTTGCAGGGGAATGAAGATCTAATTCTTGTTCATGATGCACTTGACTTCGGAGACTGCCATTTATCCTTGGCAGTAAGTTATTGTTCTTTAACATTACTTAGTGTCATGTAGGTTGTCCATGATCGTCACAGTTGTAGTGTTAATACATCCTTTGCTTTTGTTAGATACCCAAATATGGGATTTTTGAGAACATAAATTCGCTGCGGGAGCTAGCACAGATGCCTCAATGGACACCCGAGAAACCTCTGAGAGTTGCAACTGGTTTCACCTATGTACGTTGTATTTCAATTTTGTCATGTCATATTTCTGCTTCTGTTCTACTATTCCTTCTCTATATCAGTTTTCTTTGTGAGTTGTTGATTGAAAAATTTAGCTTCTATTCCATTTTTGTGGACAGCTGGCCCCTAAGTTTATGAAGGAAAATGGACTGAAGCATGTCACTTTCTCGACCGCGGATGGAGCGTTAGAGGCAGCTCCTGCGGTGAGAGTTACTGAGTTACTTCTTTTCTGCATCTTAGTATGTTTGATAATTTTGTACAGCTATGCAATCCCTGCATCTTAAGATCTTGATTTGGGTTGTTTGTGGGGTGTGGGGGGTGACATGAATAGTTGGATATTATTTTCCAGCAAATGTCAAGCAGTTGAATTTTACATTTAACATGCAATGTGCTATGCTGACAACAATAAATGTAGGTAGTATAATATATGTTAAGTCTAATAGTACGCTGATATCGATGTTATCTGGCTTCTTCTTAATCTAGATGGGCATAGCTGATGCTATCGTGGACCTTGTGAGTAGCGGAACCACATTGCGAGAGAATAATTTAAAAGAAATCGAAGGTGGAGTTATATTGGAAAGTCAGGTGAACTCTCTTTTGACTTAACCAAGGATGTAAAATCAATCTTCGAGAATTTATAAAAAAAGAGGGTCTGTGTTCTATCAAGTTGAAGTTGTCTGTACATGTTCTTATGTTGTCTTCAGGCTGTTCTTGTTGCTAGCAGGAAGTCCTTGACCCAACGGAAAGGTGTATTAGATATCACTCATGAAATCCTTGAAAGATTGGAGGCACATTTGAGGGCAGCTGGCCAGCTCACGGTTTGCAGAATTTGTTTCTTGTGTTATGGTTGCAGTTTTCCTTACTGTCATTGTCTCACTCTATTCAGTTCAGGTTACTGCAAACATGAGGGGAACCAGTGCAGAGGAGGTGGCGGAACGAGTACTGAGCCAAACATCATTGTCAGGCTTGCAGGTGAATCTCTCTCTCTCTCTCTCTCTCTCTGTGAGTGGTTTGGAGATTAGCAAGTGGACCAACATTGCTTGTTGGATAAAAAAGTTAAAAGTTACGTAGGGTGTCAGGACGTCCCCTTCAATTGAATGGGAACCATGCACCTTTGATGCATTTGAATTGCATGAAATGGGGTCAATAAAGGAAATTGGTGGTTTTTATTGTCTCTTTTTGTACATGAGATCATGTTAATCTCCATGTGTTAGACCCGTTGTCATAAGAGACATGTCAACGTTTTCCAAATGTAGGTTGTTGAACACTGCACTGGATGATCTGGTCTATCACATACGAGGAAGAGTGTTAAGCCCAATAATTTCATGTTGGGAACAAAACCCTGTTGTTGGATGGAGTGATTTTTGAATTTAACTTGTGATTTTTGAGTGAGGTGAGGTAGGCTACAATTGAAGTGATGGATATTTCTTTGAGACTAGTTATTTGGATTGAATTCTTAAGAAAATGAATTCAAGCAGCTAATTTCAGTGACTTTCCACCTATTGAACTTGCCACCTTGTCAACCTAGCCATGTATGTTATTGGTACTTGTTGATGTTGGTCTTCTCCATTTTAAGAATTGCCTTAACCCTTCGGGTTTGTACATGCAGGGACCCACCGTAAGTCCAGTTTTTTGCAAACGTGATGGGAGAGTAGCAGCAGATTACTATGCAATTGTAATATGTGTACCTAAAAAGCTGCTTTATAAGTCTGTTCAACAACTGAGAGCGGTAAGACAATTTTCTTTCTTTACTATGCCATAGCCATATGTCTGGCCCAAACTTGTGGGACCAACTCTGGGTTACAACTTTCCTTGTCATGTGATTTATTACATGAAGTTTCCTAAGGCACCTCCCAGCAGCTTCGATAACATTCCACAAGAATGCAAGTTTGAGTCTCCTCAACCCTTTGTAAATTAAGGGCATAAGAATTTTCTCTTTATGAAGGCTCAAAAGTATGAATTTGGAACCACTTGTAGTTTTCTGGCTCAATAGGCCTGCAGTTTCACTGATTCCCCGCTTGTCGATGGTTTTCCAGCAAAAAAATACAATTCAGGCAATTTGGCTCAGTAGGCCTGCAGTTCACTGATTCCCTGCTTGTCAATGGTTTTCCAGCAAAAAAACACAATTCAGGCAAAAAATGCCTGGAAAATGATCAGAGTATTGGTTGAACTGCTTGTTATGAGTTATGTGTTGGTTTTCGATGACTAGTTCTGATTCTTGGCTCTAAGAAAACTCCGTTCCCTTCTTTTGGACTTAAGTGCACATTTCATGACTGCAGCTTCATCTTCTTAACTTTTCCCTTTTTTCCTTTACCTTTGTTAAAATCTGGGAGTATCACATGGATTTTGGGAACTCATTGCTTAACTATTTTGTAATGCAGATTGGAGGCAGTGGAGTTCTTGTTTCTCCTCTGACGTACATTTTTGACGAAGAAACCCCTCGATGGCGTGAACTCCTTTCAAAACTTGGCATGTAGTAGTCTTTTGGGAAAACCTTGGGGTGGTTTTTGCATTCTATAGCATTAGCGTGTCCGAGAACTACTGGAACTTGTGTTAGAAGAGAAATCAGCTCAAGAAGTTGTACACTTCTATGTATTTCGGCATAGTGTATTTTTATGTTTTAAATTGACCTCCATAATACTTGCTTCCAATTTTCCTAGTTTAATAAATCTCTGGACATTGTTCCCTCTCCCTCACGGGCCTTTTCTTGTTGTAATCATTACAGTTTGAATCTTATCAATTTATTCTGATACAAGTTGTCATGAATTGGACTCTCTCTCTCTCTCTCTCTCTCTCTGCGCAATTGTTCAAGTATCACACCCGTACCTCTCTTTTTGTTTCTCGTTTTTCCTCCTCCTCCCTTGCCGTCAAAACCCTCTCCCTCCTCAGTCTTCCCGGATATCCCCTCCATGGTGGTGGATGGCGTAGAAGAGAAGGAGAGGAGAAGAGGAAGGGATGGAAGGATGGAAAGCATATTGTAGCAGGTGTAGTGAGAAGGTGGTGACCAAGTTAGGGATTAACTAACTGCCATTGTAAAATTCAATATACGGGGCAATGACAGCCACCATAACTAAAATTTGCTTCATGCTATAAGAAACACATATGGCCCTATATGTTATCTTTTGTATGTAGTCCAATGTTGTATTTAGGACTGATACTAGGATTGGACAAGGACCGATATTAGAGTTGCGCCCTTATCACTATCTGCAGGTTTTGGTAAGATGATAAGGACTTGATCCTAACAGGAACTATTCAATATCACACGGGATGGTATAGTATAGTCGCCATTGGTATTATTTTCCTCTTCATTCTACGGTCAAAAAATGATCCTCAATCATTTTATCTAGCTCATTCATTACTCTACGCAAATTTTTTGACCAGAAATATACTCGATTTATATATAAAATCAAAATACAAAGGACCGGAACTCCATCAATCCGAAAATACAGAAAACAACAAACGAAAAAAACAAAATACAACAAAGTATTCTGATTGAACAAAACACTAATGTCAACCTACACACAATCTCATCTACGCAAATTGAACAAAGTATAACTAATGTCAACCTACACACAATCTCATCTATTATTTCAAGATCCCACGTGTCCCCTTTATTCTATTCCTTAAACCAACATTTTCTAATTCTTTCAACAACTAATCAGACAATTATAAGTGCTCCCACTGCAGTCAGACATTAAAGTGTTACACCAAGTCAACACAAAAGATGATGATTTCCAAAACCTGGGTTTCCCAGAAAGTTAAAACGAAGTTCTCCTTATAAATACAGACGAACGCTTATAAAATTCTATACAATTAAACTGAATGAGTGCACACTTTTATAAAAGTGTGCACTTTTATAACAAAAAGTAACTATAATGAGTATTATATTATGAAAAAATGTTTCACTAACATTCTTACTATTAATCATGGCCAACCCATTCATATTCTAAACTGGGTCTTCGAAATATATGAAAAAATGTTTCACTAACATTCTTATTTAAGCATGAAAGACCCGAAGTTATTCATCGCGAACGTCCGTGAGTATTATATTAGTTGAATTGCTGCAACGGATATTATTTTCTCCTGTAGTTCCTGTGTGACAGACACCCAAATTGCAATACCCCTGCATAGGCCTATCAAAGTACTAGATCCAATCTGGGCCCTACAGTTGGACCCGTGATTCATATTTGCACAATTGGCTCTTCGATTGCCACAAGTTCAACAGTCCACCAGCTTCTCCAACTAGGTATGGCCGTATTTTCCAAGGACCTAAATGAAACAAATGATGAGCACAATAAGAACGCTAAATCAAGTAGCGACTCAAGAATATGTTGTTGCTGCCGAGGAACAAACTTTCATAAAATATTATCAAACTATATCAGTTATCAGGACAAACTTTTTGGTAATGTGAAATGAATCTAATAAGACACTGAAAAGAGATGTTCAAAAACTAGTCAGGACATTCTGCTCTCAGTAAGTGTTGGCTCATCGCTTCTCCAGCTACACTATGTCCGCTCATATCTCCAAACAACATAACAGAGTCCACCCGAATTCGATCATCTACACCCCTGTAGCCTTGCATGATTCAAATCAGGGTTCTAAGGATAGTAGTAGCGTATCCTCTGACCTACCGGCATATAAGAATTTCGGACCTCCAATACCAACATTTCCAAGACACAAGCCAATAGCCAATACTGTGCTATACAAGCCGACACCTGGCTGTATGAGCAATATAGATACGGATCCCCAATACCTTATTCAAAACAATGCTGAAACTTCTCCCAAGATTCATCACTTTCAACAGATAATGTTTAACATGGATGATGAGACATATCCAAGGAGAAATGCCACTCATTTTGTCCAGGACTCGAGGTGTAACATTTCTCATTTGAAGCCCTGGCCAAACATTGTTGGCTATATCTGTTATCTATTTGCAATGGTACTGCTCCTCCTCAAAGATCCCGAATGATGTAAGCTCTCATACACATTCTGAAATTCCTTTTCGAGCACATGAAGTGAATATGATCATACCCTCAAAAGCAGTACGGAAATACAATTTCTAAAGTGGTGATGTAGCATCTCAATGCAGAAAAGGATCAACTGGTTCACAAACATGTTAAAACCACAGTGCTTTAAAAGATAGCAGTTTGTATATAAAGAATGGAGATGCATCATCATTACCTTGTCTATGTTTTCTTAATAAGCTCGAGGCCAATCTCCCCATCTGCTATAGGTTCCACCGCAACTACTTCAGGAAAATTTTACATTAAACAACACTTGATTCCCATCTTCACAGTCGTTACGAAGCTGGAAAAGGAGCCACACGCTCATTGTAGCTTCAACCTTGCAACATTGCCATCAATCTCGTGTAGTTTCACACTAAGAAGCACAAACACGTCTACCGGCCTCACGTATCCGTGTCCGACACATGTCGGTCACGGACACGACATGGCACTCTCTGGACACGTATTGGACATGCCTAAATACTTGTCCAATGTATTTATTATATTTCTCTTACTTAGACACATTGTGGATACTCTAGGACATGTTGGAAACACACATGGAACATGCTAAGGACACATTAAAAGGTCTCCAACGTTTATAGGAAATCGTAGCATACCTCTATAATACAAATGCACTTTACATTTGACGTATCCCTGAGGTGTCGCTGATCAAAAAAAATAAAATCCTGAGGTGTCCGTGTCCTAATTTTCATAGAAATGACGTGTCCATGTCTTGTCGTGTCCGTATCCCGAATCCGTGTCGGTGCATCTTAGGTGTCACATTACCGGGAGATATTGTCGAACTTCATCCAACACACACTACACATTTTCTGGAGTCAAGGGCAGTTCCACAGCAGAATCTGAGTAGCAACTGCCTTTTGCAACAGCAAAATAGCAAAAAGAGTTAACTAGGAAATTTCAATAAAAATACCAATCTCAGTACCAAAAAAGTAAGGAATTGAAAACACACTGGTAGAAATTTTCACACAAATTAGATACTTCTACTGGCAAATGACGAACGACAATAGTAAACTTGTGTAAATTTTTAATACATCAGTCAAAAACAAAGAGGCTTATGAAGACCTGATTGAAGTGATGAAACAAAAAACAAGGCTTAATCATCGATTTTATCAAAAGAATCTTGTCTCAAACACAAATCTTGGTCACACCAGACCAGACTTACTAATACTTTCCTGGTCAAACTAGCCTCTCATCCAATGTCATGATTCCAATTTCCATTATGAGTGTCTTACCATGAGACTCATGACTGCATGAGTAATCATAAAAAAATACAACTAGCCAACTAAATTTAAACCAACTATATAATAACTAATCTACACATTTTCAAGCACTCCTCATTTCAGCCAAACATCTTCATAACCACAAACATGGATTTACACCACAAACATGAAAGCTTTTTTCATGAGTACGGCATGTAACATGCCCACTAGAAGTCATGTAATTTCCACTGCACACATCGAAGGGCGGGTGATTAATGGATGGTCTTATGATTCCTACAGTGGAAGTAAATTAAGAAACAAAGGCTACGACGCAAACAATCACAAGTCACAACTACCAACTCATAACAAATTAATTGCACATCAGTCATATATCGCGTAGGTCTATCTCCAGTTTCCTTCCTCATACGGAGTCATACCCAATCAATCGAGTGAGAATTACATGGACACCGTTATCGTTATGGTTATTATCACAATATAGATAATTGAAAAAGAACAAACTTGCAATATTAGTGGAAAGTAAACAATTTCTCCCATCAAGAAATTCCATGCCTTATAATAGTTATTTCATGAAGAGTGAGTGTTTGAACTTCTAACATGCAATAAGTAAACTACAAAACTCCTTATTAAGGTAGAATTAGGTGTGCATACTTTGAGTATATAGGTTCACCACTAAGAGCATCTCCAAGGGAGGTATCAAATTTCTATACCCAATTTAGCTTTAGTGACACATGTGGCAAGTTGAAGAGCCATTTGCTACAAGTCCACTCCAAAGGACTCTTCAACCTTTTTATTTTTTGTTACTCTTTTGACTTTAGGGGACCCATTTTCCCAAAACAATCAAATAGTTCACCAATCATCATTATTATATTTGATGATGTATCAATTTGAAGACTCATTTGTCTCTCTTCAAACTTAAAGAGTGAGAAAGCTACAATATAATGGCGTAGCGAGTTTGCTATCTCCCTTGGAGCTCCTTTTGCCGACTTGGGTTTTCAAATGTGGTTTAGTTTTCATTTTGCTACCTCCCTTGGAGATGATCTGAGGTCTTCTTGCAAAACTAATACCCATCCCTAGGAAAAATTATTACTTGCCCCTGGAGCACCGAATAATCCTCTCTATCTTTATGCCCTAACCATGTACTACCTAGTATTTTGCAATGGTTGTACGCACACTCACCACCCCCAACTATCAAGAATAACACACTCGATAGCAAAATTGACAGTTTTGAAACTGGTTTTTATTTATTTATTCATTCTATCAAGCCCATATGACATCTACAGCTAAGAAAGAAACTTATCCGAACACCCGACATGCTCCATAGAAGTACATCTAAAGAACTGAAAAATGATAGTTTTGGTGATAAAGACAGGCAATAAGAATTGGCAAAGAACAAAAAAAAAAAAAAGCACAGACAAAGCTTTTGCATATCTGAAATTGTGACGCCAGAATCAGTTCCCAGGGAATTGAAACAAGATGTAGTGAGATATACTATGCACAGAGAGAGAGAGAGAGAGGGAGAGAGAGAACCTTGGGGGAAACGGGACGACGACTACTGTTGATCTCCCCCAGGTTGGGCGAGCGTTTTCTTGATAGTACCTCGCATCTTCAACACCGGAGGTTCACCAAAACGACGTCGGTTGAATTAATTAGGACTTCGCATCTCGTACCTGAGAAGTCCATTTGAGACGTCTAATCGGGAAATTGTGAGCTTGTTTTAGGTTTATTTCTTGATCTAAGATGTTCAAGTTGTAGATATTGTCAATAGGATGTAAATTGTTGAATATAATACGAATCAAGTTCATTTCGATAGATAATCGGAGATGATAAGGGTGAATTTAATTTTCTGAAAATAGAACCGGTCGCACTTGATCAGACGACGAGTTCATAAAACCTCGTGTCTTCAAATTGCGAGGTTATTGAAACGACGTCGCACACCATTTGAAGCTCCCACCATGGGGACTGCGACGGGTAATCTGCAAATTGTGAACTCGTGCTGGATTTAGTTCTTGATCGAAGCTGTTCAGTTAGTAGAACTTATCAAGTAGATTAACAATGTTGAAGATCATGCTAATCGAACCCAAATTATTCAATAATCGAAGATGATCGGAGTAAATTTATTTTTCTGAAAATTTACTCCGCGGAGAGAGAGAGAGAGAGAGAGAGAGAGAGAGAGAGAGAGAGAGAGAGAGAGAGAGAGAGATTGTGTGGTTGTTCAGCTGGAGGAAAGGGCCTTCGGGATTTCGTATAGCTAAGGAAGGACTGGTCTCACTGCCACTGTAACAGGTCTCTTCTAATCCTTCTTTCTTTCAGCTCAAACTCCAAACCAGTCAGTCAGCTGATGATGTTGATTTTTTTATAGCTTTCATTGTTCTTTGGATCATGAAATTTATGCTCAATTAAGCTTTGTCAAGTATTTGTCTACCACTGTACGAGCTTTTGCGAGCTTTATTAGTGACATAATTCTTCATTACGACTCGCTCTCGATCCTCACTCTATGCTCGCGTTCTCGCGAATTTTTTTATTTATTTATAGTTCGGAATGTTTTTGAAAGACTCGTGTTTCTTCTCACGCACACACACGGGTTGCAAGCACTGGTAAACTAACAATTAGAAAGGGAGGGAGTATCTCATTCGTCAAAATAGTTATGCTCTCTCCCCATGTTTGGTTTGTTTAGAAAGTTTGCATCTTTGTGTTTGCATTTAGGCTTTCTTTCGAATTGGGTTTGCATTCAGACGGGATATTGTTAGTGAGTATGGATAGGTAAGAACTGTACGGTTTTTATAGCTATTTCATTGACTTAAAGGGGCAGTTCATAACTTTGAGAAGCAAATTGGAGAAGGTTTTGGAGAGTGGCTCCTTTATAATGCCGATCTTCAAGCTCCTAGATTAGAAGTTAAATTTTGAGATGTACAAATGTGGTGTGAACAAAAGTAGTGATATTGTGATGGGTCTGAGGAACCCATTTTAATCTAAATTTTTATGGGTCTTTTCTGTAAATGCATGTGGGGTCAATTTACCCAACAATTGACGATTTGTAGAGAATTTTGAGGCTTGAGTGGATTCATAGCTTTTTGCTCGTGGCTTTGTAGTTTGTGCCTGTAATGTATAGAGATGAGAGGTTTTGAGGATTGAGAGGATTCCTAGCCTTTTTGCTTTCTATGTCTGTATATAGCGCATTTCCCTCTTATGCCCTCCATTCGTCAACAAACCTCTGTGTAAGAGAATGATAACTTCCTAACTGGTGATGATGATGTCTGTTGCATTCCTTTTAGCCCAACAACTGGGGATGGAGAGATCATATTCTGTCTTCGGAATTTCATTCTAATTGGTCGCGACCACATTTTTTCTATATTCAAAGATGTTGCTTAATGCTACCAGAGCTACCAGAACTAAATGTACTCTCTCCCCTAGACCAGAAATATTGAATCTTCCTGAGGCTTCAAATGTATAGGAGTGGGAGTTCCACTGCCAAATTAGAAATGGATATCCGCAGGGAACAATTAGAGAAACCCAATGAATACATTTGGGGCAAGTTGAGGGTGGGGCAATTGAAACAGTCTACATACAAATATTAGCATTGGAAATTTATTCTTTCAGATATCTTTTGTAGGGGAATGAAGATCTAATTCTTGTTCATGATGCACTTGACTTTGAAGACTGCCGTTTATCCTTGGCACTTGGCAGTAAGTTATTGTCCTCCTTTAACACGACTTAGTGTCATGTAGGTTGTCCATGATTGTCAGAGTTGTAGTGGTAATACATCCTTTGCTTTTGGTAGATACCCAAATACGGTATTTTTTAGAACATAAATTCGCTGCGGGAGCTAGCACAGATGCCTCAATGGACACTTGAGAAACCTTTGAGAGTTGCAACTGGTTTCACCTATGTACGTTGTTTTTTACTTATTTTTTTGTCTTTTTCAAAAAAATTATGAGTTTTGATAAAAATTATAAATTTTCGGCTCCTCTCGTCGAGAATCAAATGTCATATTTCTGCTTCTGGTCAACTATTCCTTCTCAATCAATTTTCTTTGTGAGTTGTTGACAAGAAGTTTCAGTTACGATTTAGCTTCTATTCCATTTTTGTGCATAGCTGGCCCTTAAGTTTATGAATGAAAATGGACTGAAGCATGTCACTTTCTCGACCGCGGATGGAGCGTTAGAGGCAGCTCCTGCGGTGAGAGTTGCTTCTTTCCGCATCTTTTTTTATTTCATAATTTTGTACAGCTACGCGATCCCTGCATCTTAACTTCTTGATTTGGGTAGGGGGCAGTCATGCTGATTTGGATCAGTTGAACAACTAGACAGTAGGGTAAGGGAATCCGATATGTGGACGTGTATTTGGATATTTTCCAGCGCATATAACATGCAATGGGCTACGCTGAGTCGCTAACAACATTAAATGTAGTTAGGATAATATATGTAAGTCTTATAGTTCCTGATGGTATTGATGTTAACTGGCACATTTGAGGGCAGCTGGCCAATTCACGATTTGCAAAATTTGTTTCTTGTGTTATGGTTGCAGTTTCCCTTTACTGTCATTGTCTCACTCTGTTCATTTCAGGTTACTGCAAACATGAGGGAAACCAGTGCAAAGGAGGTGGCGGAATGAGTACTGAACCAAACATCATTATTGTCTCTCTCTCTCTCTCTCTCTCTGCAAGTGGTTTGAGGATTAGCCAGTGGACCAACATTGCTTGTTGGATAAAGAAGTTAAATAAGTTAGGTAGAATGTCTGGACTTCCCCTTGAATTGAATGGACCCATGCACTTTTGATGCATTTGAATCGCATAAAATGGGGTTAAAGGAAAGGCTGCTGATTTTGCCACTCCATTTTTTGTTGAATGGACCTATGCACTTTTGATGCATTTGAATTGCATAAAATGGGGTTAAAGGAAATTAGTGGGTTTTATCGTCTTTATTAGTACATGAGGTCATTTTAATATCCATTTGTTAGACCCGTTGTCGTAACTCTTAAGAGATATGCCAAGGTTTTCCAAATGTAGGTTGTTGAACACTTCACTCGATGATCTGGCTGATCACATAGGAGGATTTTTGAACACTTCACTCGAGTGTTAAGACCAATAATTTCATGTCAGGAGCATAACCCTGTACTTGGATGTAGTGATTTTTGAATAGGAAAAAATATATCTTCTCATCTTCTCAGGCACATTTGGCGGCAGGTTTGTCATCTAATGGTTTTTCTAAACCAAAACATAATTGGGATGTTAAATCTCGTGGCTCAATGGAAAATTTAGTGGTAAATCATTTGGCAATGCAGTTAAAATTGATAATTTCTCATTCAATCCTTAATGGATTTTGTTCCTTTCTTTTGTGGAATAATTCCTACGCATAGGAGATTATAAATCCACTTGGACCCACCTCTCGAGGTTTCTGGATCCCACTAAATTTTTGGCTCGAGAAAGCCCCAAAAAATGTTGTGTACAAAATCCATTTTTCCAACAATCCCCCACATGAATGAAATTGATAGAAACTCACACAGAAACTGACGCAGACAAGAGAGAGTACAACGGATGTTTCCTGTAGATAAGAAGGTAGCTTTTGGCTTTGAACCTTCATTTGTGACAGCCTATCGAGTTTACTGGCTGATCAGTGAACGCAATGTCTTGAACTGTTCTGGCGTTTGTGTAAACTGAGACAACAGACCTCACATAGGAATTTCCCCTAACACATTTCTGTTCTCACTGTTGTGTTCGTTTTTGGGCTTGAACACTCGCCTGGTTCAGTGAGTATTTTAAAGATTTTCTGCCCACTGAATTCTTTATTGAAGCGGCCCCACTTCATACTCACATAGGTGACGTCTTAGTTAAGAGTATCCTGCAATACTCTGCTTGGTAAACCAATGCATAAAAGTCATTAAAAACATAGCTTTACCTTTACCCTTACAGGCTTCACTGTTACACCATAGGAATAGGTAGGAGTGTAACTCCTCAGTGAACATTCTGTGTTACACGCAATTTTGGTTGTCCCTTTGAACCTAGATCTCGGGGTCTCCAGTCAACTAGGTTGGGTTTTCTGTCACGGTAGCTTGAGCGTCATAAACTTTAGCCCCATTTCTCTCGATGCTTTATCAACTAGCTCTCGATTTAACCCTTTGGTTAACGGATCCGCTATATTGTCTGTTGATTTCACATAATCAATTGTGACAATCCCAGTTGAGAGCAGTTGTCTAATGGTATTGTGTCTTCGGCGAATATGCCTAGACTTACCATTATATATGTGACTCTGTGCCCTCCCAATTGCAGATTGACTATCACAATGGATGCAAATTGCAGGCACAGGGTTTGACCATCTTGGAATGTCTTCCAGGAAATGTCGAAGCCATTCTGCTTCTTCAGTTGCCTTATCTAAAGCAATGAATTCAGACTCCATCGTCGATCATGCTATGCACGTTTGTTTAGACGATTTCCAAGACATGGCTGCACCACCAATAGTAAAGACATATCCACTCGTGGATTTCGAGTCCTTCATATCTGATATCCAATTTGCGTCAGTGTACTCTTCTAGTACAGCTGGATATCTGGTGTAATGCAATCCATAGTCACAGGTGTACCTTAAGTACTGCAAAACCCTGACTATAGCTTTCCAGTGATCCTTTCCAGGATTGCTAGTATATCTACTCAGTTTGCTGACTGAATAAGCTATATTTGGCCTTGTACATGTCATCAAGTACATTAAACTTCTGATTACTCTTGAATACTCTAGTTGAGAGACACTCTCACCGGTATTCTTAGCTAAATGGAAGTTTATATCCATCAGAGTTTTTGATACGTTAGTGTCTGACTTCTTGTACCTCTCAAGCATCTTCTCTACATAGTGAGCTTGAGACAACACAAGTCCATTCGATTTTCTGGTGATCTTCACACCCAGTATAACATCTGCAAGGCCCATGTCCTTCATGTCAAATTTTGGATTCAACATGTTTTTGGTAGATTTGATAACCTTATCATTACTACCAACAATGAGCATGTCATCAACGTACATACACAAGATAACATATATGTTATTTGTGTCTTTGACATAGATGCACTTGTCACACTCGTTGATTTTGAAACCACTTGATAACATAGCATTATCAAATTTCTCATGCCATTGTTTGGGCGCTTGTTTCAAGCCATACAATGACTTCACAAGTCTACAGACTTTCCTACTTTGCCCCGGAGCAGAAAAACCCTCAAGTTGTTCCATGTAGATCTCTTCATCTAGATCTCCATTTAGGAAAGCTGTTTTGACATCAATCTGATGTACTTCAAAATTTCGCAAAGCTGCGATGGCTAGTATCATCCGTATGGATGTTATTCTTGACACAGGAGAATAGGTATCAAAGTAATCTAGACCTTCTTGTTGTCTATATCCTTTGATAACAAGTCTAGCCTTGTACTTGTCAATAGATCCATCTGCTTTCATCTTCCTTTTAAAGATCCATTTGTAGCCTAAAGGCCTACAACCTGGAGGAAGATCTACCTGTCACGCCCCGCCCCGCGCACGCCGCCCTATGCGGGCCCGAGCCGGTGCGGCCGCGTGCCCACAATGATCCCATCCATCTTTGTACAATATTGTCCGCTTTAAACGCCCAAAGACCATAGACTTCCCAGTAGGGTCACCCATCCCTAGACTACCTTAGGATGAGGCTTAACTGTGAAGTTCCTACGTTCTTTGGCCCGCCTTCACGGCTTTAAAAGGCCTTATACAAATAGGATGGATCATTCCTTATAAATTGTGACCTGCCCCTCCCTCAACCGGCGAGTAGGCTGTCACAGTACCAATTCCCATGTATGATTTTGCAAGATAGAATCTATTTCACTCTTGATAGCCTATTTCCAAAGAGGTCCATCTGGTGAACTCACAGCTTCCTTGAAGCTTTGAGGTTCGCTTTCTAACAAGTATGTTAGAAAATCTGGACCAAAAGATGTAGATGTTCTAGCCCGTTTGCTCCATCTAGGCTCATTTATATCTTTGTCCTCATTGTCTTCATCATCAGTCTCAAATGAACGTTCGACTGATCTTGGCTCTCTCTTGGATCTATATGGAAATACATCTTTAAAGAACGATGCATTCCTAGACTCCATAGTAGTATTCTTGTGTATATTCAGTATCTCCGAATCATACACTAGAAACTGATGAGCACTACTATTATGTGCATATCCGATAAACACACAATCAATAGTTTTTGGTCCAATCCTAACACGCTTAGGAGTTGGCACCGCTACCTTGCAAGGCACCCCCACATTCGCAAGAACTTATAAGAAGGCTTGTGACCTTTCCAAAATTCATACGGGGTTTTATCCATTTTCTTGCGGGGTATTTTATTCAGGATATAATTTGCGGAGAGAATTGCGTCCCCCCACATGTTATGTGGTAATCCGGAGCTAATCAACATAGCATTCATCATCTCTTTAAGAGTACGATTTTTCCGTTCAGCAACACCATTTTGTTGAGGTGAATAAGGTGCAGTGGTTTGGTGAATAATTCCGTGTTGGACACAGATTGCACCAAACGGTGATTCATATTCACCACCTCGATCACTTCTCAAAGTTTTGATCTTTTTGCTGAGTTGATTTTCAACTTCATTCTTATAAAGAATGAATTTATCCACAGCTTCATCCTTACTTTTAAGTAAGTAAACATAGCAATATTTCGTGCTATCGTCGACAAAAGTAATGAAGTACTTGTTGCCACCTCGTGTTTTTACGATTTTTAGATCGCAAACATCGCTGTGAATAAGATCCAATGGCTCAGTGCTTCTTTCAATTGAATGAAAAGAAGTCTTTGTCAGTTTTGCCTTTACACAAGTTTCACATTTTTTACCTCTGTCAATGTGAAATTTTGGTAAGTGGTCTATGTTAATTAACCTTCGCAAGGTATCATAATTAACATGTCCTAGTCTACCATGCCATAAAATTGGAAGACTCAACCACATAGGTAATAGTGACATTATTATTCATAATCTGTGGGAAAATAGTCATTACATTGAGCTTAAACAAGCCCTCAGATATGTAACCTTTCCCTACATACATCCCAGCCTTGGTTATCACAATCTTCTCAGCCTCGAAGACCATGCGAAAGCCATGCTTGCTTAGTAGAGATCCGGACACCAAGTTCTAACGAATGTTCGGTACATAGAGGACATTGTTGAGTGTTAGCTCTTTTCCTGAAGTCATCTTCAGGATCACCTTGCCTTTTCTTGCAACCACATAAGTTGTAGAGTTACCCATGTAGAGCTTCTCGCCGTTTGTAACCGGCTCGAAGGTTGTGAACATCTCTCTATTAGAGCAAATGCATGTGGCGGGTAGCTCTAGTGTCTATCCACCATTCCTTTGGATTTGAACCCAACAGGTTCACTTCTGATATCCAGCGGAGAGATTGATATCAGCAACATCATGGGAGAGTGTTTCCACCTTAGCTACATTAGCCTAAGGGCGGAAATTGTTCTGCCTCTTTGGCCCACGACAGTCAGCAAAACGATGTCCAACTTTGTCGCAATTGTAACACTTTCCAAGAAACGGTACCACTTGCTTCTTGGGTGCTGGTTTCTTAGACACTCCGCCTTTAAGTCCCAGCTTCCCCCCATTTCCTGTCTGCTTTTTCCCAGCCGTCTTCCATGTCTGCCTTCCCTGGTTCCCAGATCCTTGGCCATGTTCGATCATGTTGGCCTTGGCGACATAAGGGTTTTTGCCCGTCATGTCCGCCCTCATGTTGTCCTCTTCAATCCGCAGCTTGAGGAGTACATCATCAACGGTCATCTCCTTTGTCTTGTGCTTGAGATAACCTTTGAATTCCTTCCAGCCTTCTGGCAGCTTCTCAATCATACATTAAGATTGGAAAGCTTTAGGAAGAATCATATTCTCGTTTTGGATTTCTTGGAGGATCATTTGGAATTCTAAAGCTTGGCTCACCACAGATTTAGAATCCATCATCATGAAATCAAGGAACCGGCCGACGACGAACTTCTTTGTTCCGGCATCCTCGGTTGAAAACCTTTTCTCCAAAGACAGCCACAACTCTTTGGATGTTTTCTTGATCACATAAACATTGTACAGTGAATCTTGAAGCCCGTTCAGAACATAGATCCTGCACATGTAGTCTGCCCGTTTCCAGATATCAGCATTTGATAAAATCTGAGGATCGTGCTCAAGTTCAGCCACGATCGGGGCATCCTCATCCAAGTACTTCGCATAGTCCATGGTTGTGAGATAGAACAACATCTTCTGTTGCCACCTCTTGAAATCCACACCATGAAATTTTTCCGGCGCATTAGTATGACTCATCGGAACAAAAGGAACTTTCAAAGGGATTGCAGTAGCGACAAGGGGTGGAACACCATGAACCGCGTTTTCAAGAGTTGTCATTTTCTGATATGTAGACACAACCGCAAGTTAGTAATCCAATTTCAAAACATTAACACTCTAGCTGGTAATATAGAAGCTGTCGCGCCCTTACTTTGAAAATACTACATAAGTGAACAATCGAAGGGAAAGTCCCAGGCCGGATGGTCGGACGAGTCCAGTTAGAATCACCATTCTTTTCTAAGACAGCGCGAAGCTAGTCGTTTTGACAGACTTTCAGTGATTGTTTACAGATGTATTAAATTCAAAATACATATAAAACCTTTTTCTTTTTTTTTTTCCGTAAGAAATAAAAGTCACAACGATTTTTCCAATAGCCAATCCCCACTTCATAATACTGTGGGCACACGCCCCGAAAACCGCCACGTTTTTTTTTTTTAGTGCGTGAAAATTCCGGGTGCGCCCTGTCTCGCGGAGAGCGCGGCGAAACGCTTCGCAGATCAGAGAGTCGCCACTCGGGTTTTGCGGAGAGTACCCAAGAAACCGTGGTTTTGACAAAAAAGGTTTTGAATTGCATTTGATTGGAAATTGAAAAAGGCTTGTAGACTGGTCCGTCGTCACCTTTGAAATCCGAGGTTCGGGAGCCAGGTTACGAGAGGGGAAGGGTTTTATGGCACCCCCTCTCGCCCAATCCGGAGATCGGTCTCTACTCAGGCATTTTATAAAACATTTGCATTTCTCTCTTTGTTTGATCATTTTCTTAGCCAGTTAGGGCGGGGGAACAGTTAATGGGGATTGAAACTGTAAGCACATTTGCAGTTATGTACAAATTGGTGGCAAAATGTTTATGGATGATGATGTTTGATCTAAGCAAATATAATAGATTGAGAACAAGCTACTGTGAACGTTTTGAACAGACTAGAGCACACTAACTGTGCGGTGGTGCACACAGAAACAAACCTGTATGCACTGGCCAAGCCACTGCATGCAGACTTGACCTGCGTGCGCCGGTAAACCCAAGCTCACAGCTTTTGTTATCAACCATCTGGGCTCTGGAAGGGACCAGTGCACACCTAGGACAAACCACGCAGTTGACAAAGATTACTAAGCTATTACAGAGAGATTAAGGGCTAAGAAGCCACCAAATGAACAGAAAACCCCTTAAACAGTGAGGGGAGGATGATCAAAGGCCTGGATGGAAGATCCATGCAAGGGCCAAGCCACTGGATGCTAGACCACTACCGTACGCCAGTTGTGCCTTTGCTCCAATGCTTTGGCTTTGCACCATCTGGGCTCTGGAACATGACCATAAGGCTCCCAGAGGCCGAGCTACAGCAAGATGCAGATGGAAGAGAAAGCAGTTCTAAGTACGGAAAGCGATAAACTGGTTTTTATCATGCATCAAGGTGATCAGAATGTAAATAAGACAAAATAAGGATGATCGGTGATCCCCACACCAGTTTTACCCTACAGTCATGACTGGCGTACGGTACGATAAACTAGCGTGCGCCACCTGATCACACCAAACGGCTTTGAAGCCTTGCCAGCTTTAGGGCCAGGGCTGGTATAGATTACCAGCCTTGACCCTGCCAGCCCCCCTCAGGGGTCAGAACAGGAAACAGAAACAAAAGGTGTTATACCTTTGCTTGTGAGTTTTGGAAGTAAGATTGAGCTTGAGCTTGAGGTTTGAGGTTTTGGGAGGTGAGTGTGGGGGTGTTATGGACTGGACACTCTTCTCCTTGCCTTAACTTTCAATGGATGCAAAAGAAAGCAAGTGAGAAGAGGGAAAAAGGATGAACCAAAGCTTGGGCTACCTTAATGGTGCTAACCCCTTGCAAATAAATGCAAGGGGGGTATTTATAGGCTAGGAGCCAACTGATCAGTTTAGGCCTAAGGGGTTGTTTGGTTTGTTAAGGCCAAGGAGGAGCCTCCCATGCATTAAATGCATGGGACTTGGCTTGAAAGGTGGTGTGGTTGAAGAGGGAACAGGAGGACGGTCCTCAGCCACCAGAGGACTGCTGGCAGACGCCAGGTGGCGCCACAACTCCCGCGTGCTCTGCTGGCATAAAGTTGATTTGACTGGCTCTGACTGGCGTGCGCACCTTATAAGTGGCGTGCGCCAGTAACTGGGGATGACTGACACGTGGCGGTGGTTCCAGCGCACGCTAGTCATCCACCAGCGTACTCCAGTAGGGTTTTGCTGAGGCCATTTGGTTCTGGCTTGAGGGTTCGACAAGGGTTTGAAAAGGGTTCGGATGAGGCTCAGGACGCTCAAAGCTCAAATCCTTCAACACACTCGGTATGTTCTCGACCTCAATCATCATTGGGGAATCAAAGACCGTAAGTAAACTATTCCGGACAGTCTAGAATAGGGTGTCTACAGTAGCCCCCCTTTGACGGCACTTAGAGCGCCATAGACTTGGCGTAAGTAACGTCAAAGGTTTCTAGACACCCAACTAGGCCTTCCAGAGCAGGATATACGAGTTCAATGATGGACGAATAATTTAAAGAACCTGATTGATTGGATTGGCGGAGCGGATAGATCGCTGTTGCCGAGGATATTTGACATATGGGGATAGGTTGATGTTGACTTCGACTTCTTGACAACCCGGCCTAGGTGAGACTCGGCTGGGGAAGATAAGCCGTGGATCGGCTCTGTTGAGAAAGATATAGACATACGGACGGGCTGTCATTGATTGAAATAGGACGAGCGGGTCGTCGTTGATTTGAGTTGGACAGAACAGGCTGTCACCTGCTGGGGATAACAGCGATACGTACCGCTGCTTGATTGATTTGAGATAGATCTCTTGTAGATGAAGCATTCTCCTGGGGAATAATCCATTGCGGATGGGTTGACTCCGCCGGGGGGAGACATGGACATACGGATGGACCGTCGTTGATCGAAATAGGACGAGCGGATCGTCGTTGATTGGACATGGACAGAACAGGCTGTCCTGGGGTGCGGACTCTCTTGGGGAATAATCCATTGAAGGCAACTCAGGGTCACCTGTTTGATTTGAAATTGGACGGATAGATCGTCGTTGATTCGAAATTGGACGGATAGATCGTCGTTGATTTGAAATTGGACGGATAGATCGTCGTAGATTTGAAATTGGACGGACTTCGCTTGGGGAGTGACTATTCTAGGTGATAGAACCGATTTGATGACCATGGGCCCTGATTTTGACTATGGAATGTGAATTGGGCCTCAGGCCCACAAACTTCTGGCGTGCGCCAGTATCTTTGTGCCGTACGCCACTGATACTGAAATACCCAGGCCCAGATCCGGCCCAGACCCGGCCCAGTGCTGTTTCACGTCGTATAAGCACCCAGTGGCAGTACGAAACCGCCATTCTTCGGTTTTCAAACTCCCAAACTCTCTCAAACTTCTCTCAAATCCTTCCAAATCCACTCCACTCCACCCCTTCCTATCTCCTTCCATCTCACGGATTCGAACACATTCATGGCAGAACCAGGTGACGACAGGGGCGGCAATGTGGGCGGTGTTGATGATCGGTCGAGAGTGGAATCGAGCGAGGCCGAGAGGCCCTTAGTCGACGATCAAACCACTGTGGGGGCTTCGTCGAGTGTTAGTGCAGCGGTTCCGAGCAAGGAGGGCGGCGGCGATGGCCATGCAAAGGAGACTTGCGGCGGCGACGAGCGGCGTACGCCGGAGGAGGGGGGGCGTACGCCTGTAGCCGTGGGGCCAGTGGGTCCACGGGTGCAACGGTTGGACTGTAGCAGTGGGGTAGAGGCTGTGATTGTGACCGGTAGTGTTTTGGGTCCAGTCGGGGCCGGCGGCAGCGGCGGTAGTGGCGGTAGTGGCGGTGGAGATGAGGTTCGGCCGGGGTCGCCTCCGAGAGGTTCGGATAGAGGGAAGGGTCCGGCTGTCGGGGAGGTGGGGGACGTGCCGAGGGCAGACCACGTTGAGCGGATCGAGTTTGAGGCGCCCGCGGGTTCGTCTAGTCACTAGCCGATCATGAGCCGTGACTTGGCGGAGTTCGTGGGTGACTCTGAGCTTGCTCGGCTCATGAGAGAGAGCCCTACGGTTGTCAGAGCAGTCTTGGCGGCCAGAGAGGAGAGGCTGAGGGAGATAGCCCGGTCCGACGAGTCAGAGAGACTGAGGCGGGAGGCCGAGGTAGCGGAGAGAGACCAGAGAGAGCTTGAGCGAGAGACCGAGGAGGCCGAGAGGGAGCAGGAGGAGGGTCCTGGGGTGTACGAGGTGGCGGTTGACTTAGCGGAGACCAGACGGCAGGCCGCTCGTACCCCGTTTGTGGCTGAGACGTACGTTCCTCCAGAGCCGCACGTGTTTGTTCCGTCAGGAGCTGAGAGCTACGTTCCTCGTCAGAGGGACTACGACGAGGAGTTGGTGCTGAGAGACCCTGAGCAGCACTCGTCCAGGGGCTGGACCCAGGTACATCTCTAGACTTTTTGCTTTTAGCCTCTATTTCATACTTGTGATGCACGACACTCAAACCTTTGCATTTTGATCGACCGTGTAGAGTTAGTAATTCCTCGACCCGAAATAGACTGAATCGACTGTAGAATGCTTCGACTTCATAACTCGACCATAGGATGCCTGTGAATAACTGATATTAACTTGTAGTATGCCATGTAACGTAACTCGACCGATAGCTTGCCTTGAAATTTGACTTGATTTTGTAGAATGCCATTGAAACTTGATAACCGACCAAATAGCTTCCTGGTAACTTGATGGTCGACCGCGTGAATGTTCGAAGCTTGAATCGACCCAAAAACGACTTGAATCGACTGAATAGGATGCCTGGTAGTTTGATAATCGACCGTATAAATGCCTTGAAACGATAATAATCGACTGAACAAATGTGTCTTCGATGTTCTGATAGCTCGAATTGATTGATAGAATGCCTGGTAGTTTGATTCGACTTACATCCTGTTTGAACTGCCTTACTGATAGTTTCCTTTCTGTTTTGATTGTTGTGATGTGCAGAGAGGAGTGGGCAGCTCACGGGGGCATGGCGGTCCAGCGCACTCGCTTGGGCTGTACTTGAGCTTGCCTGCGGGGGCACGAGAGCTGGTGGATGCGGCGGGGTTTGGTTTGTTTATCCCCACGCTGACAGCTGTGAGGAGTGACCACGGCGTGCTGTCTGCCTTGGCCGAGAGGTGGTGGGACACGTCGAATTCCTTCCACTTCCCGATCGGGGAGATGACAGTGACTCCGGTGGACTTTGCGGCCATCACGGGCCTGAGGGTAGGAGGTGATCCGATCCCGTTTGACTCGGGGATCCACGAGGACACCGAGGCGTTGAGGTGGTTCTTGGGCATGGTGCTTGCGGGTGTAATACCCCCGATCTTAATTATAATTAGAATTTGATTATGTGCTATGTTTTGGGTTAATTATGTGATTTTGGTCTTGTTTTGCTAGTTTATTAGGAATTGGAGCATAAGTTGGCATATGGCACACACACACTCAATAATTTTTCCTAGCCTAGCAAAACATAGCAGGGAAGGTTCTACGTTCTTCCTTTCTCTTGTTCATATCAGAATCGTAGAGAGAGAGAGAGAGACCGACTAAGAGAAGAAGAGGAAAGAGAAGAAAAAAATTAGGGGAAATCTTGGCTAGGCTTGAAATTGAAGATTTAACTCGGTAATTCTTACATCTCTTACCCGAATTCGTGTTTTGTATGTTGAATCCCATGTTTTAGTAGTTGAATTTCATGTTTAGTGGATGAATCTCGTATATATTGGGTGAACTTGGGTTTGGGGAGGAACACCACTTGAATCTCTTGAATTAATGAGTTTAAAGCTTGTTTCGATGCATAAATTTGATGTTATTGGAGTGGCTCTTCTATATCTATGAGTTTGAACTTGATTAGTGAGGTTTTGGTGTGGATTAGAACTGTTTTGGAAGAGTTTCGGAGCTGTAAATCGCAGGAAGAAGGAGATGAAATTTCTGGAAATCTGCAGAGTTGAGAAACCTTGAATCTGACCTGTTTTTGGGGAATTTTTTTGAGGCAGTTCCTGAACTCCAAAAATTACGAGATTTTTATTGAGAGTTCCTCTATGAGTCTATTATCTATGGTAAAAATTTCGGGATCAGATTCAAAGTATTAAATTCTGTAGAAATTCGTAACCTCTCAGCGTGCAGATTCGGACTGTGCTGACTGCACAGACACGTGTTACGGAAACGGTCCTATTTTTTAGCTCGAGCGATGAAATTGCGATCCGTCTTCTGATTTTGAAACTAGATTCATAGACCTTAAAAAGTTTGTAAAGTTTGTGTGTTACTTATTCTTGTGCAAAGTCAGATTTTGGGTTAAAGTTGGTGGAATTGCAGGTTGTCTGGAATTATTTCTTAGGACTAGCTATCTAAGTTCATATTTTTACCTTAGGACCTTATGTTCATTAAAAAAAGACTTGTTTGGCATCCTCTAATCATGTTTTGTTGCCTTATTGTTTTAGGAAGTTCGGGTGATTTGTAGAGCCGAGGTGAGTGATTTAATACTTAAACACATGGTTTTGAAATTGTTTTCCTTATCGAGCTTATTTGAATATGTTTTATAAATTGTGTACTCCATGGATAACAATGGAAGGTGGACCTATTTGTGAAATATTTGCGAATCTATTTAATGGCATTCCCAACGTCCGGTCTTGCTATGGGACGGCTTAATGGCTAGCAAGGGTGTTTGAGGTTGGTGTGTATTTTGGGATAATGCATAGACGTCTGGCTTATCCACTACCGGGGACGCCCGGTAGCATTTGAATTTTGAATAGCGGAATGTGCATTATATTTGGCTTATGGATTTGAGTTCCTTGTTTTGAAATATTATCAAATTATTTTGCATTATCCATGGAAGGCTTGTGAGTTAAGTATTAATCATTCACACGAGCTTTGGCTTATGGATTTTCTTTTCCACCTTTCAGGAAGTGACGCGTAGTGCGGTGGCGTGTTTACTTTTGAGATGTGTTGTGTATTTGGAAGCTTGTAGATATGAAGTTATGCTTGTAGACACTTAGCTTGTATTTGGTTTGTCAGCTTTTGAGTTTATATGTAAGCACAGCTCTGGGAGGTTTACCTTTTGGTTTGTAAAACCTATGTAAAACGTTGGTTTGTTATCATAAAAGTCGTCTTTTGCTTCCGCTGTTGTGTTTTAGCCCCTTTTGATTATCACTTGTTTAGGTGATATTTGATTTGTGTTTTGGCCTTAGTGAGAAATCACTGGCATTTGTCATGATTAAGACCTCAAGGGGCGGGTCAGGGTCGTGACAAAGTTTTTGGTATCAGAGCAATACGTAGGGACAATGAGATGCACGGTTAGCAATGACTCACACACTAACCCTCGGAGCTTTAGGACATGTGAAATCTATGTGCTAAGTAAGTTATATCAAATGTCTTGCTATGTGATTTTCGACGTGTTGATACTTGATTAGACATGCATAACCTACATGATTGTTATATTATTTGTACAATGTGAATTTCCTCTCTTTTGAATTGGCAAATGGAGAATAATGATGTGCCAGAGGGAGCATAGCCTTCACAGCCTTCAGTGGATAGAATGGAAAGGATCGAACGGGTACTTGAGGGGTTACTTCACGTAGTGAATCAACAGGCTCAGAATAATCTATTTAAGAGGCAAAACGTGAGAACATCTAGATGGATTCAGGGTGAAAGTAGTAGTAATATTAGCGGGTTCCAGCCATGTCCAAAACGTAGAAGGATGTATAGGGCTTGGTATTATAAGGATATAGGAGCATGCTTCAAATGTGGTAAAATGGGGCACTTAATGAAGGATTGTCCAAAGGTGTCGAGGGTGTCGAGGGCAGGATTTGTGAAAAGGTCAACAACTACAAGTAGTTCAAGATCTACATCAAAACCAATGGTTACAACCAATTCGGGGCAGAGTTCGGGGACAAAAAGATCTACATCAAAACCAGTGTTCTTGCTTTGGCGCAAAAGGAACCTCAAAATGTGAACTTGGTGGTGTCAGGTACCATTTAGATTTGTGGTAGCTTAGCTTAAATAATTATTGATTCGAGATCTGCGTAGTTGATTGTTTCTGCACTGCTTGCTAATGAATGGATTGAGTCACTTGACTATTTGAACCTGAATCGCATATGTTACAGCCTACAAGTAGTAGTATCATGTGTTGTACACCTCTGCTAGTTAATTTATTTGCTAAAGGCATGGGTCATTTTGATGCCGTACTGGGGATGGATTGTTACTCTTTTATCGTGTTGTTATTAATTACTTCCGTAGGAGAGAGTCTTTTTACTGGCAAGATCAACACTCAGTTTTGGAGTAATCATGACGTTACTTTGGGCAATCTTATTTCTATTTTTGGGGCAAGGAGAAATTATCGGGGAAAGGATGTTTGGGTTATTTGGCATATGTCATTTAAGTAAGTATTTGGGGTGCACAATTAACTGACTATCGGGGATTTGAGAATTTCTGATCTGTTATTAGATGAGTTACCAATTTGCTATATGACAAGGAAAATGGAGTTCAATACTAAATTACTATCGGGAACCATTTGGTAGAGGATTCGTCAATTTAGTGTTTTCCTTGGGGGAAATATCAGAGTCATTTATTTTATTTGAAAAGAAGAATGGTACAATGTGATTTGATGATGATATCCCTATGATTGTCTTTGCATCCGTTGTATGTTGACCTCTCTGCTACAATTTCTATCGATGATACATTGGTCCACTTACGAGGCAATGGAAAATATAGGGAATGTTTATATACTGATTGTACACATATTGAGAAAGGAAAAGTCATGGGGAAATTGGGCATGTTTGAGTTTTGATGAGGCTAGAAGATATTTTTGGGCTATGTCGTTGGGGAAATGGTATTTGGTAGATCCTAATAGAGTTGGGGCTATTGTAAGCTGGCAAATGGTTAATCATCATTACTGGAGCTCAAAGTTTTCTGAATTTAGCTGGATAATATTATTGGTTTGGGTGGAATTTCTTCTGATATGTCTAGGTATAATCGTCGTTCTGAGTGGGATTCTCTTTTGATATAACTGAATGATATTGTTGTCACTTGAAGAGTTTTCTTTCGATTATGTCTATGTTATTGACTAAATTGACTAAGAGGAGGGTGAATTTCAATTGAATAGATCATTGTGAAAAGAATTTATGAGATTCGAGGAATAGATTAATAAGGACGTCTGCATTGACTATTTCTTCTGAAAAATGGAAGGTACATGATCTATAGCGGGCTATCTTGTCAGAGTTTAGATTGGGAATTGATGTATCACAGAACCTATACGACTGAACAACTAAAAACTTACGAATGTACTCATCCAATACATAATTCTGGAGTGGATTAGAAGCATTATCATTGGAGTGAGACTTGGAGAATTTTACGGGTTATCAAAGTTTGAATATTTGTTACACCGAAGGGATTGACTATGGGATAGCAGTGATGGATGGACTTAATCGGAGGTTATGATTGTGTTATTCTACGTACTTCAAGGAAAGACAACAGAACTTTTGTTAGTAACTTTTATATCGAAACTGCTATTTATCGGGGAAACTGGTGTACGTTTAAAATTCATATTTGCGACTGATAGAATTAAAATAGAAGAGGGTGTTCGATCAAACCTTGCTATCAAAAGAAGATGATGCTCTAATATTTCGTGTTCATTTATGCTATATGTACCCAATGCCACTATTCTGAACGGGAATTCTTGAATGGACACATCATTTGGTGTATGTTATGCAGCGAGAAGTATGAAGCTGTATCGTATTTATGTGAACGTCACTTGCAGGCTGAATGAAACAGAATAGAAGGGGGAAACATATAGCTATAGACGAATCAATCTTACTTTACCTTGGATGATCTTATTTGAGTGATCGACGATAGTCTACTAAATCTATTTATTCTTTACTTATCGAGATGGAGCTCTGAGATTTATTTTCTTAAAATTCTGTTCGTGCTATGGTGTATTGTGGGAATTTCTCTAGAATTCAGAACTATTCTTTCTCCGCAATCGATAAGCAGTCAAGTATACTACACAGATTCAGAAAGTTGGGAGGCTTTTGTTGAGATAGTTGAATTTGTTTCGTAATGCCTAATGTGTCAATGAATTAAGGTTGAACATAAGAATCCAGCGGGGTCGCTTCAACCGTTGCCTATACCAGAATGGGAATGAGATCATATCACAATGGACATTGTTATGGGATTGCCACGAACAAAGGAAGGTAATGACACAATATGGGTGATTATTGATCGATTTTGACTAAGTCTGCATATCTTTTGGCCGTGAATGTTTCTTTTACTGTAGATCAATTGGTTGTATTGTGCATTAGAAAGATTATACGGTTTATGGCACATTGTTACCTATTGTGTCGGATCGGGATTCGAAATTTACTTTTTATTTCTGGAGGAGTTTGTAAAAGGCTATGGGCACATAGTGGGAATTCAACACGAAATTTTGTCCACAAACTGATAGTTAGTCTGAAAGGGTGACTCTGGTTTTGGAAGATATGCATCAAACTAGTGTTTTGGATTTTCAGGGGAATTGGGAGAAACACTTGTCGTTAGCAGAATTTGCATGCAACAATAACTATCAGGCAAGTATAGGAATGACACCGTATGAGGCACTATATGGGAGGAAATATCAATCACTGATATGTTGGACCGAAGTGGGGGAGAGAAAATTAGAAGGACTAGCACTAGTCGATGAAACTACAAGAGGATTCGGGTAATCCAAGAAAGGTTGGAAGCAGCGCAAAATCAAAAACAAAAACAAAAAAAAACAAAAACAAAAAAAAGGTTACATGCATATGAAGAGGAGGCTGTTGGAATTTGAAGCTGGAGACTTTGTGTTTTTGAAAGTATCGCCAATAAAAGGAGTGAAATGGTTTGGAAAGGCGGGAAACTATAACGGAGAAATGTTGGGCTATTTGAAGTTCTAGGGAAGAATGGGGAGACAACTTACCAATTGGCCTTACCGCCGGAATTCTCGTATGTTCACACGTGTTTCACATGTCAATGTAACGACTCATATAGAACTTCGGAAGGATTTGAGCTATGAGGTAAAACCTGAACGGATTTTTGGTTGGAAGGACAAGGTTCTTAGAGGCAAGGTTATATTGTTATTCAAAGTGTGGTCGTCCAATCAATGTGGGGGAGAGGCATCATAGGAAACTGAGGAAAATATGCAAAAGCGGTATCCGTATCTCCTTTCGGATCAAGGTAAGTTTGAGGACAAACTTCTATAAGTGGGGGAGAGTGTAATACCCCCGATCTTAATTATAATTAGAATTTGATTATGTGCTATGTTTTGGGTTAATTATGTGATTTTGGTCTTGTTTTGCTAGTTTATTAGGAATTGGAGCATAAGTTGGCATATGGCACACACACACTCAATAATTTTTCCTAGCCTAGCAAAACATAGCAGGGAAGGTTCTACGTTCTTCCTTTCTCTTGTTCATATCAGAATCGTAGAGAGAGAGAGAGAGACCGACTAAGAGAAGAAGAGGAAAGAGAAGAAAAAAATTAGGGGAAATCTTGGCTAGGCTTGAAATTGAAGATTTAACTCGGTAATTCTTACATCTCTTACCCGAATTCGTGTTTTGTATGTTGAATCCCATGTTTTAGTAGTTGAATTTCATGTTTAGTGGATGAATCTCGTATATATTGGGTGAACTTGGGTTTGGGGAGGAACACCACTTGAATCTCTTGAATTAATGAGTTTAAAGCTTGTTTCGATGCATAAATTTGATGTTATTGGAGTGGCTCTTCTATATCTATGAGTTTGAACTTGATTAGTGAGGTTTTGGTGTGGATTAGAACTGTTTTGGAAGAGTTTCGGAGCTGTAAATCGCAGGAAGAAGGAGATGAAATTTCTGGAAATCTGCAGAGTTGAGAAACCTTGAATCTGACCTGTTTTTGGGGAATTTTTTTGAGGCAGTTCCTGAACTCCAAAAATTACGAGATTTTTATTGAGAGTTCCTCTATGAGTCTATTATCTATGGTAAAAATTTCGGGATCAGATTCAAAGTATTAAATTCTGTAGAAATTCGTAACCTCTCAGCGTGCAGATTCGGACTGTGCTGACTGCACAGACACGTGTTACGGAAACGGTCCTATTTTTTAGCTCGAGCGATGAAATTGCGATCCGTCTTCTGATTTTGAAACTAGATTCATAGACCTTAAAAAGTTTGTAAAGTTTGTGTGTTACTTATTCTTGTGCAAAGTCAGATTTTGGGTTAAAGTTGGTGGAATTGCAGGTTGTCTGGAATTATTTCTTAGGACTAGCTATCTAAGTTCATATTTTTACCTTAGGACCTTATGTTCATTAAAAAAAGACTTGTTTGGCATCCTCTAATCATGTTTTGTTGCCTTATTGTTTTAGGAAGTTCGGGTGATTTGTAGAGCCGAGGTGAGTGATTTAATACTTAAACACATGGTTTTGAAATTGTTTTCCTTATCGAGCTTATTTGAATATGTTTTATAAATTGTGTACTCCATGGATAACAATGGAAGGTGGACCTATTTGTGAAATATTTGCGAATCTATTTAATGGCATTCCCAACGTCCGGTCTTGCTAGGGGACGGCTTAATGGCTAGCAAGGGTGTTTGAGGTTGGTGTGTATTTTGGGATAATGCATAGACGTCTGGCTTATCCACTACCGGGGACGCCCGGTAGCATTTGAATTTTGAATAGCGGAATGTGCATTATATTTGGCTTATGGATTTGAGTTCCTTGTTTTGAAATATTATCAAATTATTTTGCATTATCCATGGAAGGCTTGTGAGTTAAGTATTAATCATTCACACGAGCTTTGGCTTATGGATTTTCTTTTCCACCTTTCAGGAAGTGACGCGTAGTGCGGTGGCGTGTTTACTTTTGAGATGTGTTGTGTATTTGGAAGCTTGTAGATATGAAGTTATGCTTGTAGACACTTAGCTTGTATTTGGTTTGTCAGCTTTTGAGTTTATATGTAAGCACAGCTCTGGGAGGTTTACCTTTTGGTTTGTAAAACCTATGTAAAACGTTGGTTTGTTATCATAAAAGTCGTCTTTTGCTTCCGCTGTTGTGTTTTAGCCCCTTTTGATTATCACTTGTTTAGGTGATATTTGATTTGTGTTTTGGCCTTAGTGAGAAATCACTGGCATTTGTCATGATTAAGACCTCAAGGGGCGGGTCAGGGTCGTGACAGCGGGGAGTTCAGAGACGGTCTCCTATGACCAGTTCGCGAAGCGCGTGGAGCATAGGGTCCCGGAGTTAGAGCTAGCGGGAGAGGAGGCCTCTGAGCTAGAGTTGGCGCAGCTGGCGAGGGTGTACTTGTTGTACTTGTTCGGGGCTACTCTGTACCCGAACAAGCGGTCCACGGTGCACTTGTCCTACCTGCCGGCCCTTTCTGACTTGAGGTCGGCTTCTCGGTTTGACTGGGGAGGAGCGGCCTTAGGTACGTGCTATAGCTTTTTGGGTGAGTTCTCCAGAGGGAGGAAGGCAGCTGCTGGGTACTGGAGGGTGTGGGAGGTAAGGAACCAAATGCTGGCCTTCAATTTCGTTCCATACTTGCACCTTATCTTGCATATACTGTATTTTTGATACCTTGTCTGTTTGATTGCTTGAAAACCTTGCAGCTGTGGGCTTACGAGGTGTTGAGGATGTACCCTCCGGAGAATAGGAGTCCGGACCCGAGGGTGCTTCCTCGAGCGATGGTCTGGGGACCACTTCGCGTCGGGAAGAAGAGGTCGAAGAAGACGCTTGCAGACTTCCGGCTGTACCTTGACCACTTGACAGCCTCTCAGGTAAGGCCGGCTTTCCCTTTTGGTAGTTCGTGCCTTCGAAATGCTTTAATGCTGTCGCTGATGTCCTTGATTGTTTCACAGGTGGAGTGGGACCTGTGGAGGTTTACTGGGCCTGAGCCTGAGTACCTGGCGAGGAGCAGGGTGGTGACAGCGAGCCGGGTGTTGCTGGAGTCGGCTTTCGGGTGGCAGTGGTACTTGGGCGACCGAGTGACGCGACAGTCGCTTGACTTGCCCGAGTTCGTTGTTCCTGGGCCACTTCCGCTTCGTGCCTCACACACTGGGAGGTACACGTTGAGGGAGCTGAGGAGGTTCACTGTCCCTGTGGCTACGTCCACTTTTCTGTGGCGGGGGCGAGACTATGCCGTCTACCAGAGGCGATACTTGGCTGGGGCGCTCGGAGTGATGGAGCACAGGGCAGTGCGGGCGGATCGAGGTGTTAGTTGCTGGTGAGGAGAGGTCGGGACGGCGGAGCAGGTCGGGCCGTCCCAGGGAGAGGAGCGAGTTCGCGGAGTCGACTGGGCTCACTCAGCTCTCTTGGACGCTGACGGTGCGTGACCCTCAGGGGGAGGCTGCAGAGGTTCGCTTTGAGCCTGCCAGGACCGAGCCAGCAGAGGTCACAGGACCGGTATGACGTACTTTCAGCTTTATTCATTTCCCGTACCGTTTTTTTGCACTGTATTTGAACTGTATTTGATTTCTGATACTTGTAATTCAGGTGCCGCTAGAGTGGGCGAGGGAGTCCATGCGCTTGATGCTTGCCATGGAGAAAAAGTTCCACCAGATAGCCAGTGGTACTCCCTTGCAGTTGCACTACCCGCCGGCTGCTCCAGCGCCTTCCACACAGCCTCAGGTATGGACTCAGAACTCCGAATTCGATACTTAGGAACTGTGCATGTCTGTTACAATGCATGTTTAGAAGTACCTGCTCTTGATTCCTGTTTCAGCAATTAACACATATACGCTATGCACAATATGAATTGAATTGACAATGCAGGGACATGCTAGGACGGCTTCTAGGCGGCAGTCAGCGAAGCCAGCCTCTTAGAAGGGCAAGAGGAAGGCTCCTGCCGTGGTCCAGCGACCGGAGAGCACTGCGCGGCGCGAGGCCAGAGGGGTGGTGATAGCTCCTGACAAAAGGTCACCACCACCTCAGAGAGAGCTGCGGAAGAGGCCTGCTCAGAAGAAGCCAGCGGAGGGGCCTGCGAGGAAGAAGAGGAGAGAGGAGGACGAGGACGAGGAGTCCGTGTCCCTCAGCAGCGGCTCTGGGTCTGCGAGTGACCCGGGGTTCAGGACCACTCAGAGAGACCTAGCTGCTGCCGAGGAGAGCGAGGACGACAGCGGCGACACTCGCGAGCTCTTCGACGAGTGAGGGCTGACGCTGAGCCTCAGCTACTTTACTGTCTCTTTTGCCTTTGATACTGTTGATACAAGACTTTGATTATGGGGCCTGCGTGCCTTCTGATTCACGGGCGGATGTTGCCCAGTACATACTTTTGCTTGTTTTTGCTCGGGCCGTTGTGCCGCTATGTACATTTCCACTTTTTGTTCCTTAGAGATACATGCTTCGGATAGTATAATAATTGCATTTTCTGTTCATTCGACTCCCATATGGGTGGTATTGATGATAGAAGTAAACGAAACAACCACTAACACCTGACATGCATTGACAAATGCCCTGAATCGATCAACAAACACTAGGATACACGTAGAACTGACCCAGCTCGAATGAAAGTGGGATGAAAGTCCCAGGATACGTCGCGTATCCTTAAGACACGCGGAGGATACGGATGTTTTGGCATTGGCAAGCCGGAACGCCCAATCCTCCTCTGGAAGGGAAACTGACACTCTTGTGAGACCGCAGATATGTATCGAGACTTGTATGAATGGAGAGACTCGGGAAAAACGAATCGAAATGAGAAGTAAGTCGCGAAACGCTCGAAAATGCCGACAAAAATGGACATAAGACACCAAAGATGACTCGATATAGTCCCGGACTGAAACCGACACCTCCGTACAGTCACACAGGGTCCACGTAATGTGTACGGCATGAGAAAACTTGGCACGAAACCCTTGGCGCGAACTTGGAGTCTCCGTATCCTAAGTTTGAGGAGGATACGGGTCATTGGAGGTTCGAATTCTTCGTTAAGCGCGACGTTTCCGAGCCGATGCTTCCTTACAGTCCCAAATACCATTTAAGACTTGTGGGCATCGACAAATCTGCCAAACAAGCCCCCGGAACCAAAAATTGGAGGCTCGATGACAGTTGCTGCTGTTGCTGGTATCTGGTGCAGGCATTACTGGCGTGCGCCAGTAGTTATGCTTCGTACGCCAGTGACGTTGGGTTACCTGCGCGCGCTGGTGGAGTAGTGGCGTACGCTATGAAAGTACGACACAGTGCCGTTCTCCTGACCAACTGTCCTTCCCTTGGCTGCCTTTTGTCTCCATCATCCCACGTTCAGAACAGGGGCTCTGGCTCTTCTGAAGGGCAGTGTCCTTATTGTAAGGGAGGTTGGAGTGTAGCTCTTGGCAATTGCATCATCGGACGGAAAAATTATGCATGCTCAGTCTATAAAGACGCATGCCATCTATTGCAGAACCACAGCATTTCACTGCTCTTCCCATATTCAGCATTTCCTCTGTAATTCCCCCAATGGCAAATCCCATTCCCACCTTGATTCGGCCTTTGTTGACGGAAATGATCGGCGTCGACTGGTTGAATTTTCAATATCAGGGCTTGGCTTCGTTCCGGTATCTTCGGCATGTGCCGCTCCGCCCGGCGCTTTTGAGGGCTGCGCTCCGGTTCTGGGATCCGGACGTCCACGTCTTCCGCTTTGGCGATGACGAAATTTGTCCAACGGTCGAGGAGTTCCAGGCCTATCTCCGGACGTACTCCTCTCCGACGCTCGTCGTTCCTCCCTACCAAGTTAGCATGCCCAGACTGTTGACTACGGCAGGTCTGGCCCGTTCCATGTTGGAGGGTGGCCAAATCCACATCCTGCAATTGATTGAGCGGTACAGCCCGGAGGGTGATTTGAGTGACACAGCCTGGCAGGCACGGCGCCGTTTTGCCCTGGTAATTTGTCTTCTTGCTGGGCTACCTGCTCATTCCCGCTGACGGGCGGGTCAGCCCTCTGCTAGTGAGTGTCGCTCTTCAGATGGGGGAGGCGGACCGGCAAAATGTGATCCCGCTGGTCTTAGCTGAGACTCTTATCGGTCTGGATACGGTGTATTCCGGGGTATCGGTCGTCTTCAGTGGCAGCCCGCTACTTCTTCAGGTAAACTCACTCAGCTCACCTTTTTCCGGTTTCCGCACTTT
This sequence comes from Rhododendron griersonianum, assembly GCA_018127125.1. NCBI lineage: Eukaryota > Viridiplantae > Streptophyta > Magnoliopsida > Ericales > Ericaceae > Rhododendron > Rhododendron griersonianum. The sequence continues at coordinate 38,639,532 of CM030798.1, read as the reverse complement.
CTTATTTTACCTCGACTCTCGGTTTAGGCTTCTGGTGGCTCCTTACTTGTCTTTTCGCTCGGTTTTATCTGGCTTCTTACTTGTCTTTTCACTCACACAGCTGTGGTTGTCTGACAAGCTGAATTTGCTGCACTCTCCGGAGGATGGCTGGAACCTTTTTCCGAGAAGAATTCACCAACGGGGGATGCGGTATCCCGAGATGGATGAGGAGGAATGGTTCGCTTTCATGCGGGGTCTACAGCCCGATGAGATCGTCTGGAGGTGTCCATGGCTGGGACTGGAGGAAATGGTGGTTTTCTCGGATGGCTTCGATCGGGTTGTGATCGCAGGGTTGACACAGTTCACCTTTTACATCCCGGGCCGTGTCCTTCGTCAGTTGGGTATCCCTCAGGGGAATGTTCGTATCACTGCCGGGGACTTCCGAGTCCCCAACTTCAATACTCAGATGCTCCATGGGTACAACAGGCGCTGGGCAGACAGGGCCCTGCAGGGCGCATCTCCGGATTTTACTCCAAGACTGAGGAACGTTTATCGACAATGGTTAAGAGCAGATGTTGCAGCAAGAGAAAACGCCGACTGACTCCGGGCCACTTTGCTGTAGTTTTAGAATAAACTGTGAGCCGTTAGGCTTCTTAAGCATTTTGTTCTGTTTTTCATGCCTCACTGTTTTAAGACTTTTATGCTCAGCACTTGTATTAGAAATAGTAATTTTGAAATAAAGTTGAAAGACGGAGGGTTTCCCCCTTCAGATTCCTTAATCAAACTTTGGCTCGTCTCTCGACTTCACTTGAACTTTGATACGGGACTGGGATGTCAAACCTTGGATCAATTTGATAGAATGTGACCGGGTCTCAAGGTGAGACTGCCTATGTATCCCTTTTCAAGGAATCAGGTCAGAACGTAGTTCAGGCCAAGGCTCGCTCATGTATTTTACCTCTCCTTTTTACGCTCTAACTTTTGCTTAGCGCCGCCTTCACAGGTTTTCGGCCTAGCGAGCTTTTGACTTTTTTGCCTATTTATTTTTGCTTAGACCGCCTTCACAGGTTTTCGGTCTAGCAGGCTGCTCTAACTTTTGCTTGGAACCGCCCACCCTTGTGGTTTTCGGCCCAACGAGCATCTCTCAGGGGTAGAAACGTTTGAGTTGATCCAGGTTGACCAAAGTGCTGAATTCGTTGCCGTCGAGATCAATGAGTTGAACAGCACCCCCAGACAGGATGGTCTTGATAATGAACGGTCCGGATCGCTTTGGTCGAAACTTCCCGCGAACATCAAACACGGGGGCCCGTATTTCTTTCGTGACCATATCTCCTTCGACTAAGCCCCTGGACTTCACCTTCTTGTCGAATGCCCGTGCGATTCGACGTTGATAGCCTTGAACATGGTACAGAGCCCGGAGTCTCCTTTCATCAAATAGCATCAGTTCGACAAACCTTCCGCTGAGCCAATTAGATTCTTCCAGGCCGCTTTCAACCATGATCCTCAGAGACGGCACCTCGAGCTCGATAGGAAGTACTGCTTCCATTCCACAGACCAGGGAAAAAGGAGTTGCATCGGTTGAAGTTCGAATCAACGTCCTATACCCCCATAGTGCCAGTGGCAGTTGTTCGTGCCAATCCCTTGCGGATTCGATAGTTTTCTTGATGATCACTTCGATGTTCTTGTTCGCTGCCTCGACTGCTCCATTTGTTTGTGGACGGTATGTTGTCGACCGGTGGATATCGATGCCGAATTCTTCGAAGAGATCCAGGACCCTTCCTTTGAAATGACTCCCTTTGTCTGACACGAAAGCCTGGGGAACGCCATACCGATAGATGATATTCTTTCGAATGAACTGGGCTACTTGGACAGTTGTCAAGACTCTGTATGATTCAGCTTCGACCCACTTGGTGAAGTAATCTATCGCCACGAGTATGAACCTGTGACCATTTGAAGCCGGAGGCGTGATCATCCCAATAACATCGATTCCCCACACAGAGAACGACCATGGCGAGGTCATGCCATATAACTTAGAGGGTGGAACATGCTGCAGGTTGGCATGGATTTGACATTTGAAACAGCGCCGTACGTAGTCGATGCATTGAGACTCCATTGTTGACCAGTAGTAACCTTGCCTGAGGATCTTCCTAGCAAGCATAACACCACTCATGTGGGGACCGCAGACCCCTTCATGAATTTCTTCCATTATCCTTGTCGCTTCGGCCCCGTTGACACACAGCTTGTGCATTCCACAGTGAGACCTTCGATACAGTTTCCCTCCGCAAATGATGTACTGAGCGGCCAGCCTTTGCAGAGCAACCCGATCCTTCCTCGACGCTTCAGCAGGGAACTCTCCTCGTTCGACAAAGTTCCAGATATCATGGTACCAGGGTAGGCCATCATCGACATCATCGATGGCGTTGACATATTCATAAGCGGGCAAGTCCCTCTGCTCAATCACAATCGGTCGCATCCGGACCCCTACCGAAAGTTCGATCATTGAAGCCAAAGTCGCCAAAGCGTCGGCGAACTGATTCTTCAAGCGTGGAATGTGGGTGAAAGTCACCTTATTGAAGCGAGGAATCAGTTCTTCCAAATCTTGGTGATAAGGCTTCAGCTTTTCCTCACGGACCTTCCAGTCTCCGTTGGCCTGGGAGATTACCAGGTTTGAATCTCCAATTATTTCGAGTTTCTCGACTCCGAGTGCAATAGCAGCTTCCATTCCGACGATGCAGGCCTCGTACTCAGCTTGATTGTTGGTGACGTCGAAGTTTAATTTGAAAGCGAGGGGGATATGAGCCCCAGTGGGCGTAATGAGTAGTATCCCTACTCCGAAACCTCTTTGATTAGCAGCCCCATCAAAATAGAGCGTCCACACTTCTTCGACAATTGTTAACACATCCTCGTCCGGGAAATTGAAGTCCACGTCCTCAGGTCCATCGATCGGGTGGTCGGCCAGGAATTCTGCCACAGCACGGCCTTTCACTGATTTCCTCGTGACATATTGGAGATCGAACTCAGCCAGCAGAAGCAACCAACGCGCCAGCTTATGGGTGAGCGCTGGCTTCTCGAACAGATACTTAATAGGATCCATCTGAGAAATCAGCTTCACCGAATAGGCTAGCATGTAGTGTCTAAGCTTTTTGGTAGCCCAAACTAGTGCCCAACACGTCTTTTCCAGGGGGGTGTAACGTTCCTCACTCCCCACCATCTTCTTGCTCAGATAGTAGATGGCTTTATCGACTCCTTTATCTCCCTCTTGTGCCAACAAGCATCCCATGGACGTCGGAGTAACGGATAAGTACAGAATCAGGGGTCGACCAGGTGTAGGTGGCATTAAGACAGGCGGATTCCTCATATACGCCTTGATAGATTCGAAAGCGGCTTGGCACTTCTCCGTCCATTCGAAACGGACGTCCTTCTTGAGCAGACGGAACAGCGGTTCGCAAGTCAGCGTTAGCTTGGCTATGAATCGACTGATGAACTGAACTTTTCCCAGGAAGCTTCGCACTCCCTTTTCTGACCGTGGCGGCTCCATCTCGAGAATTGCTGTAATCTTAAAGGGATCGACCTCAATTCCTCTTGCGGTGATCAGGAACCCCAACATTTTGCCTGCTGTGACCCCAAATGTGCACTTTTGTGGATTAAGACGCACGTTGTATTTGCGGAGCCTCTCGAGAAACTGTCTGAGCGCTGGAATGAAATCTTCCTTTTCCTTTGCCTTGACAATCATGTCGTCGACGTAGACCTCAACCGTCTTGTGGATTAGATCGTGTAACAAAGTGGTCTGGGCCCGCTAGAAGGTGCAACCGGCGTTCTTCAACCCAAACGGCATCATCACATAGCAGTAAGTACCCCACTCGGTGACAAAGGTCGTCTTCTCTTGATCTTCGGGTGCCACAAAGATCTGGTTGTATCCCGAGAATCCGTCGACAAAAGAGAGCAAAGCATGCCCCGCCGTGTTGTCCACAAGCACATCAATGTGAGGCAATGGAAAACTATCTTTGGGGCTTGCTTTGTTCAAATCCCTAAAGTCGACGCAGACTCGGATTCTCCCATCTTTCTTAGGAACTGGCACGATGTTAGCCACCCATTTCGGATATTCAGCAACCCTCAGGAATCCGGCGTCAATCTGCTTGGTAACTTCTTTTTTGATCTTCTCCACCCAATCCGGTCTCATTCGGCGGAGCTTCTGTTTGACTGGAATGGCCCCTGGAGCCAACGGAATTCGGTGCTGTACGATTTCAGGATCGATACCGGGCATGTCTTTGTGAGACCATGCGAAAACCTCGAAGTATTCTTTGAGCAGATCAATCAGCGCAGCACGATCCTCGGGGGACAGAGTTGAACCAATTTGCATCATTCGGGGGTTATCCTCGTCTTTCAAATTTATAGAAATTACTTCTTCTTTTAGAGGCTGAGCATGCCTTTCGTCTTCCTTTTCGATGAGGGAACGCAACTCAGCGGGGATGTCCCCATCGAAGTCTGTTCCTTCATCGTCAGGATCAACACAGTTTATATAGAAATCAGCAAAGTAGTCAGAAGCAGGGTCATTCATTTCATAAAACCCCAGCGGGTTGCCAAGTACAGTTGACTCGAACTCGAAGTAGAAGCTATGACGTGGAGGGCCAAGAGGCACAAACTCCGACTCTGAGCTAGACCTAGACTCAACTCCGTGTCAGACTCAGGTACATTGTCAATGCATGTCAAGCGTGGAGTGAAAAAGCAATTATTTAAACTACCCTTAGCCTCCACGATGAGAGAGGTTGGATCTTCGATGACGTCCGGAGAGTCGGGCCCAAGCATCAGCACTTCGGCCTCTTCTTCTTCGCCAACCAAACCTACTTGAGAGAACAGCATCTCCAAGCTCTCTTGATCCACTGCCATTACCCAGTCGGTTTCTTCCTTAGCCCGGGTCAGCTGCTTCTTGAACTCTTCTTCTGCCAGCTTGTCCCTAGCTATCTCCTCTTCATCATCGGACCAGGTGTCCGCAGCAAAGATTTCGAACCCCGGAAGCCAAGTTCCAGTCTCCGGATCCCAAAACGGTTCAGGCTGACCTTCGTACACAATGCTCCCTCCTTCGCGGATGAAGTAGCTGTCGGGATTACCATAGAGGGTACGAGGTTTTCCCGTGCCTTTCCCCTTTTTAGCCTTTTTGGCCGGAGGTGCGTACCCAAAGCTAAATCGGCTCTCGGTAAAGGGAAAGACAGGGAACTCAGCGACCCCCTGCTGGTTTATTCCGAGTCCAAAGCCGGGCATGTGGCCCATCTTCCTCATGATGTCAATAGCAGCAGAGCTAACGAGGAAGTCATCGTCGATGGTGACGGTAAGGACTGATCCTGCGGTGTCGAACGAGAAGCCTCCAAAGTCTGAGTCCTCCTCCCCATGTGTAATCCCTAGAACGGGCTCATCCTCTTTAAGCGGGCGGATCCCAGCGTCTCCACAAATGGTGAGGGTTCCAGTTGGGAGCCCCAGCATGACTTTCTGGTGAAGAGTCGAGGGCACTGCCATGATATTCGACCTGTGCAGCCATGGCCTGCCTAACAGTAGATTGAAAGTGGCGGGAATGTCGACTACGTGGAACTCCACCTCCATCTCAAAGCCCTCAGCATCGAGCTTGAGCATGATGGTTCCCTCGACAACACGGCGAGTGCTATCGTAAGCCTTGACAGCCAGGTTGGACGGTGCGAGATCCTTCTTTGCGAACCCCAAGCGGTAAGCCACCCTCAGCGGGCAGACATTAATGGCGGAGCCATTGTCAATAAGCACAGTCGGCACCCAGAGTCCGTTGCATTTGACGGTAATGTGTAGTGGGCGGTTGTGGTCAGTCCCTTCAACAGGCAGGTCCCGCTCGGTGAACGTAACAGAGTGCTTGGCAAGCAATGGCAGGATAAGAGCGACCAATGCTTCGAGGGTGATGTCGGTTGGTACCTTGAGTCGGGCGAGAGCCCCAGACAGTCCGTCGCGATGCTCCTTTGATGATGCAATCAAACCTGAAACTGACACGGCCGCAGGGAACCTTTCAAGCTGCTTCTGAATCATGTCCCCTTCAGGGATTTCAGCAAGGATGTTTGGAGCGCCTCTTTGAGCAGTCGGATTAGCGGGTTGCACAACGGGAGGATTAGACGAGCTCCCAGCCTGTAAGTTGGAGGGCTGAAAGACTCGGCCGCTCCTCGTGACATTGGCGACATCCCACCAAGAGGTTGTATTGTTGAAATCCCAGAAATCCGCGGGTATGTCACCCATCTTGCGCTTTCCCTTATCGGTTGCTGCCACCGTTGCAGACGGGTCTTCCCCTGTAGTCAGCTCGTTTTCCAGACCTTTCAGCACCACTTCTTCCCAAAAGAACGGATCCTATGCTGCAGCTTCTTCGAACGGTGCTCCCGGGTTGGTGACGAATGGTGTATCCCAGAAACCTGCATCGACCAGAGCGGAGTTGACCGTCCACACCTCATTGCCCATTTTGATGTCCACTACCTTGTCTTCATCCCAGAAGTCAGCGGGCAGTGGGTTCGTGTTTAGGTCGACGATCTCGTCCAACTCCCAGAGATCATCGGGCACAACGTCCAAAGTCATGATGCTGCATTCGTCACGAGATAGAGGCACGACGGGCAGCGGAAGCTCTTCATCAATTATGTAGGAAGCCGGATCAAACTCTTCATCGGTCACCGAATCCAGGGGTTCTTCTTGTTGGAAGTCCTCCTCCGTGTAGACGGTTTCGTAGTTGGGCACGACTGCCTCTAGATCATAGTCGGCCGGGAACTGCCAGGCGGGTTCGGGGTCCCAAAAGTACGGTTCTTCCTCCTCGGGATGGGCAGGTTCGGCCTGATAGAATAATGTGCGTAGTGACAGGCCATCGAGCGGGTCGGACTGCACTGCAACCCACTCTTCTTCCAATTGGTCGAGCCACGCCTGATAAACCTGTGGAGGCACAGGGAAACCCAAATGGTACTGCTCATTCCAATCGTGGGCTAGTTCCGCCCATTCTCTCATCCTTTCTTCCATCTCCCTGCTAGCAGACACCATGTTGACGTCGAGTTCGGTCGGGAATACCACGATGGGCCTTGGGTGATCGTCTGAGGTTATATAGTCAGTGGGGTTGAATATAGTGGAGCTAGGGGGAGTTATGGTGGAGCTAAGGGATATCTGGCCAACTTGGTTATGGTGCTTCGGGAGGGAGTTGGAGATGACGTTGGGTTTAGACGGTGGGTTAGGAAGGGTTCCATTGTCTACCAAATCTTGTATCGCGTGACGGAGGCGATAACAAGAGTCGGTGTAATGGCCGGGCATTTGATGGTACGCACAAAAGGCATTGGGGTTGTGGCTAGGAGGTGGATTTTGAGGGAGTGGAGTTGGGGTGAGAGGCCTGAGATGACCAGACTTGGCCAATTTCTCGAGGACAGCCGAGAGAGGTGCTTCGAAGTTGGCGAAGACACGAGGCTGGTTGCGGTTTCGGGGTTTCTGCGGTGCTTGTACTTGGTTGACATCGGCTGTATGGTTAGAGCTGTGGGTTGTGGCTGTGTTACTAGCAGTAGCGGCGTTGGCATAGTTGCTACCACCGAAGAGAGCAGTGCTGCTTCCGGTGTACACACGGGGCTTGGACTTTGATGTCGAGGAGGCAGGAGCAGCCTCGGTTCTTGGGAGACTCCGTTTTGGAGAGCTTCCTCTATGGCGAGACCGGAGTCGAAGAAGGTTTCCCAATTTGCCCCTTGGACCAGCACAAGGTTCTTAGCAAAGTCCGGTTGCAGGTTCCGAGAGATGATGCGAATCTGATCCTTTTCACTGGGACGATCCGTCATTTTGGCTGCCTTTGCCCTCCATCGCTGAATGAAGTCGGTAAAGGGCTCCTTCGTGCCCATCTTGGTTGATTCCAACTCTCGCGTGGTCATTTTAAGTTGGACGTTGTAGCTATACTGGGAGTTGAAGGCAGCCCCAATATCGACCCAATTTTTCCTTTTTGAAAGATCCAACGACAGAAACCATTGGAATGCGGGACAAGTGAGAGTTTGAGGAAAGAGTTGAGCCATGGTTTCCTCTTCAATTCCGTGTAGTTTCATTGCACTGTGATATGCCAACAAGTGGGTTTTAGGATCCCCAGAACCGTCAAATTTTACAAAATCAGGCATCTTAAACCTCTCGGGCAGCCTAGCATTAGGAAAAGGGCAAAGACGGTCCATGTCTAAACCACCAGCGCCTATCTTTTCAGCCTTGGAAACTGTTTCTTCGAGTTTGGCCATCTTGGCGATCAGCATGGCCATTTCTGGATTCGGAGCAGGGTTTTCTCCTTGACGGTTTTCTTCGACCACAAGTTCACGCTCTCCGCGTCCTCCTCCAGCTGCAGCTGCCGGAGGGAGGCGTTCTTCGATTAAGGTACGGAGATTGGCCGTAGAGGCATCGGCCTGATCGGCCCTTTCTTGCATGATGGCTAGATTACGCTGAATGTCGGCAAGAGTCTGGGCAAGAGTCGGAATTTCAGCCATGTCGAGAGGTTCGGTTTTGACTTGGACGAGCTTTTGAGGTGCAGGGAACGGAGTGAAAGGTGTCGGTGGCGAAGCCTCTCCCAACAGAAAACAACCTGGAGCTTCCGTCGTGGCAGACCGAGAAACAGACCCACCCAAATCTTCTCACAGACAGACCCGGCGGACGTTCTCAAGTAGGTTTGGCTCTTGATTCTGAATCTGTACGGTGCGATGGTTAGACAGTAAAGTAGAAGGGCTCAGTGACAGCCTGCAGCAATTTTATTTGAAAGAGAGAATGAAAAATGCTCAACGTCATCGGTGTCCTCCTAGACTCTAGAACTAGCAGACAAAACCGTTTTATGATAGCCGGACGCTGCCCAGGTCCTCGGATTTCTTTTCGACGGTGTACCTTGAATGGATTGACCAACACTAAGAGATGTCGAAACAGCCTAAGTCTTTGACTATCCCGTTCTCGAAGTTTCAATGTTTGGAATGGAACAACTTGGTGTCGACGACATGATACTGTAACCAAGAGGGCGTAAGCAGCACTGTGCCGGAGCCTCGAATGGTGTAAGTGTTTAGCACTTTTAACCTGGGCGGTATGAGTATCATGGCATGACTCCCGTTGTTCCTAGTTTTCTGTTTGAAACCTCGATTGGGTTTAGGCAAGGACTTAGAAAGTCTCGATTTCCCAAAGTCTCGTTGACCCAAGGAATTGGAAAGTTGATAACGTGCACCATCACGATGCACGACTCGTCATCGGTCCAGGCAGCGCCCTAGCAGGCATAAAACGGGTTTGAAAGAGAGACAACCCTAAAAGCCGCCCTAGCATGCTCCTACGCAGAACGGTATGAATGTATGTACAGGCATGCGATATGGAAAGCAGTAACACATAGACAGTTTATGGGGTTAGATGCAAGTAATCCTACCCTGTGGGTTCCTGTCTTAGTTTTGAAAGGTTCTAGTGCTTTGTACGCGTGACGAGGCTGGTTTTGGCTTAGAGGGGTTCCTCAGGCTAGAGATGTTTTATACCTCCCATCGCAATGCGTGCAGCAGAGCAATGGTCAAACGGTAATACGTCTCATCATCGTCCAAGCTTGTTGGGCATTCGAGGACCCCGGGCTCCAGTAAACTGTGCCGGTTACCCAAAACGCCTCAACGGGGCTGATAGAACACCAATGCAAATGAACGCGTGCTAATGATCGAAAGAGAGAAATGCGAATGTTTTTTTGAAAAACGCCTTTTGAAGCTTGGCTCACTTCATTAATCGACACTTGGAGAAAACTACACAAGCGAACAACAGTAAAAGCCCCAGTTCGAAATGGTCGGATGTAGAATCCTGTTACGTTACCATTCCGTTCTTCAGCAGCGCGGAGCGTACTGTTTTGCCAGACTTTTGAAAATTGTTCATTCATGTATTAATTTCCAAATGTAGATTAATGTATTGTCCCCAGCAGAGTCGCCACTGTGGGCACACGCCCCGAAAACCGCCATGTTTTTTTTTTTTTTTAGTGCGTGAAAATTCCGGGTGCACCCTGTCTCGCGGAGAGCGCGGCGAAACGCTTCGCAGATCAGAGAGTCGCCACTCGGGTTTTGCGGAGAGTACCCAAGAAACCGTGGTTTTGACAAAAAGGTTTTGAATTGCATTTGATTGGAAATTGAAAAAGGCTAAAGCAAACTTGTGTATTGTGATTAATTGTAAGAAGTAAATTTTTGTTTTGTCTGTAGCTATTGAGAGAGATTTTTCAAAGGTGTGGGGGCACACTTGCTTTGGCTGCGCCCAAGCTTTAGGCTCACGTGGAATTTCAACCTCGACGACGCCGGCAACATGTCTGACCATGAGCTTGACCATGAGCATGAGGTATTCAATCTCAAAATCGTAATTTATTAGTATTTGCATGACGTTTTTCGCATGAGCATGATCTGATGGACTGAAAAGAAGATTAGTGCATGAATTTTGGAGTTTGGAGCATGAGAACACAGTTTATAATTTCATATAAAAAATAATCAGATTAGTGGCTGAAAATTAGAGTGTGATTGTGTTGATTTTAATTTTCATTTGTTTTAGATGGATGATATTGATGTTGATGATGATGATATTATGGATGATGCTGCTGAGTTTGATATTCCTCAAAATGCTGAATTAAACGATGATCAAGTGCCTGAAAATAAGGTTGAGTCGAAAAAGATTGTTGGTAGTATTGCTAATAAGAGGGCTCCTTGTTGGAAACATTTTAACATAATTACACCAGAGGGTCATCCGAAACCTAGGGCTGCATGCAAATGGTGTCGGAAGGATTATGCATGTCATTCGAAGCTCAATGGTACAAAATCACTTGCTCATCATCTAAAGTTTCAGTGTTTGAATTATCCCCTGAGCACGAAATTTACGGGTAGTAGGCAAAAACTTTTTAGTTTTCAAAAAAAGGAACACAATGGCGAAACAAGTGCAAACCTTGTGCCTGTGACTTTCAGTGCTGATGCATGTAAAAGAGCACTAGCGAAGATGATAATAATTGATGAGTTGCCATTTTCATTTGTCGAGGGGGAAGGATTCAAACAGTTTATTGAAGTTGTTCAACCAATGTGGAAGCCTCCTGGTAGGCTTGTGATGGCCAAGAACTGCATGCTTGTTTATGGGGAGGAGAAAATGGCATTGAAACAAATACTTAGGCATCAAAGGTTGTGTCTTACAACGGACACTTGGACTTCAGTCCAAAATTTGAATTACATGTGTCTTACGGGACATTTTATTGATGAGAATTGGAAATATCAAAAGAAAATTCTGAATTTTTGCGTCGTTCCTAATCACAAGGGTGATACTCTTGGTAGGATGGTTGAACAATGTTTGTTGGATTGGGGGGTTGATAAGTTTTTAACTGTTACGGTTGATAATGCATCATCGAATAGTCTTTTGATTGCTTACTTGGAGAGAAAGACCAAACATAGGAAGGCCACCATTTTAAATCATGAGTTCTTGCATGTGAGATGTTCGGCACATATCTTAAATCTAATCGTACGTGAGGGATTGCAAGAGATTGATGTCCCAATTGGAAGGGTCCAAAATATTGTGAGATATGTGAGGTCTTCCCCTTCTAGAATGGCGGAGTTTTGGTCATGTGTTGAAAAGGAGGGCATTATATGTAGGCTTAAACCTTGTTTGGATGTGTCTACTCGTTGGAACTATACATATTTTATGTTGGAGAGGGCTTTAACTTATCAAAAGGCTTTTGATCGATTATGTGATGACCCGTCCTTCAAACTAAATGTAAGAGAGGAGGAGATTGATGAGGAATTTGATGATGTTGATGGTTTTGAGGGTATGGGAAGGATAATTGAAATTGAGAAAAGAAAGAAAAGGAGAGGGAGAGGGAGAAGGCGGAAGGAAAATGTTGGGCCTCCAACTTCAAGTGATTGGGAAAAAATCAAGTTGTATGTAAAGTTTCTTCAAGTGTTTTACCTTGCAACTTTGAAATTTTCGGGTTCTTTGTATGTCACTTGCAATGCTTTTTTTGATGAAATGGTGTTGATTCAACAAGATATTGTGAAGTTGTGTGAAACCGATGATAGTGAATTGCATGATATGGCACTTGGTATGCGTGAGAAGTTTGAAAAATATTGGGGAGATTTTGATAAGATTAATCAAATGTTGATGTTTGCGGTTGTTCTTGACCTTCGATGCAAAATTGGGATATTGCTTTCGAAATACTTTGGGCTATGATAAGATGGTGGTTCGTGAGTTGACGGATAATATAACAAATGGAATTACCCGTTTATTTGAATGGTATGTGAAGAATAATGCAAACTTGAATATGCGTAGCCAAGAGGTTGGGGAATCATCGGACAAAGGAGATTTGGATGGAGTTGAAATGGAGATTGGTAGTCATAAATCTTTGAAATCTCAATTTAAGATGCACATGCAAAAGGAAACCAACATGGCATGCAAATCGGAATTGGTAAAGTATCTTGCGGAAGCAAGTGAGGATGATAGTGACAAATTTGATGTATTGCGTTGGTGGAAGTTAAACTCCTCTAAGTATCCAATTGTCTCTCAAATGGCACGAGATGTGCTAGCTATCCCCGTGTCCACGGTTGCCTCCGAATCCGCTTTTAGCACGGGCGGACGTGTGATTGATCCCTATCGAAGTTCTCTCTCTCCAAAGACCGTGGAAGCTCTTATTTGCACGCAACAATGGATAAGGAAGCCAACTAAAATCAATATAAAAGAACAACTTGACGAGTTGGAGCAATTAGATTCGGGTACTACTATTTTTAGTTCTTGATTTCTTTATGTTATGTGGTTCTTAAATATCTTTTATGTTCAATGTCTTATTTGTTTGTTTTTCTTTGTTTTTAGTTGTCTTGGAATCATCTGACAAGGACTAAGGAGTTGGTGGCATGATGCCATTGTTTATTTCATGATTGAGGTAAATCCTAATAAGTAATAACATACACATATCTATTTCTGTTTGCTGTTTTTTTTATTTCTGTTTGCTGTTTTTTTTATTTACTGTTTTCATTTTATGGAATCCACAGTTTGTTTAGTGTTTACTGTTTTTTATGTTGAAAAGGAGGGCTAGATTGTTGGCAACTTGGCATAGTATATTTTAACTTGGTAGTCTTTGACTTCTGCAATGTTTGGAGTTTGAACTATGGTATTTTGAACCTATTTTTTATGCAGTTTTCTGCTAGTGATGGTTCTGCTTCTGCAGGTGCAAAATTCTGTTGGTGATGTTCGCAAGAAGTGTTTCTTGTGTTGTTGACTGAGGTGCCACATGTTGCTGGTCTTAATTAGGAATGTTTCTTTTTTTTGGAGTATTCTGTTATGGCAAATCCTTTGAGTATGGTTGGGACATGTAATTCTATTGAGTATGGTTGGTAACTTGGTAATTGGTACTTGTAATTTCTTTGATTTTGCCTATTCCCAGTTAGTTGTTAGTGTTTTCTTTTGAAATGGTGGTTGAAAAAAAAACAGGTGGAAGAGTTGTATGCTTGGTTATGTTTTCTTTTCAAGTGGTGTTTGGAAAAAAATAACAACAGGTGTAATAGTTTGAGCATGGCTGTTGGAAGTTGGATGTTATTTTCTTTTCAATTGGTGTTCGAAAATAAAAACAAGTAGAAGAGTTTTAAGGTTGAAAATATGGGTGGAAGAGTTTTATTGTATGGCAATAGGTGAAAGAATGTCCAGAATATGGGTGAATGGCCCAAATATGGGTGAAATTGTTAAGGCTGAAAATGGCCCAAATATGGGTGAGAAACAAGTGAAAATGGCCCAAATATGGGTGAAAAACTGGCCCAAACGTGGCCCGTAGTCTACTGTTAGGTTTTATAAATGGCCCAACTAAGGCCCATTTCGGGCGGACCGAAATCCCCGAAATCCCCGATTAGACCGACCTCGCCCCGAACCGAATTCAAATTCGGTCGGGATCGGTCCCGGAAAAAAATACCCCGAACCGACTCGGTCTTCCAAAAAATCACCCCGAACCGATCGACCCCGAACCGAAATCACCCCTAATTTGTATCATCTCATTCTGAGAATGATACGTATCCCATCCTATATCGTTTTTGTATAGAAATTACACTATACGACCGCGTATCCTATGATTTATACGCGTATCCTAATTTGGTACGTATCGTCTAATTTTTTTGTTGGGAAAAAGTCGGACCTTATTTCAAGAAGCGGAACCCCGAATACATTAATTTAAGTCGTTTGATCTAATTATGAAATCTTTCAAACCATTTGATAGACATTCAACCTCAATGTATGGCTTGTAGTATAAAAGAAAGAACCATACCTTTTGTATTTTGCTTGACTTTTCTTTCCCTAACAAAGGGTACAGAAAACCTTAATGTAAGATATAGGTCCCAATTGAGAGACTTGAAATTTTGCATCTTAATTTTTTTTAAATATAAGCATAATTTGTTGGTGGTATTAGGTGTATCTACTTTTTAATTGTCTATTAATTATGATTAACATTGTTGAACCATAAACTAAATTTAGTATTTGACACAAGAAAGTTAAGTCCAAACAAGTTCAATCGACAAAATCCAAAGATAGAAGATATTATTGAAGAAGATATAAATAGTATCTAGTTTTTAGAAACTCTAAAATATATAGCTTTAGAAACTTTAGAATATCCTTGTGAAATATCTAGAATTTTTGTAAGAATTAATCACATGTGTAAGAATTACCTCAAAGTTTATCTTGGATGAAAATATCTTTGTACTAAAGTCTTCCATAGAGTAGTATAAATAGGGATGAGTTCTAGCTATTTTGTATCAATCCAAAAAAAAAGGTTGAGTTCACGTGTCTAATTCCCCACTGTCTTTAAGGTTGTTGGGTCTCAAAATCTCCATATCCGTGTTGCTGACGCCACAATCCTTCTCAGTTTCATTAAAAACAGTTCATGGGAAAATGTCTGAGGCATCAACAAGTTTGAGTTCTACATTGGTTCCAAAAGGTCGGAACATCCTCAACTCCCCGACTTTCATAAGCATGTGAGGTATGTCAAGTATTGTGAAGTTGAAGGTAGAAACTCTCCGATTCTCAAGGTCCTTGCTCAAGCTGTTGCCTTTGAATTAGTAATTGGCAACAACGAGATCAAGCAGCTGTCGGACTCAGAACTCACAAACATGAACGGTATCCAAAGTTGTCTAATTGAAGGTTGTGATGCAATTGAAGCCATCGTGGGTACCTCAAACAGTGTGGTACTACCGAGCTTAGAACATTTGTTCATAAAGAATCTACCAAAGTTGGAAAGCATTTTGAAGAGACCACTTTAACCTGGAAGCCTAACCAAATTAAAGACTCTAGTTCTGTCCGGTTGTCAAATTTTGGTGCAGGTGTTCCCTCA
Organism: Rhododendron griersonianum; assembly: GCA_018127125.1. Classification (NCBI taxonomy): domain Eukaryota; kingdom Viridiplantae; phylum Streptophyta; class Magnoliopsida; order Ericales; family Ericaceae; genus Rhododendron; species Rhododendron griersonianum. The sequence continues at coordinate 38,624,243 of CM030798.1, read as the reverse complement.
TGGCTCCATCCAACAACTTTGTGAAATCCAGTGCTTGGGAATTGAGAAGTGTGATGAAATTAAAGAAATAATTTCAGAATCTGACACTCGTGGAAATCTGCCTGTATTACCGAAACTGAAGAAAATGTTTCTGCAAGACATGAGAAACCTAAGCAGCATTTGTGCCATCGAGACTTTGGAGTGGCCATCCTTGGAGGAGTTGGAGATATTCAACTGCCCACGTTTGTCAAAATTTCCTTTCAGCGAAGAAAATGCAAAAAAACTAAAACGTATGGATGTCGATATTGCATGGCAAGATTGGTGGGAATCAGCATAGGAGTGGTAGAATCAAGAGGACAAAGGAGGACTTCATAAATTACGTAAGCTCAAGTAATGTTTCATTTTTTGTAATGGTATTGTTGCTGTTTCAAAAGCTAGTTTTCAAAAGATCTTTCACAAAGCTTGTTTGTTTGTCGGATTTCGAAACTTGTTTTTGAGAATTCTATGAGGGAAAACTCAAAAAATTAAGGTGGTTAAACTTATTTTCACAAGTTTTTATCTCTCCATGGTCCAAAGGGAGCTCTTTCATTGTTGGCATAATATTATGAAATACTCCACACAAAACATGGTAGTATTATGAGGAAATTCCACTTTCACCCCCTGCGATTATCGCCATGTGCGAATACCCCTCTCATGGTTCAAAATTGAGAACATAATCTACCTGTGGTTTTGAAAATGTGCGGATAGACCCCCTGCCGTCATATTTTCCATCCAGATTAACGGACACAACATTAAAAGACCGATATACCCTCATCATGTCCCTTGATTCTTCTTCTTTTTTAAATCTAACTACACCATCTCCTATACAAAAAATTGAATCCAAACCGTTGATATTGTAAATTTTGACGAGTACTACATATATGCCAAAATTCAAGTCAATCAAAAAATGAAAAGCTCATGGTCGAATCGATTTTGTTATGAAATTAAAATTTCAAATTTGAATTTACTAAAAATAAGATCATTGGGTTTTTGATGCATGATCAAGATGATTTTTTACAGAGATACTCGATTCTTTATTTAATACATTATGAACGACTCAGATTACATTCTAGAGGCGTGTGAGCTAGATACACCTCCGTTAATATGGATGAAAAACATGACGATATGGGGTCTATCCGCACATTTTCAAAACCACAGGTAGGTTATGTTGTCAGTTTTAAACTATGAGGGGGTATCCGCACATGGCGAAAATCATACTATTATGTTACCATGTTTTGTCTGTTCTATTATTTATGTTTCCTAGTTTATTCATGATTCCTTGTTAGTCTTGCTTTCTTTATCAGAACTTGTGAGGGTTATATTTTAGACGTGATACATCAATAAAAACATGGTTTTTGTCGGTTCACTTTTTCCGACATTCAATTCGAGTTAGAATCAAATCTCCCCAAGTGGGATTCCAACCTACCACCAAATCAGTCCCTCCTCGCCACTACCACCTGCCCTACATGGGTATGAGTGTCTGAGAGCGGGCATCTATTTAAGTTTCAATTTTATTAATGTAATTCAATTTTAATGGTGTTCCCGATTAGTGATCACCATTAAGATTTTTATATTTCTTTAGTACAATTCGTATGCCGAATTATGATAACATAGAATCTATTCACTCCATTAAAACTTTATTACTTCAAAATACATGCATTTTCATTCACTGAGCTTTCAACTGACGAATTTTTATTCAACTTTTTTTTTCAGGCAAGTCGGGGAGTTAGATAATTAAGTATGGCGGCAGCTTGGGGATTTCTCGTGTTTGACCTTCTTAGGGTGTCTCATCCTAATTTAATTTTTTTAATTTATTTATTGTTTCCGCATTAAAACATTTGGTTAGATATTTGGACTCTTTCCAATATTGTTGGTTCATCTGTTTTGTTTGATTTATGAGATTTATAGGATGGTTGTGCCCCATGCTTTTGATTGAACCTTTTTTGCTAGAGTTGTTTGTAATAAAAAGATTGTTGGTTGTTTTACTAATCTATAGCTTTGGTGTTTGATTTAATTTTTTTTTCAAAGGATGCATGTCCTATGAATCCAGGTCGCGTGAACCGTGGTTCAAGCTGATCACTACCTTTTTGGAATGTGACAACGGACTGGCGAATCCAGAAATTACTTATAGTGGGAGCACATAAGTCATTCATAACCTTAAAGAATTTCACCGTCAACTCTGGTTATACACGCCGTTCAAAAAAAAACCCTAAAATTATATACCATTCCAAAAGTTTTTAAACATATATCCACACATATGTATTCTCTACTAGATTTTCCTTTCATTTGAGTGGTGAAGCGGTGAAATACGTTTTTCAGAATTTTGTTTTAATGTTCTGTTCTTCTTAAGCACTCTGTGTTTTTTACTCCCTAACCTAATAAAAGGAACTAAATTCCCTGCAAATGCAATTTGTCCACAAGTATATCTCCCCTCGTCAATCCGAATTGTTAATATGATAGGGCTTGTCATATAAATTGTCCATTAAAAAAATCTATATTGATTAGACTTTAAATTAAGACAACTTCATCAAAATACTTTTAAAAATTACACGGTCTAACCATTTTTTGCAAGAATAAAATATTCTTTCAAGTTGTTATTAGTGTCCAATCAACTTGATTTTATGCATGGACAAATTATTTGACAATCTCTACGTTATACACATCTTGGATCATCGAAAAAAGATCCATAATTGTGCGAACTATACTTTGCAGTCCTAAATTAAATAAGAGAAAACCTTAGTTTAAAAAAAAATAGTATGAAAGGGTGTGGCCCTTAGAAAGTCCGCCTCCCCCACATCCAGCCACCACCTTTAATGACCCTCGGATAACTCCTCTAACCTTTTGCATTTCTTTTCCTTAAGCAACAACCCCCTCACTTGATTCCAAAACAAGGTTTTAAACGTGTGGACAGATCATATTTATGAACCTTGCTACTGGTACAGCAATTTGTGCACAGATTTTTTTGTGGGGCCCACTACGGGTCCCACACAAGTGATCCAAACCGTTAATTATGTTTAAAACATTTTTTCAAGGGCCTCCGCGAAAAATTAGCTCAATCCGATACCTATAGCTGCTTGATCTAATCATCTAACTTTTCATTTTGGTTTTTAGAGAATGAAAAGTTAGACGATTAGATCAAGTATTTATAGGTGTCGGATTGAGCTGATTTTTCGTGGGGACACTTGAAAAAATATTTTAAACATAATGAACGGTTTAGATTACTTGTGAGGGACCCGTAGTGGGCTCCACAAAAAAATCTGTGCACAGATTGCTGTACCATTAGACTTTCTGCATATTTATTGCTTTAATTATCAACAAAGAAAAGTAAAAAACGTGTTTACTGAAAACAGAAAACTGGAAACTTTACCAAATACGGTTTTCCAAACATTCGTCATAAAATTTGGAACTTGAACAGCGGACAAATAGAGGCGTCTTCATGTTTCATCTCATTCTTCTGCTTAACTCAAACCGTCGTTTGTTTGTAGATCACAGCGATGCCACTCTTTGAAGAAAAGACGGTCTTGGGAGCTTTTGAGAATTTTGGCTTCAATGGATCCTTTCTGCCCCGCGCTTTTGCCCGAAAGAGTTGAAATATTCAGGTGGCATGGAGTTTCCAACTTGTTTGGATGTGTTCGTAGTCAGTGTTGAGTTATTCCTATTTGAGCTCTTGTATTTCCTTCTCTGCTGCCTGCAATTAATTTTACTGTCTTCTAGTATTAATTTGTATGGTATATATAATGTGCGCCCTCCTCAGGCATATTCCTCCTTAAGCTGCTCCAACAGCGTACGGGTATCACAAGCCGAGCCACTTCCCCTACTACAGGCATGTTTATGTGTTAGTGTGTTACTTGAGAATAATTTTGTCACCCTACCTCAAAGGGGGTGAACATTACCCTTCATATGATTGGTGAAATTTGTGTAAGACCCACAGAATCAATATAATTTTTGGTAATAATGAGTTAGCTAGTTTGTGGTGAGACCCACACAATTTCCACCAATCACATGAAGGGTAATGTTCACCCTCTTTAAAGGAGGGTGAACAAAATTATTCTCGTGTGACTCACCCATTCGCCACTGGAAATACCAGTACCAGCTTTAGAAATTTGTAGCAGGGTGTTCAAAACTTACCATAATTTTACTAACTCTATTAACCAACAATATATACACATGCAAATTCTCATAGATCAGTAAGTATAGATAGTGTACGTGGTCAAAAAGTTGACGCCATTCCAAAAATATTGTCCACTGTACAAAATGAAAACTCAAAAATAATTTACACTTAGTCAAAAAAGTCAAACTTTTTCCAAGTCCTTTTATTGTGCAGTGGACTGTCTTTCGAAAATGGAGAGAGTATATATTACTTTTATCTTGGAAAGGTTTTTCATAATAAGAGTAGGCTCCGTTTGTTTGGACGTAAAATATTTTACCTATTTTCCGGTGTTTGGTTGTTGAAAAAATGAGGAAAACATTTTACACGTAAAACATTTTCCATCAATTGGATGAAAATAACTTACCTTTAAATCTTCCGTAAGTTATTTTCCGAAATGAACCCGTTGCCTTCTACTACAATTCTCACTGCTCAGTTTCCTCGATCGTCAGTCCTGACTCACGTTCAATTCCAATAATCTCATATCTCTTCACCGTTTAAGCTCCCAATCTCTATCTCTACACTATTTTGTTGATTTCTGAAAATATTTTCAAGTACCAACCAAACACCGGAAAATAAAAATTTGAAGTTTATTTTCTGAAAAAATATTTTACATGGAAAATATTTTACATTGTAAAACATTTTACATCGAAACAAACGGAGCCTAAGTGTTGAACCAGCGTCTTAATCTAAATATCTCGTGAAAGAAATTATGGCAAATAGATTAGGACAGACTTGTTGAAGATATCCTCTCCTTATTTTGTCCCTAACGGAGTATTAATATGATATGACGAGACTTTCTATTGTAGTCCTAGATTCAAAGAAATTGTTCGAGTCAATAGGATTTTGGAGCAAAGCTAATATCTTATAAACTTTTCCATAATTATATAAGCTAAACTAACAAAAAAGTTAATGTAGTCTATGTCATGAATTCTAAGGCCTTGTTCTCCTTCTTGTTAACCTTTTGGGGCTTTTTTTTGTTTTGTCCTTATTCGAATTTTTTTCGCATCTGTTAGTATTGCGTCAAACTTTTGTAGATTATTGATTCATTTCGACGAGAGGAATTGAAAATTGAAAATTTTTACTTTTATCCAAGTATTTTTGAAAATATCCAAGCTAAATATCTAAAAGTTACTACTTTCAAGAGGTTGGTGGGAAGCTTACGTTACTTGACATGCACAAGACCAGATATACTATTCAGAATTGGACTTGTGAGCCGATTCATGGAGGAACCAACCACAATACACTTAAAAACGGCTAAGAGGATTCTCCACTACATCAAAGGTATACTTGATTTCGGCCTGTTAATTTTATTCATCATCTAACAACTTTCAACTTGTTGGATTTAGTGACAGCGATTGGGCCGGAGACTTAGATGATCGAAAGAGTACAACTGGCTTCTTATTCTATATGGGTGACACAACATTAACTTAAATTTCAAAAAGGAACTGATTGTAACCCTTTTCACTTGTGAAGCCGAATATGTGGCTGTCATATCATGTATATGTCATGCAATATGGCTAAGGAACTTACTACATGAGCTTTAATTTGCACAAGAAAAAGCAATAGAGATATTCGTAGACAATCAATAGATCAGCAATAGCATTAGCCAAGAATGCAGTCTTCCATGATCGTAGCAAAGGAGGTTCAATTGACATTCGCAAAGTCATAAGAACAAATTGGTACTAAATCAAGTTTAAGGTAGGGTGTTGGATCATAACTATAATTTAGTTCTTGATCCACTATATTCTGGAGCCCTAGTCAAACCCAAGAGATAAGCCTAAATATTGAAGATATTTTTGGAGGAGTCCTACTATCTACTTTCTAGGGAAACATTTTCAATGCCGGGTGGGTAACACGTGGTGCCCGCTTGGCTCATCCGAGCTGTTCATTGGATTTTTTAAAGGCTCGGATTTGGAGAGCTAGAGAAAAATGAGAGAGAAGTGTTAGGGTGAGTGATGAGAGAGAATTTCAATCCGAGCAGTCCAAAAGTATATTGGATGGCCCGGATATGCCGAGCGGGTACCACGTGGGATATACCCACCCGGCACTGAAAAATTTCTCACTTTCTAGAAGATCTAGAAGCTCCTTGTCAAGACATCTAGATTTTTTAGTTAGAGCACATGTATAAATCTAGAATTCTTAAGAAACATCTTGTAAGAAATATTTGTAGACTAGAACCATCCATATAGTAGTATAAGGGCCTGCTTGGATGCCGGCTTACCAAGGGGTGTTAACAATACCCCCTGTTTTAAACCTGGTCCCACAGCCCAAGTCATTCTACTCACATACATAACTAAAATACCACTTCGCAGAAACAACTTGACTACTATCATCAGCTGAAGCAAAAAAATATAGCCGAAACGCACCCTAAATTTTTCTCGAAGTTTTCTTTTCTTTTCCTTTGTTTTCAAACACGCCATAAGAGTCTTCAAAATGCATACCATACCTGAAAGTACTCAGGAAATTCCAAAAGAAAAGTAAGAACGTAATTATGAGGCAAACCCAGGTCGAATTGAAACCCATCCACCACATCCAACGGAACCCTCCTCGTTCCGGCCAGCATCAACAGCTTGGCGAGTCTCTCCGCCACCTCTTTCCGCCGCACCGCCGAGTCGAACACTCGGGCCTCCTCGTTGTGCACAATTAGGGCTTGGTGAGTGATCTTGACGTGGGGCAGGGCCAGCTTCTTGATTGGCCGGAATCCTTTGAAAACCGAGGGGTATTTCCGGATGAACTTCGCGGCGGAGGCGGTCCTTGTGGGCGGCGGCGGCGGAGACGGGTAGGGTCCTGGAGGGTTGGGAGAGGATTAGGGATTTGAGGGAGAGGAGTGGGCTGAGGTTTTTCTCCTTTTCGACGGTGGTGTCGAGGTATGGGTCTCGGACCCATTTGACCCTGGCATTGATGAAGGTGCGCGTGGTGGTGAGGCGGTGGTGGTGGCGGAGGAGGTTGGTGGCAGATTGGGTGAGCGCCGCCGGGGGCATGGCTGGTTGAGGTGGGGGGGGGGGGTGGGGAAAGAGTGAGTTTGGTGCCGGGGGAAATCCAGCGCGGGAATTAGATCGTGAAGTGGATTGCATGTTATTTAGGGTAAACAAAAAGTACAAGAACAAAACTCCAGATACGACTGTATACCAAGCTTTCAATGTATTTGAAAGCACGTATATCAAACGGCTATAGATGCAGTTTTTTTTTCAAAGTTTTGTTTTTAGCTTTGCTCGATTAGAAAAATTACACTAAACTAGGCTGAGGTTTAAGAATAACCGGTTGGTGTGATTGGTTTTCACTCTCTCTTCTAATGGAGAAAGATCTTGAGTTCGTTTCCTCGTAAAGGAGGTGCTAGACTTCCGTTGTAATTACCAACTCTCTAACATCTACTACTAACATTCTACCATCTATCATCTGGTTAAAAAACAAAAAAACTAGGCTGAGGAGTACTACATTAGTACATTTGTACCCCTACCATCGTGAAAATTACATATCTTGGTCATGTTAACACTTCTAGAGCAACTCAGGCAAAAGGCCATCTTTCTCTTTTTAATTTGAGCAATCCTAGATTTACATATTTGTGTGCACGGATTTAAATCTAGATGCTTAAATTTAGACATATACGAAATATTCCAACGCAAGTGGACTCCGCATTACTTGTGTGGCTTACCGTGTATCGACCAGTTTTAAATACATTTATATATATATTCGCATTCATGCTTCAATTATGACCATAAGGTCATAATTTGACAATGGTCAAACCATGGATAGTATTCAATATTTTCCTTGGTCGTTTTTCAATTTCTGATCATAATCTTTTCTGTTTCTCACTTTTAACTTTGATGGAACTTGTATTTGAGAAAGCTTCCATTTGAAAGAACATTTTTCACCTTGGAACTTGTTTCCACCATGATCTCATCCCAGGGTCAATTTCAGTGAAATACAGAGCAGCTTCAATTTCAGCGTAATATTACTTACTTATTATATTTTGTATGTAAAGTAATAATCGTTATTTTTTTTACCCTAACATATACATGTGGGGCTCACACATAATAATGTGTTTGGGGTCCACATGTATGTGAGAGGTTGTGTTTGGATTGTTGTGTGAGTAACATTTTTGATACACAAAACGTAAACACGGACACACGGTGATCAATAATTAAAATAGCTTACGTTGTACTAGTTGTTTGGATGTTGGATGTTTAATTACAAAATCAAACTAGGGAAAAAAAGAGAGAGCCAAAACGTAGTTTCGATTGCCCTACAGTACCGCTATAGCGTAGCTTGCATTGCAACATTCCCGTGTTCGGTTGGGATGTCCTTCGATGTACTCTTATCGAGTTTAATATTTTTTCCCGATAAAAAAAAAAAAAGCATGAAAACCCTAGGAAACGTAAAACCCTAGCTCTAGGGGCCAGGGAAAGCCTCATATAGACAAAGCTCATAGAGTACACTCCAACTCTCTCCAAAAAGCAAAAGAAAAAGGAAAACCAGTTACTTTTCCGATCACTAATGGCGTCGGACGGAAAGAAAGAAGGGTCGCCGGAAAATACTATCCAGCGGCCAAAACGACAAAAGGTTTCTACCGAAGACCTCCCTTTGGTCCCAAATTACGTGCCTACTAACCCAAGCCCAAAAACCACCAAATCGAGAAAGGATTTCTCCGTGGGGATGGCAAAGCAGCTTTTGCTCAATCAGGTCAAAAAAAATTGCTCAAACAAGAACTTTGCGCTGTCTCCGGTATCCATCGACGTTGCCCTAGGCATGGTGGCCGCTGGATCGAGGGGCCCCACTTTGGAGCGCATGCTGGCATTGCTTGGCGCACAAGACATCGACGAGATCAAGCAGAGCGCTTCGGCGATGATGGCGGCGGCAAACTGCGGCGGTGAGGGAGGCGACGGTCCGGTTTTGTGTATGGTTAACGGAGCTTGGGTCGACAAACGCTTTCCTCTTGTAGATTCTTATGAGGAGGAAGTACTCAAAGGGATCTACGGTTGTGATGCACAAACTGTTGATTTCCTGCATCAGGTAATAATCATTCACACTTCCACAGAGTAGTACCATATGCAAAAAAACCAACCACCCAACACGATTATTTTTAATTTCTCTATAAATAAAAATCGAAAATATTGTGTGGAAATATTTTGTTTCAATTCAAAAAAACAAATATAGAACATGTTTGGTAAGCCAAACTAATTTGATTATGTATGGTTAACTTTTATAGCAAACGAAAAAATGATTTTTTATTTTACCAAACGCGTATTGCATAATTGTTTATAAAAATCTTAGAACATGAACAATGAATTGTAAATAAAAATGTTGCCAAATAATCAGTTTTAAGAACTTAATGTTTCATTTTTTTTTTGTACTCTGTAAACTTTTTTTTTTTTGTTTTCGATTAATTTTTTGAATGGTTAATTCATCTTGTCAAGGAGCAATTGGAAAAGTGAAAAATATGACCAAAACAGGTTGGATGTCTATATTGGTAGGTTGGGTCTTCAAACAATAACTTCTACACATACTTTTCTTTACTCTAAGAAAAGGAATTTGGTGAAGAGATTAGATGGGTGTTCTTGTATACAGTATATCTTAGTATTTATTTTTGAAGAATGAAATATCTACACAGGCTGATGAAGTGGTAAACAAAGTTAACTCATGGGCCAAAAATGCATCAAAAGGGCTTATCACGAACCTTCTACAACCTGGGTCATTATCTCCGGAAACAACAATCATCCTTGCGAATGGACTCTACTTCGAAGGAACTTGGACTACCCAATATAGATTTGATGTGAGTCTTAACCAAAAGAGGGACTTCTATTTACTCATGGGAGACACCGTTTCAATTCCATTTATGACAGGTCATAAGAGATATCACTATGAATCATTTGACGGATTCAAGGTCCTCAAAATCCCATACCAAAGTAGTGCAGAACTCAATAGGAAGTTTTCTATGTACGTCTTTCTCCCTCATGAGAAAGTTGGGTTACAAAATCTTCTTGAAGAGCTCTGTTCTAATTCTGGATTTACAAAGCAAGATTACTTCAACTTGAGAGAAGTGAGTCTCGACAGAGTTTGGATCCCAAAGTTTGAATTCTCGTATGAATTTAATGTTTCTACGACAATGAAGGAAATTGGAATGACATTTCCTTCCGTTGAAAATCCAGAAGACTTTTCGGAGATGATGAAAATTCCTACGGGGATCCCATTCTTTGCAACAAAAATGATTCAAAAAGTAGTTGTTAAGGTAGACGAGAAAGGCACAAAGGCTGCAGCCGTTACTTATGGCCGCGTTTTGGGGTGTGGTGGGCCGCCACCCCCAAAACCGAGTTTCATAGCTGACCATCCTTTTATGTTTGTGATCAAGGAAGAGATATCAGGGTTGCTATTTTTTGTGGGAGCTGTGCTCAATCCAAGCCTTTAGTTCCTCTACACACAATAATAGAATTTGTGAAAATTTCCGTTATGATATCATAATTATTTTGTTTTTTTATCTGAACTTTTAATATCTTGAAGCATTGGCAGTTTGTGATCTAGTTCCATATGGCTATTGGTTGTTTAACGACTTGAGCATTTGATTGTCTAATTAATTGTTGAAAGAATTAGAAAATGTGGGTTCAATGAACAGAATAAAGGGGACAAGTGGGATCTCGAAATAATAGATGAAATTGTGTGTAGTTTGACATTAGTTATACTTTGTTCAATTAGGGTAGAGTAAAGAACGAGATAAAACGATTTAGGATATTTTTTGACCGTAGAATGAAAAGAAAAATAATACCATTGGCGATCATACTATATCATCCCGTGTGGTATTAAATAGTCCCACATATGGGGCACTAAACAGCCACTTAATCCCTCCTTGTCCAATCCTAGTATCAGTGCTAAATAGGAGTACAACATTGGACTAAATACAAAAGGGAAATATATAGGGCCACATTAGGTGGAAATCCCAAGTTTTCCACCATCATCAATTGTGGGCCTCACAATACATATATTGTAGTAATCTGAACTGTTCATTTTGTAGGACTCGCATAGTAGTATATCTTCACAAAAAATTGGTTTTATCAGGCATGGATAGGTGTATAAAAAATCAAAGTTTGGTTTAAAAAATCGATGGTAGATAAGTTTAAAATTAAACTATTCATAACCGTCTATTTTATAAACTAAAATATTATTTTTGATATACCTATCGATATCCGATAAACATGATTTTTTGTGTCAATGTATTACTCTGCGGACCCTATAAGATGAACGATTCATATTACTAAAAAAAAATGCACAGTAGGACCCGCAATGCATGGTGGAAACCACCACCTAAGGTGAAAGGAATTTTAACTCGTCAAACATTGCCCCGTATATTGAATTTTACAATGGCAGTTAGTTAATCCCTAACTTGGTCACCACCTTCTCACTACACCCGCTACAATATGCTTTCCATCCCTTCCTTTTCTCCTCTCCTTCCCTTCTACGCCATCCACCACCATGGAGGGGATAGCCGGGAGGACTTTAGAGGGAGAGGGTTTTGACAGCATGGGAGGAGGGGATGCTGGAAATAAGTGAATTGGAAATTGACTCCAGAATAAATTATTAGATTTGGTTGTAATTTATTTGTCCTGTGACGGATAAATAAATATATTTTGAGTGATTGAAACTGTTTGGTTTGCCGTCGAACCGGGCCGAGCGTGGTAACGGGTTCCTAGAATTCTAAGGCTTAAAGTTTAGAGGAAATTAACTTACAATAATTTAATTAATTAATTACTTTTCAAAAAGCTTTTTGAATTGATTTTAATGTTGGTTCATAAACTAACATGTGGCAAACTACCCATAAGTGCCAATGCTTCATTTTCCGTGGCAACTTTCTTTATGAATGTGTCCCTTGTAAAATGAAGTGGTGTGTTGGTTCGGCATTGATAATTCCGGACAGTGGTGTCTTTTCGGCTAAGACCACTTCGAACAGTTGCGTCTTTTTCCTAACACTATTTCGAACAGTCACCATTCCTCTTTGTTGGGGTGCCTACTTCTCTATAAATAGGACCCATCTCCTCTCATTTCAATTACGAAAATTCTTGCATTCATAGCATACATATTCTAAGAGAGTTCTGCATAGTTTTCTTGGTTCGCTTGTTGAACAGATTGTAGTGCTACTTCCGTTTCTTCGAAAATCGGGTAATAATGGGAGGCAAACGTTCAAGAGACCTGTTTACATCCGTTTTTGGCACCAAATCTTGGATTAGCGCTGGAAGGCCATTTAATTATTATTCGATTAAATTGGGCCGAAAAATAGAAATGTATTGAGTTAAAATTAATGGGCCAAGGCAAGATTGATTGGGCCCGGTTAATTTTAATTCATTTTGGTTGAGACTTGCAGTTATGGGCTATGTGTTATATCATTTGGGGCCCATTCGGTTTGTGTGTTGAAGGCAAGGCTTTTTGGCCCATTGTCACATTAATTAAGTCTTTTGGAACCATCCCATAAAAGGTGGAAGTGAGTTAGTGGGGATGATTGCCACATGGCCATTTGACAAGTCAAATGGCCCATTATCTGTTGGTTCCCATGAAAAATGGAGAAAAAAATGACCCACTATCTCTTTAACTGCCCATGATGAAGAATTAACGTATGAGTAATTAGTAGTTACTTCAGTAACTCCCCATAATAAGGAAAAACACATGGGTAATTTGTATGTAACTCCTCTCAACCACCCATGATCCCATGAGGGAAGGTTACATGGGACACGTGGCGGCGCAGGAACAAGGCGGGAAATTACTCTTGCCTGCAAAACCGTGGAAGCTTTGGCCTATAAATACAAGAACTCAAGAAGAAAAAAGGGTTCCCACACCAATCAAGTTCAACGCTTAAAAAACCAAAGCCTTCCCAGCGAAGCAATTATCTCTATTTTCTCACCTTCACTCAATTACTTCACCAAGTAATTCGAGTTTCTATCTCTCTTGTACCCCAACTTTATTATTTCGAAACATAATAAAGTTATTCATCTCTCTCTTACACCCCCTACTTTATTATTACGATATAGTAAAGTAATTATACGTTGTTACTTTCTTTCCTACACGGTTAGGAAATTATTAAGTCCTCGCACGAAGAGGCAAAACCACGGACCTTCACTGCAATCCAGCCCTTAGGTTGTAGCACTATCGCCCTCACAGATCTAAAAGTCAGAACAGGGACGCCCAGTCCATCACGTTGGACGCGACAAGTCCTGGCACACCCGCTCAGTCCTTTGAGCCACCTCCACGCGCGAAACAAGACCCGTAAGCACCAGTGTGAGGGACGTATTTGCTTTAAGGATATAGTATTATTCATAAAAATACTAGTCTCGATTGCCGATTTCCGGATGCCTCAAATTGGTTCACCTCATGGTCAAATTCAACCATCTAAAGAACTATTGGTATACCGTATAGTTATAGGTTCAGCACCGAACTTCTGTTTTAGAAGGGGGGTTTCCGTCTGCCTCTGGTTTTTTAGGTGCTCCACCTACATGGCAAGCCCAGAAAACTTGAGAATTCACTCCAACCAAGTTGCTCGGTTCAGTTTCTTGTTCAAGAAGGCAAAACAAATCCAAATCGTTAAAAACCTTATCCAACGGTTGCGATCACTTGGACTGCACTTTAAATTGGACTGCAGACAAGCATTGTGCATATGAAAAACCGTTTGTCTTTTTATGTTGTTTTATATCTTTCGAGAAATTGGAAAAATGCACAAAAGTATAGAGTTTGACTTCCTCAACTTGCTCCGGTTGAGTTGAAACAAATACTGTAAACATTACACTTTTTAGTTTTATTTTGTTTCATTTGTTTACCTTATATTTTTCACTATTGTAAATCGATTTTATTTACATTTTAAATTTAATATTCATACAAATAGACACAAACCTTTCCGTGCATTAGAATGCAAACAACGCTAAATATTGATATTTTCTTTCGAACTATATTTCGCACATTGATGTTTCTTTTGGCCCTGGGTTTCGAACGGGCGCAAAAACGCCCGTGAATTTTTACCCCCATCAACTAGCGTTTGCTCATCCAATGTGATTATTTTTTTCCCGTGCATCGAATGGGAAACGAGAAGAGTGAGTGAGAGAGAGTGGGTCCCCCATCTCCTTGGTCAGATTAATCGGTTGAGTTCTCTCCGTGGGTACCCCTAGCAAAATTGCCTCGGAGCCTAATTTTTTTTTTTTTTTTTTGAAAAGTCAATCATATCATTGAAACACAAACATTAAGGAGTACAATCTACCACAAGAAGTTTGACAAGTTCAGGCGGGATACAACCTGATGAACAATTAAATCTATCATCTAAGTTTCTAGAAGCTAACCAATGCGCAGCAGAATTCTGCTCTCTGCTAGCCCAGATGAAGATCCAATTCTTGTTCAATGCCCACTCCTTAATATCTGCTACCAAAGCTGCTATCTCCCATATCTCCTGCTCCTTTGTGTAATTTAGACAGTCAATTAGCACACGACAGTCTGACTCAAAAACAACCTTGGTGAGACCCATGTCAACAGCCATCCCACATAGTACTCTTACTATTCCCTCCGTCCCAATTTGTTTGTTCAATTTTGACATACGTACTCTTCAAAAAATTGTCTATATCTCACAATTTATAAGATTTTACATAAGTTCGAAAACATTTTATTATAGACCTAATCAAGATCTATGATCCATACTCCCTCCGTCCCATAAAGTTTGGCACTTTCACTATTCCAGCCCTATGAAAAAATTAACTATATCTTTTAATCCGTAATGTTTTATATAAGCAATATGGATCTTGTTTGATAGATTTTAATTTGTTCTATTAAACAAAGTTCAAAAAATCGCCTAAAATATTATGGATTGAAAGATATATGCAATTTAAAAATGGCACGCATTCCTGAAAATGCCAAACTTTATGGGACGGAGGGAGTATTACATATACAAAATATTATATACCGAAACATATAGACAATTTTGTAGGAGGTCCCAAATAGTAAAAAGCGACAAACAAATCGGGAGGGAGTATAATTTAGCCCTAATTTCCCAAATCGAGCAAACCCCATCGCAGCTTGTGAGCGATGAGACAACCAACAGGTTCCTCTCTCTCTCTCTCGATCAAACCTCATCGCTCTCTCTCTGTTCGTCGCACACATTTACCATATCTTTTTTTGGGTGTGGGGCCTAGAAACGGTGTGGCCCTGAACAACCCCGGCTTCCTTCTTTGTGATTGGGTTTTTTGACGAAAGACTGCAGCTTGAAAATTCTTCCAAATGTTTTCCTTCTGTTGATGTTTACAGTAAAAGACATACATACTCCTTTTGATGGGAATTAACCCATTCATGATTCCTAGTTACTTATATACCTGGAAAAGGATTTTAGTTTTTTATTTTATTTTCTTGAGAGACTAAATGTCAGAGACTAAATTTTGTTAGTGCAACAGAATGTGTTTTTGCATTCTCAGTTGGGAAAATCTTTATATACGGAGGTTCCGTAAATAAAGTTTACGGAGGTCGGCCGTCCAAAAGTGTTTTGGACGTTGCAGATTAAAGGCAACTATTAACGGTCGAAATGTTTAAATGTTTATTAGCGGTCAAAAATTAAAAACATATCTCAACCGTTGATTGCCGAATTGGATGACTGAGATCGCGCATTTCTCGTGAAGGGCTTGTTCACGAAACCTCCGTGAATAAGACAATCTCTTCTCAGTTACTGTTAAAAAAAAAAAGTTGTCTTTAAGCTTGAGAGATTCCACTTGTTTGTAGCAAGCACCCCTCTCTTTTTTGCATATCAACTGGTTCTTAATAAGTATGTTGGTTATCACTCTTTGCTGCAGCACCACATCCCTCTCACATGGGGAAACGAGTGCGGCAATCCTCCTCCTGCCCTAACCACCAGGTGAACTCTGTTTAGTGGACTTTCATTTCACATTTAACAATCCCCAGGCACGCTGGTATAAGATATTAAATTACGAGAATAACACAATGCTTGATATGCATTGAGGTCTGTTTGGTGGGGTCATGCTGAAAATAGGGGACTTTGAATTATTTCATTTATTTCTTTGGAACTAATTCACCCTATTTTTGCGGTTGATTGTCGGTAGAGGGATGGTGAGCATTTGGAGGATCGAATAAGCCAGCTGCCGGATGGAATTCTTGCCCACATTTTATCTCTCCTGGAACTTAGAGAAGCAGGAAGAAGCAGTGTGCTTTCACATAGATGGAGGGATTTGTGGAAATTCACCACCAGTTTGAATTTTATCAAGTTGGTTGGAATGCTAGCCACGAGGGAACTTACTCTCAAAAACCTGAGGTTGGAGCTCAAGGGCGCTGAGAAAAAAAGCTCCGCTGCAAAAATGGCTTTATCACAGTTCCGGGGACCCTTCAAGGTAGTTGGTTCGGTGTTTACAAAGGATGAGTACGCCAAAGTTGGTATGCAACTTCATAGTCTGGTCTGTAAAGCGACCGAAGCTGATGAGAAATTGAAGGTGCTCAAGGAGTCGATTGCTTCGGAGGAAGCAAAAAAAGCTAAGGAAAAGTTGGAAATTTGGAAGGAGGAGACTGCTCGCAAAGCGGCTCGTAGTGTAGCTGTTTCAAATGCTTCGTATGCCGAGTTCCTTTAATGCACGGCAAATTACTAAAATTGGATTATAGCGTATTGGTTTTACTGTTGTTTCTGTCTTGTACGCTGACCTGGTATTCTAGCTCATTTGGATATCTGGCAAACCTTTGTTTGTTAAGATGCCAGAACTTCATTTTGAAGTTTGGTTCCCCGTATCGGTTGGACCAAGAATCTTCTTGGTTTAAGGCATGCTTGGGAAGGTATTTGTCTGCTAAGGTGGAATGTGGGTTCGCCGCTTTGCTATAAATTTTTGAATTGCAGAAAGTTGGGAGAACTAGGACAGAGTTTGATGGTTTTAGGCTGACAACATTTTGCCCAAGAAGTGTTTCGTTAAATTTTGATGGTTCTGTTGTTTCAGAATACTTCCCACGTGAATAAGACCTTATGATCTGTTTGTGGTGGGTTCAACACCCAAATATGAGTAAATACTCTTTTTTCTAGTACTCTTTTTCTGTTTTTGCAAGGTCTGACATCCTCATTGCTTCGTATTTAAATCTACTAGTTTCAAGTCAAGGCTCCAGATTTTGAAGTACTAATCATGGTTGGAGTAGGATTATACACAAGTTTTTTGTGAACCCATGTAATCTTTTGCTGCCGTAGGAGGTAGATTCTGTTGTGTAGATGCCTAACCCTAGCTAGCGGGGGAGGTGATTCGTTTCTTTCCTATTCTATTCTCGGCCCTGAATCCATTTACCGTACAACTTATTCCTAACAACCAAAACCTGTGATGAAAGAAATTACTGTTCTCATGTTGCTGGTCACTTTCATTGTCAGATTTCTTCTATACGCATTGGTATTTGATTTTTTGGGGGTTCTAATGGTAGATTCAACTGTGGAATCCATGCCATATGGGAAAAAGTTGCTGGTTTTGGATATTGATTATACCCTGTTTGATCATCGTTCCACAGCGGAGAACCCGCTAGAACTCATGTGGCCTTGTAAGTATTACTCCATGGGATACCATACAGTTTTGTATTTGTCCCTGTGTTTCTGCTTACACCCTAAATCAAATCAAATAATATCTTGTGTAGATTTGCATGAGTTTCTTACGGCTGTTTATGCTGACTGCTGAGTATGATATCATTATCTGGTCTGCTACCGGGTGTGCTTTAGTCTTTTCTCACTTTGAAAATTTAATTGCACAAATGTCGTATTTCTTAACGTGTGAAACTTTTGGTTATTTTTCCTGGTGTTGTTATTGCAGCATGAAGTGGGTTGAATTAAAAATGGGACAGCTTGGGGTCCTCGACAATCCTAACCACAGCTCTTCTGGATCATTCAGCAATGATCACAGTTCATTCAGATGCTCGTGGAACCTTCGATTGCAAGCCACTGGTCGTAATTTGGGCTCAATATCCGGAGGTTTTAACTATTCGCTATTTGTCTTGATATGTTTGCTTATTTCTTTTGTTTAAATAGAACAATCAGACCTTTTGAGCTCGAATAGGAGCAGTAACACCAAAAAGGCAGTTAGGTCATTATAATGGAGCTACAACTATTTACGCTTCACTTTTGTTGTGCCTTTTTTTTATTTTTTTTATTCTGTCTTTTCTGATGTTTTCTTCTTCCGTTCGAGTTCGAGTGAGATGTTTCGGATTAAAGATTTGTCTTGGTGAGAGGAGCGCCAAAAATAGAAGTTTTGGCCGAAAGTTGACAAATATTCACTATATTGCGTCTCTTGAATTTTTTTTAAGCTTCTTGTTTTGGCTTCTTTGCCTCTTCTAAACTTCAAATTTGTTCCATATGAAATAATAGTCTCACAAATATTGTTCAGAAGCTGAAAAACTTCACTAAGGACAAAAAAAACTAGAGAAAAAAGCCAAAGAGTTATGTTGGTCCGAAGAGTGAAGACTCTTGACTCTTGTGAGTGGCTTTGAAGTTCAAACGCTTTTTTTTTTACTGCAAAATTGTTGTGCCGTGAATTGCAGTTTCTGAAGGCTTCCGATCCAATTATGTCTTGAGTTCTGATTTATGCGTGTCTAGATTCATTTGCGCGCAGTACTGAAGGCTTCCAGGCTCCAAGAACACCATCATGCATGTTTGATGATCTCAGAAGAAATTTCGTGATGAATCCCCAGAATGGGTTATCCATGAAGCCATTGAGGAGACCATGCAAATCAGGACAGTGATGATCATGAGCTTATATATGAAACTCACTCAATACTTGCTTGCGATTGCGGACCTCAGCACCATTGATCATAAGGAATGGGAGTAATACAATGAGGACTATTTCAAGCGACGCAGACGCACGTGAGTAAACTGTGCTCGGTCTTGAAAATTCAATAGCCTTGCTCGTGTACCTCTTTTACCTTGCATCGACAAAACTTGTAGTCTAACAGAAACCTTCCAAAATTGGTCGGAACATGAATTGTTGTAAGAGAAAAGTTGTCAAGGTGTTTTTTTTCTTCTTCTTCTTATAATCCAAGCAAATTGCGAGTAATGGGTTGTGCAATCTATTTGCATCTCTCTCTCAACTTGTGTTTTCCTGCATTTTGTCTCTCAGTGTAAATGGCATGTCATTAACTCGTCTCCGGGGCCGTATTTGTGATGATATTGTATCAGCTGGAAACGCAACTGCACTCATGCAGAAGACTTTCACATGTAAATTGTATTTGCAGCATCCATTTCCCTATGCCATGTTCGGAGAATTTAAAATGAGTGACAAGACTCTTTCGCCACCGTAGGGTTTGAGGCAAAAAAAGAATAGTCACATGTCAAGAACGCCAGGCAAATCTTTCTTCCTTTATGAATGTACCATGAGCGGCAATTTGTTTTGAAAGTTTGTGGCAGATTCAAATTTGATATTCGCAAAATCCTTTCTCTCCAGCCATAGCGTTAAACTCGCTGAAAAATTCAAAACAATCAAAATTTGTTCTCAAACAATCACATTTTGCAAATAAAAGGAGGTTTGACGGCTCCTTTTCTTGCCTTAAAAAATGGTCGTGTTGAAATCCACGTAGGATTTGGCTCTTCATTTGTCAGCTGGCTTGGTGCATCCTGCCACTTTAAAGTTGACAACCGTTTTGAAATCCACGTAGGATTTGGCTCTTCATTTGTCAGCTGGCTTGGCGCATCCTGCCACTTTAAAGTTGACAACTCTAGTTGGACTTGGAGCCGTTTTAGGGCCAAATCCTGAAACTAGGCCATGTACGTACTTATAGAATGGATTTATTTCAAGTGCCAATGACAGCTACAGTATATAACAACTTGGGAGGCCGGGGACCAATGATCGAAGCAGATTGCGACACATCCCTCGCTAACATAATCAACGTTGACTAATACCCAACAAATTGTTAATAAAATAAATATATACCAGACAAAAGGCACTTTGATATGGACCTAATGAACTGCAGTTTATAACTAGAAGAATTTCCAAGGAAGGAGGAACAAATTAAATCTGTAATTTATAGTATAAATTTTATACTATAAGACAGGAGTAATAAATAGATTATGAGGGAAATCATGATCCAAGCAGCTTCTTCCATCTGGCATATCCAAGAACAAGCAGGAAAAGTAAGACACAGGCAGCAGTAAGAACTCAAACGAAGGAAGGTGTTGAATACCCCCATCAATATCGTACAGTTGACACTGGATGTTCATAACGAACGCCCCAGCAATCATTGTCTCAACAGCAATAGCAAACGATGTAATGGTAAATGTCAATTGGATATATACATAATCCTCATTCCTCAGTGTCATCAAACTCAAGAACCAGCTGGAAATATAAAAGTCAAAATAAATCATTTCCCATACGAATGAATGTAGAGAAAATAAATGTATTCAGTGTATTCACACATGCCCTTTCTATCTGTTAGCGAGAAAGAGAACAGCAACGCATAGTAACAAAAACCACCAGTAAATTCCGGTAGCTTTGGGGGCGCAGATTTAGGATTATGGCGCCACGGAAAGTTTGCCACTAGTTTTGCCATAACATTCTGCTTGGGGGGCAAAAGCAGCTTAAATTTTTTATTAAAAGCTGATTCTGAGAAGTGACAATTTTGATGCTTTTGGGTTGTGACTTGAAAAAATTTCTACCAATCTAAACAAACACCACAGAGTCATAAAGATCAAAAGATGCCAATCTAGCCAAACCAACCAGGATGCCTCCCGCTCTGGGCAACTGCCAGAAATAAAAAAAACCTAGCGGTTAGCACACTTAATACCACAAACTCAAAACAGTATAGACTGCGTTCTCCCATGTTAGAATAAGGAATTACGTACACTAAGGCCTATGTCGAGAATGAAGAGGAGGAATGGGAATCATGAATCTCATTCTCAGTTTCTCATCCATTTTTGGTTGTGTCTAAGACAGGAAATGTGATCTGGTTCACCTTCCCAACCTGGAATGAGATTACCACAAGAAGTGCGACTACACAACTACACAAGACATGAATTCTGCTAACGCCATAGTCAAGAAGAATACTACTTACAGATAATATCTTGTTGCGAGTCCCACCCAATTGCATGAAATAAGCCTCAAACAACATCTCCAGGTCTTCCACGTCATGATTGTCTACGTAGTTGCTCGACATTAAACTTGTGCTCCTGTTAGAGTTAATATGCCGAAGATGTGGTCCACCGCTGACAATGCTATTTGAAGCTGCAGCTACAAACAAAGCCTCAGATTGCTGACTTTGAATCCATCTCCTTGTTAAGTACAAATGCGCCATATCCTCATTGTCATCTAAAAGATGTTCAATTTCATGACTCACCGAACATCACACAAACACTTTGTCCAGATCAAACATAATACAAAGTGATAAAAGCAAAGTCGAGATACTGACTTCGTGTCAATTTAATGACTTCGTGTCGATTATTAACTATTGGTGGTGTTGGATTTAATGTTTTCATTGAACAACATCCATGTCTCATATACACTCCTGGAACTCACTCTGGGTTCTAGTTTTGCAGGTATAGGTCGGTGTCCACTACAGATCGCGTTTTGCGTTTGTGACTCACTCGAGGAGTACGTGGTTGAGGCCTGCGAGAGTCTTGTCTTCCGGCCCGTATTAGATGTTTATTTAGTTTAGTTTTGGACAATATTTTGATATGTATAATTTATTTCTTTTCAGACTTCCTGATGCAGGGAAGCATATGAAAACAATAACAAACACGAGAACAAAACTCACAAACTCACAATAATGTAGAGAAGGCTCTCTGTTTTTTCTTCTTTTTTAAACTCAACCGAATTGCCCTAAGGCTTACAATGCCTATTTACACGCTACTAAGATCAAGCTAATTAGGAAACAAATAACCAGAAGGCAATACTTGCCAATCAAGAAAAAGATCTAATTATCAAAAATAAAAATATGATAAAATCAAATCTTTTCCCATATTGTGAAGATTTGGAGGACTCCTAGAATATTGAGGTTCAAGAATAATCTACCAAATTGTGTCATGTGGGCCTCAATCATGGGTCGCTCCTCCATTAGTACTTCCTTGGACCGTTACGCTCAAACCGGTCCATATAATCAAGTGCAATCACTTCTGCATTACTTCCGCTGTAGATTGTAATGACAGTTGTTTTGAGATATAAATAAAAGTGGCTGTTTAACCTCATTTGGGGGTTACCTTTGGTACTATTAGTAGTCGTTGTTGGTTGGTTGTCGTGTGTCGTGTTGGGATAGGCTGTTGAGGTGCTGTTCCGAGGCGGGGCGTGACATCATCCAACACAGGGTTAGCATCTCTCTCAAGGTCTGCCACGCTTGAGTCCAAATATGTACAAACAACCTCCAATGCAATCTCAAGAACTTGAAACTCAAAAGGGAGTTCACACTGCAAAATATCTCAAGGCCAATGTACAGCCGCTTGACCAGAATCAAAATAGCATTTTTATTAGACTTATGCACAAAATACATGATTCGCAAAGAAGTCTGACATGTTGGCCACACAACTTTACCTATAATCACTGAACATCTCCCATGGCATTCCAATTTTTACTCCTGCAGAAATCCCTCACGGCTTCAACTTCATCTGGGTCACTCCCGGGTGCCATCACCAGCCTTGCAACAACAACATGCTTTATCCACAGGATGGCAGCATCCGAGACATTTGCAACAGCTACAGCAGGAGCCTGTCGGAGAGCAGCCACCTCCTCCAAAATGGCCAACTGATCCTGTTTTTTCAATCCTTTCTCGACCGAAACCCGCTCGTTGGCCGCCTTCAATTCCTCATCGGCTTTCATCTGCTTAACGATCAGGGTTTCGAATTCCTCACCAATATCGACGTATTCATCTCGTGTAAACACCGCACCAACTACCTTGAAGCGTTCATGGAGCCGAGATACATCCCTTTTTGCAGCGGAGGCTTTTAACTTAGCGTTCTTGAGCGCCGTCCTCAGGTTTTTAAGGATAAATTCCCTCGTGGCTTCACTTCCGACCAACTGTCTCAACTTCTGAGGAGTGGGAATGGGGATGGCCGACATTTTCTGAGGGAGGAGAGATCTGACAGAGGAGAGAAGATGTGCACACGTTTCGAGGGCTTTAGGTGGACTATATATAGTACTCTATGGGTCCGTTTGGATGCGGGATTAGGTTTGGAGGTATTATGTAAGAAGGGGATTAGATAGTAGGGGTATTGGTTAATAAGGGATGGTCCATATTGATGTGATGTTTATGGAGGGGGTATTAAATAGTACTTGATTTGGATGAGGTATTAGAAATGGGGGATAAGATAGTACTTGGTTTGGATGGAGGATTAATTGGGGTATAAGGAAGGGGGATTGATGTAAAAAGCTGTTAAATGACTTTTTTGTCCTTTTGCAGTGTTTTTTGACAAAATTTGTTAGTTTCATTATAATTAGAACAAATACGTATTTACCATTATTTTTTGATAAAATGAATTCATTTAAGCTAAAAAATGTTTAAGCCTTAAAAATTTTGAATATTTTTTTTAAAAAACGAAATTCAAAAAATTAGTTTTGTTAGATTCTGTAAACTTTAATTTTTTGTTATGATTTTTTTAAAAAAATCAGAGTTATATGGTTTATTGTTTGAAAGTAATTTAATTATGGTGGTAGCTGAAGCATATGGTTAGTATAGGTTGAACAACTTTATTTGGCAATTTTTTTCTACAAATAAGTTTCATTTTTTGTTCATATCATCATTCTAATTTGTGTTTTCATATTCTCCTTATTTTTTTGATCAGTTGAATGGCACGCCGGACTTGGAGCGAGAAGGAGGAGTTGCTAAAAAATCTTACTAGTTGCTTTGTACCATTTTTTTTTTTGGGGTAAAACAGCTTGAAATTGAAAAAGAAGGCTAACCGAAATATACAGCCTACCAGGAGCATACCCCAGGAGGAAAAGGAAAAAAGGAAAACAAAACAAGAGAAAATAAAATTGCTAATGCCAAATGGCTACATGGGCTAAATGATATGCAATGTTTCCAATCCATCTAAAGAGAGGGAAGGAAAACATCACCATATGAAGCAACAAAATAGGAAATCCAAATAAGCAAACTGTTTGGTCTTCCAAAAGTCTTGAAATGCTTTCCAGAGAATAATAATGGGATGCTTTGGAAAGCTACAGCCACCTCACGGCACAAGAGACTTGCAAAGCCCACTTGATGGATTGCTTGGGCCAACTGAGAGCTGCCTAAAAGGTGCAGCAGCAACATCAATCTTCCCACAAGTTTGTACTCTTATCTTCCAACAAATTTAGATAACAACTTGCAATATACAGTTCAGTAATACAAGAGTAGGGACAGCCTCATCACTGGTAAAATAGCCACAGCAGTAATCAACTAGGGACAGCGCGCCCCCCAAGCCTATACATTCCAAGGGACAACCCCCCAAGGATAGGCCAAACCCAATCAAGAGCAGAAAAGAACCTAGGCTTAGAATCCCAAACAGCACAACCAGACAAGAGCAGGATAAAACAGCAGCCTCAGCCTCATAATCTGGACAGCAACACACACTGCAAGTAACTGATCAAATACAGCAGCTGAACGCACAAATACAGCACCTGACAAGATAGACAAATCAGCAGCAAACTGCCCTAAAATGGGGATCCTAGGTAGTCAACACTAGCAGCCTATTACTGTATATGATTCCAGGTCCTACTGCCCATAACAGGCACCAATTCTGACAGAACAGCAGCCATAACAGAACAATAGCAAACAGACTAGTTCCATGACATAAGAACTGCAAAAACAGCAACTAGAACAGATATAGCATCAAAACTGGTCAGCAACACAATGACAATCCAGCAACCAACTGCACTAAAGTTGGTACTAGTCGAGCTACACATGCAGGCATGAAAAGGTGGCACCAAAAAAATTGAGACAACTGAATGAGAGAAAGTGGAGGAGGAGAAGTGACAAGAATGATGATCAATGTATTCTAGTTCAAGAGGACAAAATGCGTAGTGACCGATATGTTGCATATTAAATAAGAAAACCAAGTGAAGGCAGAGAAGTAGATCTCTTAATAGATAGTTTCACATACACATTTCTGGATTCAATTGCCCAACGAAGCCTAATGAAAAATATAAAATATGGTGAAAATCAACAAGTTTTTTACACGGTAGAAGCTACCTAATCAACCCTCCTCCTTTTCTCCGGGCTTGGGACCGGCTGTGTACTAAGAATTGCACAGGCGGAGTTAAAAACTTGTTTGTGGCAGAGATATTTGTTCCATTGGCACACAATGCACCACTTGGATGGACCTTATGTTGCCGAACAGTCGTTAACCTGTTGACCCTCACAAGTGTCCTACCAAGTTTAGTGCTAGCCTTGAAATGTGTGTACATATCATCATAGCCAAAACAAAAAAAACAAAAAAAAAGGGACTGCGTAGATTTTGGAACTGCAAATGACTTGCATTAACAGTCAAGATGCCAAGCAAACAATGCATCAGAAGCACAAAATGCAGCAATGCTGCACAAAACAATGCAGTAGCAACACCAACCAAAACAGCTACAAACATCACAGATTTCCAAAAACCTGCATTTTTTGCACCAGTTTTTGCTCACACACCCCCACCAGGTGTATCTACTTTGGACACAAATGTGCCACAGATTTTGAAAACCAAAACCTGCAGAACAATAATAGAGACCAAATAACATCCCGAATTGTCACGCACTCGATTTTAAACATAAATAATAATAACATTTGAAATACAAAACCCTCACAATCGTGTTCACATTACCCCAAAATACATTACAGTTTCCAATTCTTCAGACTAGTCTACAAATACAATCTTTCAAATTACAAAACCATAACAAACTGTTCACTTTACAAGAATAACTAAGTACTCTTCAAAATAGCTTTACTTGATAATGCCCTCATGCACTCCGAACTTTCCAAGACCATGACCTGCAATAAACCTGAAATGGTAGGTTGAGCAAACACGTGCCCAGTAGAGAATTCTATGCAGAAGCTATATGAAAATGTGACGATTTATGCAATGAGAATGAATGATCTCCACTAACGAACAAGGGATACACAGGGGCACCATAAAGATCCAACAAGCTACAACTATGGGATCCTATGCTTCTTAAGACGTCCCTAACCATTCGTACGTCATCTCGAAGCAACATTAAGCTCATATCATCCCGAACAACCACGACGACTTCTCAACCCTTTTATAACTACTTAAACGAATGCCACAAACAATCTCATTACTCAATGCCATAGCCATCGAGCCTCTTTTCATGA
The DNA here is from genome assembly GCA_018127125.1 of Rhododendron griersonianum. Taxonomy (NCBI): domain Eukaryota; kingdom Viridiplantae; phylum Streptophyta; class Magnoliopsida; order Ericales; family Ericaceae; genus Rhododendron; species Rhododendron griersonianum. Next base: position 38,597,839 of record CM030798.1, on the reverse strand, counting down.
AACGAAAACATTCCCGTTAGATTTCCAAAATAATTTTGAGAAATACTCTCGACCTCCGCGGGTCGAGCTCCGTTGATTCTCTTGAATACCGGAATCCGTTGGTTTGTGCCCAAATACCGGAACCGTTGATTCGCTCAGGAATACCGGAGGATTTTTCATAAAAATCTTTTTTTTCAAAACCAAGTTCCTTTCTTTTTCAAAAACTTTGATGGAATCCATTGTTTATCTTCTCTTTTCGACAGATACAATATCAAGCAGCTCAAAGCCCAAACGACAACTTAAACTTCAATAAGTCAATTATAACTTCATTCATCATATGAGACATTCAGCTGTATTACCACACCTTGCGTTACAGTGAATTCTCTCCACCTGGGTTTCCGTATTACCACACCTTGCGTTACGGGCCCTCTAGAGTCCCCGCATTACCACACCTTGCGTTGCAGGACCCTCAGTTCAACATTCACAACTCACACAACACATATACATTATCAGTTCGAAGGTGGAATAATAACACTTTCCCCAAGTCACAATCATTCATTCATCGTCATTCGAGGCATTACAACTTATAACTATGTCTTATTGTACATTAATGAACACCTTAAGTTCACATTATTCCTCTATGTCTATTTCAACGCCCTACATCTCGTATTGAACCCGTAACAACTCTACAACACACCACCGGCGAGGTTCTAAGCAACAATCCATAGAACGAGTGCCAAAGGAACCTAAGATGATTAATCGAGACGAAGCACAAAGACACGGGTCACACTATTCTCTTCCGGATCACTAGGCAAACCCCTATCGTTCAACAAAACGCCCCATGTCAAACCTTATAACCATCGATACACAATAACCTCGCTACGATACGCATTTTCATCCTACCATTCGCCACGTCTAGCCTTAACACCTAAAACACTTATAGCATTCACCAACTCATGTCACAATGACCCTCAAGTACCACCAATCCCATAAGTACACATCGATTGAGTTTTCTCTAGTACGATACTACTCTTCTTCTAACAATGGAAAGCCAACGAGACGAGGATAACGCAAGTAGACCAATGGAATCCAATAAAGCATACTTGAAATAGGTTTGGAGATGTTCAAAAGGTGTTAGAAGTGATCGGGGGTCAAAACAATGGAGTTCGGAGCAAAACAGTGAATTCTGGAGATAAGCTCACTGTATCGATACGGCTAAAATCCGTATCGATACGGGATGACTACGAATCTGTACAGTTTGTTTCGTATCGATACGGGTTAAGGGCCGTATCGATACGGGAGGCTTTCGAGCAGTTTTTCTGCAGATTTCAAGCAGCTCAACCACAACAACAACAACAACAACAACAACAACAACTATAGACATGATTAAGGTGCAAATTCAACACATAAGCATATAACAAGTGCAAGAAATCCCTACCTCGAAGTCGGAGAGCAAACACGCAAAGAGATCGGGCCACGCGAACCCTCGAACTCAAACTTTGAAATACTCCCAAAATACTCCGCTCCGAGCCAAACTGGATGAGCTACGAACTCAAGAGCACGTGAAGAAGATGGAGATAAGGTTGGGTTCTTTGGGTTTCGATCTTTGGTGGAGGAATGAGGGAGAGAGAGAGAAGAGCCGAGAGAGAGAGAGAGTCGGACGGGAGAGAGGGAGGAGGGGGATTAATTCTCTCCTACTTTGCACACACACACCTTATATAGTCCCATATCTAGAAATCACACACACACTCCCTCAAGTCTCTATTCTTTCACTTAAATCCCTAATTCAAATGTCCACCAAATAAACCATATTCTCGTAATTATCCAATTAATAAACTCTTCAATAATTAAAATAAAACAAAAATTTTACGGGTCTCTACACCACTCTCCTTCTCACAAAACAAAACAAATCATCTCATCAAGACACACACACACCCCTACTGCAACTGAGGTACAAAATTGGAAAATAATTCAAACACACAGAAAAATCAGCACCAAAACCCAACTCACACACAACAGAACCAATGGTAACAACAGCCAAGAAAGCTTGGACATAGGATAGGGCTCAATTGGATGTTGCACACACACACACACCATCCCTCTCCAACCATCATAGTGGGCTCAGGAAAGTACTACGAAACGCACGAGGGTACGCATGGCTGCAACCAAAAGTTGCCCCGCCAAGGCACTACCTTCATTTACATTGTCATTTTTTCATCATTGCCCTATTATGAACCACTTAAGAACCATTGGAATTCAGAACAACAAACTGAACAGAGCAGAAATAGCATGCTAAAAACTGGACAGAGCAGAAACAACATGCTAGAAACCCATGCCAACCCAGTCCAGCCACTGCAAAAAAACTCAGAAACTGTCCACAAAGTGCAAATTCGAACCTAACCTGACTGAATCGAAATATCAACAGAAAGAGTGCGGGAAAAGTAGGAGAAAAAGCACAAAAATAAATCAAACCCATACCTCACAATCAAACAGATCGAAAAGCACCCAAAATCGCCACAAACCCAACATTGCCATGGAATTGAAATAGCAACAGTCGAATACACAAAATCGAAACCCATAAAACCCTAGCCATTACCAGTCGAAACCCACACAACCCTACCAAACAAAATCGATCTGGAATAGAAATAGAAACAGAGAGAGTGTGGGAAGAATAGAAACTGAAAAAGTCACAAAAAAATCGAACCCATACCTCACGAATCGAACTGAAATCGAAAACCACCCAAAATCGCCCCAACCCTCTCGTCTCTTCAAAAAACCAGTGCGGTGTGAGAGTTGAGACAGGAAAATGGTACCTCGGGGTAGAAAAGGGGGATTAGGAGGGGTAGATTCGTCCGAAAAAGAGGGAGATTTGGGGGGATTACGCAACGACTGGTCGGAGGGTGCCCATCGCCAACACCCCCTCAGGCGGTATTAGGTGGTGTAGTGGAACACCGGTGAAAGGGAATACCCCCTCCCCTTGTCACTGCCAAACGGGGTATAACGGTGGGTCCCAGGTGTTAAAAAGGGGTATAACATAACACCCATTTACAGTACCCCTTCCAAACAGGCCCTATAGTCGATCCTCCTCCGTTGGATTAACTAAATGGACGTTATAGATGTTAAGTTTAGCAATCCACGTGAAAGGTTTATAACCAATAAGATTCTGCTACGTCACTAATCTAACTTTAGAATTGCCGATCAGTGTTAACATTGTCAAGATACTTAGGGCTCATTTGGATGCGGGATTATTTTTCACCCCTTTATTAAGACCTGGGGCCCATGCTTTGCCCCCGTTTGGGAGCCACAAACTCAGGGGTTTTCACGAACACTGTAGTGGCCTCGGTTACCAGCCCGGTATCCTTGCCATGTGTTGTGAGCCAACGGCCATGAGGTCCATGTCGCAGCCAAATAACAGGTGCCCTTCGGTTTTCACTTCGATTGCATGATCAGAGTCGGTCCCCGGGTACTTCGGGACTTCCATCAGCTTCCTATCCGCTCCGGTATTTCCAAGGATACTCAGGAGAAGCGGTTACGCCAGGTGGGTCCCTTGAGGATCACGCGACAAGTGCAATCATTAGGATTAGACTTGGCCATGTGCTCCGTAACCGTTTCGTTCCTTTCATCATAAGTGACGTCACCCGAGACGGTTACCTGAGCGTATCTCCCACGCGCTAGCTTGGAGGCCAAGTAAACCTAGGTCTATAAATACAAAGGGATACTCACCTAAAAGAGGTACGCCACTCTACCCTAACCCTAGACCTAAACACTCCCCCTGAGATCTAACTTGATTGTTAGAGGGTCACTGGGCAACACAAGCCCTAGTGACTTGTTGCAGGTCCAGCAGCGGAGGTGCGGAGCTGTGGAGGAGGAAACCTAGCCAAAGTCATGGTCAAGATCCCGATTTATCGAACCCCTACAAACACCTGGCTAATACCAGAGAAGGGGGGATTCGGCGGTATTAATTTTGGCTAGGGTTTGAGGTCCCCATAATTTATCCCCCTTATCCCCTTGAAACTGGACGATTCCACCCCTCCTTATCCCCCTTCTCCCACTTCTCCCACCTGCAGCTGGAAAGCTGAGGAAAAAAATTAAGTATTCCAAATTTCAATCCGTTTGAACCGGTGGAAAGATTTTAGTTTTCTGATCATTTTATCCTAAATGGTCATAATTAAATTTTGAGTCTAGAGCTTTCGTTAATCTTAAGAAAGTCGTAAAATCAAATATCTCTTATGGCTAATCAACGAGAACCATGAAGTCAAAAGCCATAAAGTCAAAAGCATCCATGGCTTTTGACTTTACCAAAAAATGAAACAAACAATTCGGAGAAGCTGGTATCTATCCTAAGCATTGGATACCAAAAGCCATGGATGCTTTTGAGCTTGCGCTGCAATTTGGCATTTCGGTATTGGTCGTTACATGTCCCTGTGCTCTGGGGCTAGCAACCCCTACAGCAGTCATGGTTGCCACGGGCGAGGGAGCTTAACAAGGGGTTCTTATAAAGGGTGGAAATGCACTTGAAAAGGCTCACAAGGTATTTGCACTCGAAAACTAGGACTACACATCTTCGACAATATTCTCTCTGAAATATGCGTATGCATTCGACTATATTTCCAACATGTGACTCGAAAGAAGTTCATTCATGTTGGTGGGTGATTTTGGAATTCTTGGGGATCAATGGAGTGGTTCCATTCTGATTTCGTAGGCGGATGCTTTCTTGGAAATTTGATGACTGTCCACTGCTCGTCTATATTCTCTATGCAAACACTAACCTAAAGGACTTTGACATCACTTAAACCAAACCAAACCAAATCGAGCCTTACGTTCCAACCATTTTATTCCAGATTTGTTTATTTAAACTTTCAATCGTTTGTTGATTATTCCTTCACAACTATAGAAAATACTTGTCTCTGATTTTTGTTATATGGTTTTAGCCTTTTGGGTAGTATACTCCTTTCAGAATATAAATTGGTGTCATATCATACCTAAGCTGTAATAGTGATGGTGTTTTCCTTGTCCCCCTGCTTTCACCCTGGACAGGAACACAGCTCATTAAGCAGTTCATCTCACGTCACTATTTACCTTGAATTTTTTTGTTCAGCTCTTAATGGACCCATATTTTGACCATGCAGGTAAAAACAGTTGTTTATGATAAAACAGGGACATTGACTATTGGAAAGCCAGCAGCGGTAAGTGTCATGCTCTTTTCGAAATTCTCCGTGGAGGAATTCTGCGACGTGACTATCGCTGCAGAGGTTGGTTTTCTTGTTCGTAGTCTCAATGTAAAATTTGGGATATATGCACTGTATGAATTTTAGGTGCCAACTAAAGATATGTTGAAAGGGGAGCACGGGATGAGAGTGTTTACTAAAACATGTGGCAAGACTGTTTGCAATTACCCAAAGCTAAATCGATACTTTATGTCAGCTTGAAAAGCAGATGTTTATTTACTTAGTTATCTTGGTGTCTGCTTTGATGCGGTGAATGCAATGAATAATCTGGAGATTATTAGAAGATCACACTCGCACTGTCGCACAAGAACAATGTGTATCGCAATCATGTGCGTCAAGAAAATTTACTTAAAGGACATGTGAATTGTGAATTTCTTGCCACAGAAAGGAGAGCCATTGTGTAAATGTTCATAATTTTTTCTCAACTTCAGGCAAATAGCGAGCACCCAATAGCGAAAGCTGTGTTGGAGCATGCGAAGAAGATAAGGCAGGATTATGGGTCTCGAATGGTACACATCAAGGAGGTGAAGGACTTAGAAGTGCACCCAGGATCCGGGGTAGGTGGAAAAGTTGGAGAGAGAAGGGTATTTGTTGGGAACAAGAGGCTTATGCGGTCTTTTAATGTCTCAATTGGTCCTGAGGTTGACAACTACATTTCAGATACTGAGCAACTGGCTCGTACGTGTGTTCTAGTTGCCATTGACCAAAAGGTTGCTGGAGCTTTTTCCGTGACTGATCCAGTGAAACCCGAGGCTGAACGCATCATAGCTTATCTCCAATCAATGGGAATCTCAAGCATCATGGTCACTGGAGATTTCTGGGCTACAGCAACTGCAGGAGCGAAGCAGGTTGGAATTCAAAAGGTGTTTGCTAAGTACTATTTATCATCTAAAACTGATTTCCATTAATAGTGGACTTAATTAATTATGTGGTGGCAAGCTTTCTCCGGTTGGACCTTGTAGCTTGGATTGCTAGGGTTTGCTCGGAGGTGGGTTAGCCCTGCACACGAAGCAACCGCGTTAGCGCCTAAGCCCGGGGGTGGTGGTCCGGGATAGGCACTCCGACGCTCTAGTCAGTCAAAGGGAGAGAAATGTCGAAGAGTAGTTTAGGGTTTAGAGAAGTGTTACCTCATTCTAGAGGGGAATCCCTCCTTTTATATCCAAAGAGAGCGCAGCGTTCGGCCCTCATACGCCCATCACACGCTGTGTAACGAACCCGCCAACCTCGGACCCAGATAGACTTCCCAATCTTGGACCTATCCAATCCCCCATATTCCGCTCCTAAATATAAGGGATGGGATGAGACGCGAGGTCGCCTGCTCCTGCCCATCTCTTCCTAACTTCCTCTTCAAGTTAGGGGACAGGAGGCTCGGCGAGTATAGGTTCCGCCGGGTAGCTGGCACGGCACTGATAGCTTCTACAGGGGCAATCTCCTATCCGTTCGGCAAGGACCCGCCGAACCAGATCACACCGTGTAACGACCCTAATTTTCTCCCTAATTTTTTTTTATTGTAATTCAAATAATGTTAGTTAGTTTAATTATAATAGTTAGTAAATAGCTTCTATGTTAGTTTTTTTTTCATGTTAATTACATATACCGGTGATTATCACTAATCTTAACAAGTTATAAAATGTAATATATAATATATATGTATGCACGTGTACCATGTTTGCATGGGATATTTCCAAGTTACACAGCATGGGATTTCTTTTCCTCCCATCTCCATTATCTTAACCAACTCTCTCTCTCTCTGCCGAACCACTACTCCCCCTACTCCATTTTTCTCGCCACTACTCCTCCCCTTCACCCCACTCTCCTCTCCATTATAAACACCTCCCCTCCCAATCCAGAAAACTCTAACATTTACCCACTTCAAACTACAACGGAAATTCAGAAGCAAGGAAAGGAAAAAGAGAGAATCGATCGAGCTCCAGCAGTTGAGGTCTGAAGGAAGAATACGAAGTGGGTTTCGGTTCTACACTCACCCGAACCCAAGTCCGCGACACACCAACTCTAGCACGACCCCGAGCACCTCCGAACCAATTCGCAATTATCCGAAGTCAGCCTCGGTGTCCTGTTGCTCCGTCGTCTTCTCCGATTCTTTCGTAGCCGTCCGAAACCGTCCAAACAAGTTAACCATTTTTTCGACCGAAACCAAGGTAGAATAATCGCTTCCCTACTTTCTCCTAAGTATATGAAATCCTTAGATGTTCGTTTTGATGGATTATAGTGTCTGGAAACGAACTCATGCATCGAAAACCATGAATCTAATTTTTTTCCTCTGTTTTTGAAAGTTACAGTAGCTTGGATGTTGAGTTCTTAAAATTTCAGGCTAGCATTACAGTTTGCACCATGTGTTTACTATAGTATTAAATTCGACCCTTGCATGTTGTTACCTGGTAGATTTGAACCCATTTGGTGCTTTTATCTCATTTCCATACTACACGACCAACTTTTATTCTCAGAAGTGTGGAATGCCTATCATGATCAGTGTGCTTTTAGTTGAAATGGATTTTATCCTAATATTGTGAACATGTGTAAATAAAATAAAGTAAAGTTAATAATGTCATTTTAAGAACTAATAAATTTCCTTAAGAAAATTTAGGAATCCTAATTAAAACCTAAGGCTACTGTGTTCCGGTTATACAAGAATAGAATATCTCTAGTTAAAACCCAACTGTACATCTAACGCCAAATATTTCTATAGTTCAATTCTCTAAATCGACGAATGTCCGATGAACTTACTTGTTAATAAAATTTAAATAATTAAAAGGGCACCGGCCCAGTCATAAAATACTATGTGTTTTATTTACTCATACATTATCAATTGCTATGCCCGCTTTCGCATTGAAATATATACTGTTTATTGATTATGTTGTTATGGAGTTGTTATTAATTGTATCATGTTGTACGTGTTGTTATGGAGTTGTTATTAATTGTATCATGTTGTACGTGCTAGAATGGACTTAGGCTCACCTGGGTGGTTACGAGTAGTGACTCACGTAGACGATGTTAAGTAAATGGAAATTGGTAAAGTGTTGGAAGTGTGATTGTGTGGATTGTGATTTGAGCCATGGCGATGGCAAGGGTAACCAATGGGGCCCTGTGTTGAAATGGGTAACCAATGGGGCCCAGTTTGAGAGATGTTGTGACGCTAATGTATAATGCGTCATGGGAAAATTCGCTTCTTTTGTTCGAGAGGGAATAGGTCCCATGAGACGGTTATAGTTAGTGGTAGGTGATGTCCGACCATAATGTACGATGCGTCATGGGATGACTCGATCCTCTTGTTATGGTCTTAAGTGAGAACATACTCGGTACATAACTTAGGTGCGCTCACCTAGGACCCTGGTGCAGGACAAGCAAGAGGAAGGGTGGACCCATGAGACGGTTGTAGTTAGTGGATGTGGGAGGAAAGGATCTCGTGGAGAGTATCCTTAGATTTCATGTAAGTTAATGGATAGTAAAGAAAATGATGATGTGTTATTATTCTGTACTTTCTGTGAATTACCAATTCCTATATTGTTGAACTGCTAACTGTAGAGTAAGGGGTTAGTAGGGTTGGGATTATCTACTGAGTTTCAAAACTCATCATAGTGCCCTTGGGCTGGCGTTTCATGCCAGGTAATCAAGAAACCGAAGAACAGAATCCTCCTCAAGATGATCAGTACCAGGGTGAGGACCTCCCAGCTGAGGAAGGAGAGTTTGTCGAGCCTTGGATGTCTTACCCTTAGAAGCTCTGTTAGTTTAAAATATTGTTATTTGAATTTTCCAAAAGTGTTATCACATTTGTCAAACTCTGTTTTATTTCGTTGGGTTGTAAGACAATTAAGTAGTTTTGAATTTAGTATTTGAGATTTCCGCTGCTAAACTCTGTTTAATAAAATTTATTTCTTAAATCAGTTTTATGAACTATTAAATCAATTAAAAATGATTTAATTAACGTGTCCGAAAATCGGGGCGTTACAACATGGTATCAGAGCTTTAGGTTCAAACCCTCCGACCTGGGGTAGATTGGGTAGATTAGGTAGAACGTCATACTACGAGAATGACTTGAAGAGTTAATCAAAACTATTTTGAAATTGTAATATGCGCTATTTAACCTTAAATCTAATTATAGCTATTCTTTGTAGATGGACCCAGTATACCGTGCACAGCTCGCTGATGAGTGGACGAGGCTGCGAGACCTTCTAGGACGCATAGGGCCTGACTTTTCATTCGAGGATCCGTATGTTCCAACAGATTTCCCTCTCCTTTATGCTCAGTACCGATGGTGTACGGCTAATTTGTTTTGCCGAAGGAGGGTACATCACTCACAAGATTGGGGTCCTCAAAGGGTAGCTGCTAATGAGAGGGAGATTCAAAGGGTCTTGAGGTCAATACCAGGATTTCGTATGGAGGACGATCCTTACTATTCATATTACGCCAATCCTGACAATGCCCCTCTTCAAGTCACTGCTGCCCTAACCCCTGTTACCCATGAAATTCAAAGGACACCCCCGGAATATGTTAGTGAAGAAGAAGAAGACCCTGAGGAACCGCCATTCCTGGAGGAAGATCAAAACCAGGAGAACTCTGCAGAGGAAGATGAGACTGACGAGGTCATGGAAGAGGAAGAGGACAATGAGGGTTGGTTGTCTCCCAATGAAGAGGACGATGATGGTTGGTTGGCCCCAATTGATGCACCAGTCAATTGGGAAGATGAACTACAATGGAGGCTAATGCATCCGGAGCCAATAGTACCGATACCGCCACCACCGCCACCAGCCCTGGAGGAGGAAGATCTGGAGAGTGAAGTTGATGATCTTGAGCCCCCAGTTTTTGCCACTAACACTTATGTGTTTGTGGAATTAGCTCCGCTGTACCCTTGTCCCTGGAAACGCAAGGCACAACCAATTTACTTAGGACCAGTACGAGTCTCCTCGCCAACAGGATTACTATCGAGTAGCAGTACCACCGGGATTTGCAGAGCATTACTCGGAGTATTTCCTACACACACTTGTTACCAATCGTCATCCGAGGGACATCAGCCGCATCATACCTTAAGGGGTGGACTATAATGATCATCAAGAATACATCGAAACACCAATCCACATGCAGAATATAGTTGGTCCCAATGAGCATCAGCATGACCCGCAGTGGATTGTGACTTGGGAGTGCTACGGTGTTACCGAGCAAACTATGGAGCCTGAGAGTATGATGAGAAGGCACTATCCGAATTTTTTCGACGACTAGATGAAGAGAAAATTTGAGTAGTTTTAAGGGTCAGTAAGGAAAATGTAGTCTTGAACTATTGTGTAGGGTGACATAGTAGTCTGACTTTCTTTATTTGTTTATTGTTCTTTTAGATAGTAGTATTGTTTCCTTTTCATCATGTTTTAATATTACTTGTTCGTTTTATTTTAGCTGGTAGTAGGACCTATGTACTTCATTCCAGTATTATAAATAAATAAAAAATGACTTTTGTCATATTGATGTTATTGCACTTGTCGCTTATAATTCTTACTAAGTATGAAAACAGAAAACCCCCTAACAAAAAAAAAAAATTTCATATATATAATGATATATAGATGGTGGAAACACGACACGGGTCCCACACGAACAATGGTCAGAATATTGGGCAAAACAATGAACAGAATGGCGGACCACAACCAAATGGGCAAGGAGGACAACCAGACTTAATTCAACTGATGCAAGCATTTATTGCTGCTGCTGCCGCCAACCCTCAACAGCCCCAACAACAACAACGTGGACCTCTAACCAGGAGTAGAGATCAACTTCTGGATGCATTCTGCAAACGTCGCCCTCCGATCTTCTATGGGGAAGCAAACCCTAGTGCTGCAGAAGCATGGATCAAACAAATCTCCAAGTACCTGGAAGTCTTTAATGTGACCAATGCGGGTGATCGCATTGCCTTAGCAACATTTCAGATGCAAGGGGAAGCAGATCATTGGTGGGATTTGATTAAGACCACTCATAATTTGACAACTATGACATGGCGGATGTTTGAAAACCTTTTCCTTCGAAAAATACTTCCCAGCACCTGTGAAACAAGCCATGGCCCAGGAATTTATGGACTTGAAGTAGCGTACTTTGACAGTAACCCAGTATGCTGCCCGTTTTGAAGAACTCGCACGTCATGCTACTACTGTAGTACCCACTGATGATGCAAAAGCAAGGAAGTTTGAATGGGGTCTGTCCCACTCTATTCGTACTAGTGTGGTTTCTCATGAGTACCCCACCTATGCACAGGTGGTGAGATGTGCACTTATGATGGAACGCGAGAAATCTGATTCAAGGTCAACATGGGAGGCGCAAAAGAAGAATGGCCCATCGGTTGGAGGACCAATCCGAACAAACCACAACAAGACTGTTGTCACTCAAACACCCTATTACCAGAGCATCCCTCGCCCTCTGCAGCAAATCCCTCAAACCTGGAAAAACTCCAATCCTAACCCAAACCAAAACCAAAACCAAAACCAAAATCCACTTCAGGCATCGAATAACCGCAGGTGTTACAACTGCAACCAAGAGGGCCATTTCAGGAACAATTGCCCAAAGCTTGTTGGATCTGGAAATTTTGGGCAAGGGGGGCGGCAACAATTTCAGGCTCGACCGTCAGGGTTTGGGAACCAGAACCCGGTTAATCCGAACCAACAGAAGATCGGATGGAATCAGCAACAATCTCGTCCTTTTCAGAACAATGCAGGTGGACAGAACAAGCCAATAGGAGGCAGAGTCTTTGCTCTGCAAGGCACTGAGCAAGATACTGAGGAGGAGTATAATCTGTCGGTGATACAAGGTACTCTTATACTATATAGCACTTGTGTTCAAGCATTATTCGATTCAGGAGCTTCGCACTCTTTCATATCTATTGCATGTGTCTCTACTCTTGGACTAGAAACAGTATCTTTAGGGACGACAATACATGTAACCTCACCATTAGGCGGTAAAATTTCTGTGGGGTTAATCTGTAAGGGGTGCGAATTAGAAGTATCTAACCTGAGATTAACTGTCGACCTACGAGTAATCGACATGACAGACCTTGATGTCATACTTGGAATGGATTGGCTATCTGCGCATCGCGCTGTCATAGATTGCCATCGGAAGATGGTGACAGCGTATTCACCGGACGGTACGTGCTTCAAATTTAAGGGGGATAGACAAGACCCCTCCGCTATAACCACACACCGATCGAGGTGGCATGATAAGCTTTCTGGGTGGCTAGCAAGCCTCAAGCTGGAGGAGACAGATCGTATGGAACTCGGTCTTCCTCACATTGCGTATGAGTACGAGGACGTGTTTCCCGATGAGTTACCTGGACTACCGCCGCATCGGGACTTGGATTTCACGATCGAGTTGCAACCAGGCACGGCACCAATATCCATGGCTCCATACAGGATGGCACCAGTAGAACTACAAGAGTTGAAGACTCAGCTACAAGAATTGATGGACAAAGGTTTTATTCGACCCAGTACATCACCGTAGGGAGCCCCTGCTTTATTCGTCAAAAAGAAAGAAGGAACACTCAGACTCTGCATCGATTATCGTCAACTTAATAGAGTCACAATCAAGAACCGTTATCCCTTACCTAGAATCGATGACTTGTTTGATCAACTGAGAGGATCAACTTGCTTCTCAAAGATCGATTTACGGTCTGGATACCATCAGCTGCGAGTTAGAGACAGTGACATACCCAAGACGGCTTTTCGAACCCGTTATGGCCACTATGAATTTGTGGTGATGCCATTTGGGCTAACCAATGCTCCTGCCGTTTTCATGTGTCTGATGAACAAAATTTTCACACCATATTTAGACAAATTTGTGGTAGTGTTCATTGACGACATTTTAGTATACTCGCCAACAGAGAAGGAACACGAGGAGCATTTGAGAATCGTATTGCAAGTACTTCGGGATAATCAATTGTATGCAAAGGCCAGCAAATGCGAATTTTGGATGAAAGAAGTCAAATTCCTAGGACACGTGGTGTCAGAGAAAGGAATCTCTGTGGATAATAGCAAAGTAGAAGCTGTCATGGACTGGAAACGACCATCAACAGTGTTTGAGATTAGGAGTTTCTTGGGATTAGCTGGCTACTACAGAAGGTTCATTCAAGATTTCTCAATTTTGGGAAAACCAAAGACGCGACTGACCCAGAAGGGGGTCAAGTTTGAGTGGAACGAAGCATGTGAGAAATCGTTCCAAGAACTCAAGAAGAGATTAACTAGCGCCCCCATATTAATCATTCCCGAGCGGAACGTGGGATATGCAGTGTACTGTGATGCATCCAAAGATGGATTGGGAGCTGTGCTCATGCAAAATGGAAAGGTCATTGCTTATGGATCCCGACAACTAAGGCCGCATGAGAAGAATTATCCGACTCATGATTTGGAACTGGCAGCAATAGTATTTGCCCTTAAGTCCTGGCGTTACTATCTGTACGGAGAACAGTTCGAGGTGTTCACTGATCACAAAAGTTTGAAGTATCTATTCACTCAGAAGGTGCTGAACATGAGGCAAAGGAGGTGGATGGAATACATGGAGGACTACAGTTTCACGTTGTCTTATCACCCTGGGAAGGCCAATGTAGTCGCTGATGCCCTCAGTCGCAAAACTCGAGGACAAGTGGCAAGTATGGCCATCAGGGAATGGAAAATGATGGAAGCCATTAATGAGTTCAGACTCCAACCTACCGTAAGAGCAGAAGGAGCCTGCCTTTTTGCTTTGTTTGCCACACCCGCTTTACATCGAGAAATTCTGTTGGCCCAAACCTTTGACCAGGAGTGCGATTTCATTAGACACCAACTGTCAATTGGAAAAGCATCATCTGGATGGGCAATTCACTCCGACAAGAGTCTCTGTTTCCAAGAACGAATTTTTGTACCTGACATTGGTACACTTCGAGAAGCCGTACTGAAGGAGTTTCACCATTCCAACTTCGCCGTACATCCAGGGAGTACGAAGATGTACCAAGATCTCCGTCGTCAATATTGGTGGAGCGGAATCAAGAAGGATGTAGCAGCTTATGTGTCCACGTGTCTCACTTGTCAGCAAGTTAAAGCTGAACACCAGAAACCTGGAGGAACACTTCAGCCATTACCTATACCTGATTGGAAGTGGGAGCACATCACTATGGACTTCGTCACGGGGTTACCTCGATCACCAAAATCCAACACTGCCATCTGGGTAATTGTTGACCGATTGACCAAATCAGCGCATTTCCTCCCTGTACGCATGACAGATACCATGGAATCGTTCAGCAGACTCTACATTCAGGAGATTGTACGACTGCATGGGGTACCAGTATCAATTGTATCCGACCGCGACCCGCGCTTCACGTCAAAATTCTGGCAGAGTCTGCAGAAAGCATTGGGAACAGACCTTCGTTTGAGTACAGCCTTCCACCCACAAACAGACGGACAAACTGAAAGGACGATTCAGACCCTAGAAGATATGCTCCGTGCCTGTACCATGGACTTTGGTGGAAATTGGGAACGTCACTTGTCGTTAGTCGAATTTGCTTACAACAACAGCTATCAAGCCAGCATTGAGATGGCTCCATATGAAGCCCTATATGGACGACCATGCCGATCGCCTATCTGTTGGACCGAGCTGGGAGAGTCAAGCCTATTGGGACCAGAACTTGTTAGAGAGACAACAGAAAAAGTCAAAATCATTCGCCAACGACTTTTGACCGCTCAGAGTCGATAGAAAAGCTATGCCGACAAGAGGACCAGACCATTGTCCTTTCAAGCTGGAGAGCATGTATTTGTTAAAATCAAGCCACGACGAGGAGTTATCCGATTTGGAAAGAAAGGGAAGCTATCACCCCGGTATATTGGACCATTTGAGATTTTGGAGAAGATTGGAGAAGTCGCCTACCGCCTAGCCCTGCCACCACAAATTGACAGAGTTCACAACGTTTTTCATGTGTCTATGCTTCGCAAATACATGTCACACCCCTCCCACATACTCAACTGGGAGGAGATCACGCTTAACGAAGACACGACTTTCGATGAACAAGCGGTCGAGATCCAAGATTATAGTGAGAAGAATATTCGCGGTAAGACGATCAAATTGGTCAGGATCTTATGGCGGCATCAGGGTATAGAGGAGTCAACTTGGGAACGAGCCGATACTATGCGCACCAATTACCCGTATCTGTTTTCACCAGAAGGTACACTTTAATTTCGAGGACGAAATTATTTTAAGGGGGATAGGTTGTAACGACCCTAATTTTCTCCCTAATTTTTTTTTATTGTAATTCAAATAATGTTAGTTAGTTTAATTATAATAGTTAGTAAATAGCTTCTATGTTAGTTTTTTTTTCATGTTAATTACATATACCGGTGATTATCACTAATCTTAACAAGTTATAAAATGTAATATATAATATATATGTATGCACGTGTACCATGTTTGCATGGGATATTTCCAAGTTACACAGCATGGGATTTCTTTTCCTCCCATCTCCATTATCTTAACCAACTCTCTCTCTCTGCCGAACCACTACTCCCCCTACTCCATTTTTCTCGCCACTACTCCTCCCCTTCACCCCACTCTCCTCTCCATTATAAACACCTCCCCTCCCAATCCAGAAAACTCTAACATTTACCCACTTCAAACTACAACGGAAATTCAGAAGCAAGGAAAGGAAAAAGAGAGAATCGATCGAGCTCCAGCAGTTGAGGTCTGAAGGAAGAATACGAAGTGGGTTTCGGTTCTACACTCACCCGAACCCAAGTCCGCGACACACCAACTCTAGCACGACCCAGAGCACCTCCGAACCAATTCGCAATTATCCGAAGTCAGCCTCGGTGTCCTGTTGCTCCGTCGTCTTCTCCGATTCTTTCGTAGCCGTCCGAAACCGTCCAAACCAGTTAACCATTTTTTTCGACCGAAACCAAGGTAGAATAATCGCTTCCCTACTTTCTCCTAAGTATATGAAATCCTTAGATGTTCGTTTTGATGGATTATAGTGTCTGGAAACGAACTCATGCATCGAAAACCATGAATCTAATTTTTTTTTCCTCTGTTTTTCGAAAGTTACAGTAGCTTGGATGTTGAGTTCTTAAAATTTCAGGCTAGCATTACAGTTTGCACCATGTGTTTACTATAGTATTAAATTCGACCCTTGCATGTTGTTACCTGGTAGATTTGAACCCATTTGGTGCTTTTATCTCATTTCCATACTACACGACCAACTTTTATTCTCAGAAGTGTGGAATGCCTATCATGATCAGTGTGCTTTTAGTTGAAATGGATTTTATCCTAATATTGTGAACATGTGTAAATAAAATAAAGTAAAGTTAATAATGTCATTTTAAGAACTAATAAATTTCCTTAAGAAAATTTAGGAATCCTAATTAAAACCTAAGGCTACTGTGTTCCGGTTATACAAGAATAGAATATCTCTAGTTAAAACCCAACTGTACATCTAACGCCAAATATTTCTATAGTTCAATTCTCTAAATCGACGAATGTCCGATGAACTTACTTGTTAATAAAATTTAAATAATTAAAAGGGCACCGGCCCAGTCATAAAATACTATGTGTTTTATTTACTCATACATTATCAATTGCTATGCCCGCTTTCGCATTGAAATATATACTGTTTATTGATTATGTTGTTATGGAGTTGTTATTAATTGTATCATGTTGTACGTGTTGTTATGGAGTTGTTATTAATTGTATCATGTTGTACGTGCTAGAATGGACTTAGGCTCACCTGGGTGGTTACGAGTAGTGACTCACGTAGACGATGTTAAGTAAATGGAAATTGGTAAAGTGTTGGAAGTGTGATTGTGTGGATTGTGATTTAAGCCATGGCGATGGCAAGGGTAACCAATGGGGCCCTGTGTTGAAATGGGTAACCAATGGGGCCCAGTTTGAGAGATGTTGTGACGCTAATGTATAATGCGTCATGGGAAAATTCGCTTCTTTTGTTCGAGAGGGAATAGGTCCCATGAGACGGTTATAGTTAGTGGTAGGTGATGTCCGACCATAATGTACGATGCGTCATGGGATGACTCGATCCTCTGTTATGGTCTTAAGTGAGAACATACTCGGTACATAACTTAGGTGCGCTCACCTAGGACCCTGGTGCAGGACAAGCAAGAGGAAGGGTGGACCCATGAGACGGTTGTAGTTAGTGGATGTGGGAGGAAAGGATCTCGTGGAGAGTATCCTTAGATTTCATGTAAGTTAATGGATAGTAAAGAAAATGATGATGTGTTATTATTCTGTACTTTCTGTGAATTACCAATTCCTATATTGTTGAACTGCTAACTGTAGAGTAAGGGGTTAGTAGGGTTGGGATTATCTACTGAGTTTCAAAACTCATCATAGTGCCCTTGGGCTGGCGTTTCATGCCAGGTAATCAAGAAACCGAAGAACAGAATCCTCCTCAAGATGATCAGTACCAGGGTGAGGACCTCCCAGCTGAGGAAGGAGAGTTTGTCGAGCCTTGGATGCCTTACCCTTAGAAGCTCTGTTAGTTTAAAATATTGTTATTTGAATTTTCCAAAAGTGTTATCACATTTGTCAAACTCTGTTTTATTTCGTTGGGTTGTAAGACAATTAAGTAGTTTTGAATTTAGTATTTGAGATTTCCGCTGCTAAACTCTGTTTAATAAAATTTATTTCTTAAATCAGTTTTATGAACTATTAAATCAATTAAAAATGATTTAATTAACGTGTCCGAAAATCGGGGCGTTACACACCGTCCCTCGGACCAACACCACGGTTAACTTAACCTGGTCCGGCAAGACTCGGATCGAATACCGAGCCAACCCGCCGACCCGTGGGTGGTAAACACATTGGTTCGTCTAATTGGTGCAACGCGGCCACCGTCCTGGTCCCTCCGCCGGACCACACCCTCCACAAATTACTATCTTAATCAGGGTGAGATGAAGAAGTCAGCCAATGGGGTTTGTTAGTGCATGGATTCATAAGTGGGACTCTGGTAGTATTTTTATCACAGATTCTGGTAGTTTGGTCATCCTTTCCCTGTGGAAATAGTTCTGTGTTGGTAAAAGGCAGCCGGCTAAGCTTTGCAACGTAACCCTTTAGTTTTAGTTGCGAGCTTTCATCAGATGCTTCAATTCTGTTTTTCTTGTTGGTTGCGTGATGCTCCCTGTTCGATTGTCATTCAGTTTGAAAGATGTAGAACCGAACAGACATGGTCAGTTTTTATTGGTTTGACTGAAATATGCACTTATTAGTACTCGCACACATGGAAAACCACAATGAAGGGATTTAAGTAGTATCAAATCCACAATTACTATATTATGGAAGGGAAGTGCTACAATACACACCCTTTATTTAGGTGTGTATCATATGCACCCTCTTTGATAACCATTAGATGCTTGAAAAATGATCTGAACCCTTTAAAATGTTACGATTGGTTACTGACAAAAAACTTGTTACCAGTGTAACAAGTAAACCCTGTAAATTAACCAAAATGGAAAGAAAATCCCACCGTTTGCCCTCCCTCATCCCAACCAGTGTATAACTTTCTTTTCCTTCGACGAAACCAGACCCATCAGTCCGCTGTTCGCCCTCCCTCATCCCAGTCCGTCGGTCGCGGTCGCTCCTCCCTGTCCGTCACTCGCATCTCTCTCTCTCTCTCTCCATCTCTCCCTCTCTCTCTATATATATATATATGTTTGTATGCATATATATACATGTGTGTGCATACGTGTATATTTGTCCATGTATTCAGAGATTTGGACGTATATTTGTTTGTAAAGGAAGCCTAAATAGATTATGGGAGGTTCTAGTTGTTGGGCTACTGAATGTGTGTGCATACGTGTATATCTGTGCATGTATTCAGAGATTTGGGTGTAAATTTATTTGTGAAAGAAGGTTAAACAGATTCTGGAAGGTTCTAGTTGTCGGGTTATTGAATGTGTAGAAGTTACATGTAATGTTCACAAACTGTTCGATAAAATGCCAGTTAGATCGACTGAGTATTGTGAAATAATAATTGTAGAGTTCAAAATGAATAAAATAATAGTAGTAAATTAAAAGTGAGGATTACTTGCATACAATTGTCTTCATTCAGTGTTTGCATTAATTCCTGAAAAAAAGAAGGTTTGGTTAGTTGTAAAATTGCTGGAGTTACAATTGACTGACTTTTTTGTGTTTGACAAAATGCTTCTTTCAATTTTGATATATTTATTCAAGTACCAAACGCACACGTGAAAACCAAATACATGTAATACATGATGGTGGTATTACTTTGGTCTATTTGGTGTCTAATCTTTTATTGATATGTTCAAGAGGAACCAATCAAGCCGGTGCTCTATAATAGAAACCCAAAGTGCAATCGAGTTAGTGAAGTCAAATTCAATTTGTTTCAATTGGTATAGATCATGGTTAGGATAAAACTATTTGAACTACAATAGATGAGAATCTCTCCCCCACCCAAATCATCCAAAAAAGTAACCATTCTAAACATTGTCACTTGTGGGGTTTTTTTTTAGGTTTGATGGATCAATTCTCAAGTCGTACGAGCAAAGATGTCAATATGAAAAATGATATCAATAAATTTCCTGAAAAAGAAGATGATCTAGGAGACTCAATTGAAGATGGTTGTGTTGATGGGAAACAAGGTTTAGATTCCCAAATAGGATTAGAAGGTTTGAATATGCTCACTGCCAGGGATGTTTTCAAAATGAAGTTTGATTCTGAGGAAAATGCGTATACTTTTTACAATGCCTACGCTATGGTAATAAGGTTTAGCATCCGAAAGGATAGAAAAAAAGTATGTAGGGAGAATGTGGTGGTGAGTAGAAAATGGGTATGCTCTAGGCAAGGAGTACATGCAAAAAAATACTTGGAGCGTGTTGATAGACTGAGAGCACCAAGGGCAGAAACTAGGGTTGGATGTAAAGTTATCTTTCGTGTGCGCTATGATGTGAAAATGGGAGAATATATAGTGACTCACTTTGTAAGCGAACACAACCATCCCTTGGCCGCACCCCACTGTGTCCATTTTCTTTGGTCGCATAGGTCTGTAACAAGTGCTGACAAAGCCCAAACAAAAGCTATGCGTAATGTCGGCATTAGCACGGGCCAAATTATGGACCTTATGACCATTCAGTCTGGAGGTTTCGATAAGGTGGGTTTTGTTCGAAAAGATTTGCACAACATTGTTCAAGCTGACCGAAAAGTAGAACTCAAGGATGGGGATGCAGAGGGCATCTTTAATTGAAATATTATGATGTTTAATATTTTTCACAATATCTTTAATTGCATAGTGAACTTTCACATAAATAGTCCAACTAAAAGGAATAACGAAGTCGATCATCTGTATTAATAAGTAGGAAACACTAACAAAAAAGTTAATGGGTGATCAAGAGAATGATGGTGACGAGATAAATATACCAATACATTTTAGGTCATGTGTAAAAGACAACAATATTTATGACGTGCTATTTATTTTTTGGTCAATAAATGTACTACTAGTGTTTTGTGAATTAGTGCAAGCATCCAAATTACAAATAACTAATACTCGTATTTGATAATGTAATCGATTACAAGTGTTATCAAAACCAATCAATTACGTAATTGAAACCGCAGAGAAATATAATCTATCATGTAATCAATTATTTATGTTATTCAGAACAATTGATTTCTAAATCTATTGCAATGTTGTTTTTAACTTATTTCACAATTGATTAGAGGACTTACTGATGCCCATCAATTAGCAAATCGATTGAGTAATCGACTTCACATTGTTACCCAATCGTACTCAATTCAATTACAAATTCGATTATATTGTCTAATCGATTACATAATTGAACATAATAGAATTGATTACATATTTGATTATGATGTCTAATCGATTATAATTTCTATTTACAAAATTGCAAAATAAATTACTATATATTCGATTATAATGTCTAATCAATTGAAAAATCAATTATAAAGTCTAATCGATTATGGAATTGAACATTCTCATAATAGATTACATATTTGATTAACTACCGTTCAAAAAAAAATTTGATTAAGTAATCAATTGTACAATTGATTATAGAAAAGTTATGAAATTGACTAAAATGTTACGATTCCGTAGTGAAAATGTTACGAACTGAAAATGTTACGATTTTTTTTATAAAGTTATGAAACACACCAAAATGTTATGATTCTAAAAATGTTATGAATTTGTTGCTAACAAGTTACGATTCATGAACATAAAAGTTACGATATGCACTAAAAGTTATGATTTGTAAGAAAAGTGTTATGAATCAAAAGTTACTATTTTTTGGTATAAAAGTTACGATAGACCTAAAATGTTATGAATGACTAGTTCAACAGGTAATTTTTTATGAGATGGCGCAATATGGACCACACAATAGGTGCATATGATACGCACCTTAAAGGGGTGTGTATTGAAGATTTCTCCATTATTGAAAACATCAAGAATTCAGAATCCATCAGAAAACTATATTATAGTACAAGACACCGAGGAAAATTTTAAAATTGCTAAACATTAGCTTCATTTACCTATTAAATGCAGAAACTAGACATTGTACTTCATTAACCTAACATTGTACTTCATTAACCTAACATTGCCAAACAAACTTTAAACAAATCACACAACATTTCCCATCGCATTCCAATTGTTGCTCCTGCAGTAATTCCTCACGGCTTCAGCTTCTTCAGGATCACTCCCGGGCTCCATCACCAGATTTGTAACATGAACATTCTTTGACCACAGCAAGACAGCATCCTCGACATTAGCAACCGCTACAGTACCAGCCCGTCGGAGGACACCCATCTCCTCCAGAACGGCCAACTTAGCTTCGTCTTTCAATGCTTCCTCGACCATAACCCGCTCGGCGGCCACATCCAATTCCTCAGTGGCTTTCATCTCCTTATGGGTCAGGGTTCGGAATTCCTCACCAATGTCAGCTAACTCCTCACGGGTAAACACCGCAGTAACTAGTGCTGTAAATGAACTGAGCTGTTTGTGAACTGTTCGAGACTCGACTCAGTAAAGGCTCGTTTGAGTTTGAACCGAACTTGAACCTAAATTTTAGGCTCATTTCATAAATGAGCCGAACATAAACGCAGCAGTATTCGGCTCGCGAACCTGGAGTATATGTGTGTCATGGGAATTTTATATAGTTATATAGTGAAAATTTTAAAACTTGTACAAGTCTAAACGTTTACAATTACTAAAAATTTACTTATGTATATGTTTTTATCATTTTATATGTATATGAACATATTTATGTACATAATAAAAAATTTATTTGCAGTTTTAGATATGTATGAGAGCATAAAAATATAATATTATTGGATCGTTAAGGCTCGTGAACAAGCTCAAGTTCGACCCAAACCTGAGCAAGCTCGGTTCGAGTTTGGCTCTTCATAATTTTCAGTTCGGCTTGAGCTCGAGTTCGCTAAAAAACTTAATGAACGAATCTAAACATTCGGCTTGATTCGACTTGTTTACAGCCTTAGCAGTAACATCCCTGAAGCGTTCTTTCAGTCGGGATATGGCCGCTTTTGCAGCCAAGCTCTTCTTCTTGGCGTCCTTGAGGGCCGACTTCAATTCTTTGGGGGTTTGTGACCTCGTGGCTTCATTTCCGACCAGTTGTCTTAACTTCTGAGGAGTGGGAGTGATGGTTGTCATTTTCTCTGAGAGAAGAGAGATCTGAGAGAGGTGCGTTTCGAGGGATTTTTCCAGAGAGAGAGAGAGAGGAGATGAGCGTGCGTTTCGAGGTTTCTTGGTGACTATATATATAGTATTCTATAGCCGATCCTCCTCCGTTGGATGGAGTGCCTAAATGGACGTATAGATGTCGACTTTAGCAATCCGCATGAAAAGTTTATACCCAATAAGATTTTGCCACGTCAGTAATTTGACTCGTCTGATTTAGAATTGCTGATCCTACTCCATTGGATTGAGTGTCTAAATGGACGGTATAGATGTCAACTTTAGTAATCCGCGTGAAAATTTTATAACCAATAAGATTCTGCCACATCAGTAATCTGACTCGTCTGATTTAGAATTGCTGATCCTACTCCATTGGATTGAGTGTCTAAATGGACGGTATAGATGTCAACTTTAGCAATCCGCGTGAAAAGTTTATAACCAATAAGATTCTGCCACGTCAGTAATCTGACTCATCTGACTTAGAATTGTCGATCCTCCTCCGTTGGATTGAGTGCCTCGATGGACGGTATAGATGTCAACTTTAGCAATCCGCTTGAAAAGTTTATAACCAATAAGATTCTGCCACTTTAGTAATCTGACTCGTCACTAATCTGTTAGAATTGCCGTAATGGTACTAATCTTTGGTACCACAAAAAGTGAAATCGTACGGTTGGCAACGCCTAATATTAATTCGAGTGGACTATTTGGCTTAATTAAGCAAATACAATAATTAATTAGGAAAAATGACGGCCCAGGACGTGTTTTGATAATTAATACCTGCCAAGGATATATATGCTGAGAACATTTGTTAATGCTGAAAATGTCCTTGACGGGTATTGATTATCAAAACACGTCCTTGTCCGTCATTTTCCCAATTAATTACCATAAGCTAAGGAATTATGATGCATCTATCGTCATGCATATAGTCATTGTTAAGGTCCAATCAGTTATTTAATATACTAACAGGCATTTATCATTTGGGAAGTGATTTTGGCACTCCACATTTAGCCATGGTCACTTCACTTTTTGTGTTTATCTTATGTGAAATTACTGAATTACCCTTTATCTTATTAGTGTTCATCCACCTTAAAGGGTATTGTAATTTCAAATTGAAAAAAGACAAAAAATAAAATAAAGTGTCAATGGCTAAATGTAGAGTGCTAAAATCAATTTTCTTATCATCATTATGCATATATAGAATGTTATATACGAAAATGTAATTCCAAACAGCTTTTTAACCTAAAAATCAAGATTTTTTGATGCTTTTTATTTTTCTTTATTTTTTCACTTTTCTCTCGTGCTTATCTTGATTTTTTTACATATTTGATTTGTTTCTTACTATTAAGAAACAAGATAAGAATTTACCCCCTCTGTTCCACTTTGTTCTTCTAATATTCCCCTTTTTGTTTTCCCACAATGTTTAGTTCATTTCAAAAGTCAAAGTAATAATTTTTTTTATTTTCCTCTCTGGCCCTCTCATTTTTTATTGAAGTGTTTAAAATCCTTTTGGAAACACAAAATGGTAGGGGTAAATTATGAAAAATGAAGTGTGAAATTTGTGATGATAACATCCCCTTAATTAATTGGAATTCACAAAATAGACAAATAAAGTGGGGGTAAAATGGAGTATTTACATTCTACAAATAATATATTTCTCACTTTTTTTTTATCAAAATAATTTTCACTTTCAATCTCAAGACTCGAGTACCAATTTACCAAACACTGCCTTACGCCGTGTTTTAATACCTATTGAAAAAAAGAAAAGGAAGAAAGAAAAAATAAGAAGTTCAATTTGAGAAAAGAAAAAATAAGAAGTTCAGTTTGAGAAAAGAAAAAGAGAAAGGAAGAAAGAAAAAATAAGAAGTTCAGTTTTGAGAAAAGTTTAATGCCGATAAAAAAAAAAGTGAAAACAAAAGCTTAATGCCGATTAAAAAAAAAAAGAAAAGAAAACAAAGAAAAGCTTAACCCTTCAACTTGAACAAAGCATCAAAATTGAGCATAAGTCATGTTAGTTTTACGACACGAGAAAAGAAACTCATAAATTGAATAGACTGACTCTAGGGGCGGCTCCACTAGGCTTGGAGATTTAAGTGAACCATTTGGAGTCAATGACTGACTCTAGGGGCGGCTCCACTAAGGTTTTAAATTTTTTTGGGATATGGTTTGATTTTTCTCTAATATTGTTTGCACTGAATTATTTGTACAAGTCCAAAGTAAATGAAAATTTTGCTAAATTTGTAAAAAAGTAAATCATGCATGTAGGTCAATAAAAAATTAAACTAGGCCCGATAGGTTTCCAACCAAAATAAATATATTTGAATTATACCGTAATTTGTAACCGCTAGTTAAAATCTTGCCGCCACCCCTGAGCGACTCTAAAAAATTACGGGAAAAAACCATTGTACGATAAGAAATTAGTAAGTTAAAATGTACTTCATTACGTCTAGATAATTATTAGGTGTATGAGGAATAAAAGAAGAGATAGGCAGTAATTTTATTGAAGTCTAGAAATTGCCGGAAAAACATTCGATCGGGCCGCAGTGGGGGATTTGGGACAATTTTTTGGGTGCGGAGCAGGTACCACGTGGCGGTACCCATCGGCGATCTCAGCCGTCTAAATGTGCTTTGTATGACCCAAATTTATTCCCTCTTTGCTCCCTCACCTGACCACCCTCTCTCTTCTTTTTCTTTTTCTAAAATTCGGACCGTCCAAAACACATTTGAACGGACAGTTAAAATCGCCGACGGGTACCACGTGTGTGGTACTTGCCCGCCCGGCACCCAAAAACTTCTCGTGATTTGGTAGTAGTGTCAGCAGTTGAGGGGAGTTTTTTTGTAGAGGTATTTCACGTTTTCTTTTGAGAATTGAGAGATTACCGGAGAAAGAAAGAAAATTCCGGCGAAAGAATAATCCGTGCGTTACACGCGCCGGGGGTGTGCCCCAACAGCGGCACGTCGTGTGGGGCCTACTCCGGACCTCTCACGATTGATCCGAATCATTCAATAATTAAAAAAAAAAACCCGAGTGGGCACGTCGTGTTGGTTGCGTGATGCTCCCTGTTCGATTGTCATTCATTTTTGAAAGATGTAGAACCGAACAGACATGGTCGATCAGTTTTTATTGGTTTGACTGAAATATGCACTTACTAGTACTCGCACACATGGAAAACCACAATGAAGGGATTTAAGTAGTATCAAATCCACAATTACTATATTATGAAAACATCAAGAATCCAAAATCCATCAGAAAACTATATTATATATAAGACAGCGAGGAAAATTTTAAAATTGCTAAACATTAGCTTCATTTACCTTTTAAATGCAGAAACTAGACATTGCACTTCATTAACCTAACATTGTACTTCATTAACAACCTAACATTGCCAAACATTAACTTTAAACAAATCACACAACATTTCCCATCGCATTCCAATTGTTGCTCCTGCAGTAATTCCTCACGGACGGCTTCAACTTCTTCAGGATCACTTTCGGGTGCCATCATCAGCTTTGTAACTTGAACATTCTTTGACCACAGAAAGGCAGCATTCGAGACATTGGCAACAGCTACAGTACTAGCCCGTCGGAGGATAGCCATCTACTCCAAAACAGCCAACTTATCTTGGTCTTTCAATTCTTTCTCGACCAAAACCCGCTCGTTGGCCGCATCCAATTCCTCATCGGCTTTCATCTCCTTATGGGTCAGGGTTCGGAATTCCTCACCAATGTCAGCTAACTCCTCACGGCTAAACACCCTAGTAACATCCCTGAAGCGTTCTTTCAGCCGGGATATGGCCGCTGTTGCAGCGGAGCTCTTCTTCTTGGCGACCTTGAGGACCGACTTCAGTTCTTTGAGGATTTGTGACCTCATGGCTTCATTTCCGATCAGCTGTTGTAACTTCTGAGGAGTGGGAGTGATGGTCGCCATTTTCTCTGAGAGAAGAGAGATTTGAAAGAGGCGCGTTTGGAGGGATTTTTCCAGAGAGAGAGAGGAGATGAGCGCGTGTTTTGAGGTGTTTTGGTGACTGCCACGCCCCAAATCCGGGAGCATGACCGGCCGTATACCATGAAGCAATCATTGGACACGAAGCCTAATTAAAAATATTTTTAGCAACTTGAAACAAATAAAGAAAAACTGGATATTTTATTACAATAAAATGCGCGACTCCAAACCACCATTTTTTCTTAAGCCAATGACACAATGAACTGCCAATTAATAAAAGTGTGGAAGCTAATAAATAAAAGTGTGAAAGCAGTTTAACACAATAAAAGAAATAAAAATGCAAACGCCCTAGAGGTCCAAACACAAGGTCTCGACAATGCCGCAAAATCCACTACAATGCCCCATGCACTAACCTGAAAAAAAATGTGGAATAAATCCGTCAGCTGATGAGCTCAGTAAGTAGTTAAGCATGCTAGGGTAAAGAATACAATGCGGCATGCTTTTAAACAATAGATACTGTGGGTTCCAAGAAATGGTTTCAAATAATGAGGGTTGATGGTTCAACAATTCATATCAACGAACTAAATAACGAACGACAAAGTCAATGGCTCACAAAAGGTATCGATGAGATGAATCACTGCTTGACGATTTATCACAAGAACAATCTGGATAACAATAACATGCTTTTATACCAATAGGTCTGCTCAATAATATAAGAACGATGAACCACAATAAACGGAAATCCAAACCAAAGTGGGAACCATATCTTTCAATTACCAAATGCCAAATATTTTCTCAAGACTTAGCCCGTTGGATTCAACACCGTACTTAGAGTCACCGCAAGATGGCGCCTGGGACCTTTTCCCTAAGCCAATCCGGAATAGAGTCACAGGGTATTTCACAAGTCTTTTCCCTATCCGTTGAGCACTAGAGTCACAGGGTATTTCACAAGTCTTTCCCCTAGCGGCCAAAGTCACCACGATATTTCACGGGTCTTTCCCTTGGACTTTCACAAATATAAACATAATCCATGGTCTCAAACACACAGAACAACGGCGAACCAAAGTCACTTGACCGGCCAGGATTATTCTCCGTGTCGTTTCGTAGTCACAATAATATCATGGAGTCAATGAATCGACGACAATAAAAGTAAGGGCAATCGATCAATCACAAATATTCTCAATTAACCTTGTATGCCAAAGGATACGTCAATTGTCAATAATTATAAGAGCAATGAATAGGATTAATTATCATCGGATCACAACAAATAACGAATTGTCAAGAATAGATTGGCTCAAGAGAATTCCAAGAAAGGGATCACATGCTTAACCACTCACCTCGATCGGAACGATGGGTCACAAAATGCGATGTTCACGTTCTCTGCTAATCTGAATTAAAAGAATACCAATACCAATAATTAATTTGATGAACCTTACACCAATAACTAGCTTGACTAACACCAAAATCCTACCCCCGTCCCCGTCACTGTCACATGCGCACACTCACTGCCAAATCTCATATACTATATAATCACACACTCACACCACTGCCACATCTCTCTCTCTCTCTCTCTCTCTCTCTCTCTCTCTCTCTCTCTCTCTCTCTCTCTCTCTCCACACACACAAAAATCCAACTTATCCATTAACTGTATAGGTAAAAGACGCATGAAACAATAAAATGGGGGAGGAATACTACCTCACAAAACCAACAAACAAGAGGAGTTGTATGCAACCGTGCCCAACGTCTCCCACCGCCGCTGCTCTCTCTCGTTCTCCTCACTCTCTCACAGCCCTCTCTAAGCAAAAATAATACTCCTTAACCCTAGTCCCTCAATATTTATAAAAACATAAGGGGCCCTCTCGTCAATAATTAAATACACTCTCACTAACTAGCCTAGTCCGAGTCTAAAAGTTAAATCCAATCCAAGTAAAAATAACCGGCCCAAAAATATAACATGCACACATACACACACAAAAAAACAAAAAAAAAGTTATTCGAGATTAGAAGAATTTTCGAAATAATTGCAGTTTATAATAATCAATATCTTATTTTTTTATTAGAAAGGAGTTTGAAAAAGAAAAATGAAAGAATTAATTATGAGTTAAAAGTATTTCTTTTTTTTTTAAAAGGAAAAAGCGGGGTGTCACAGTGACTATATATAGTATTCTATAGCCGATCCTCCTCCGTTGGATTGAGTGCCTAAATGGACGTATAGATGTCGACTTTGGCAATCCGCGTGAAAAGTTTATACCCAATAAGATTCTGCCACGTCAGTAATCTGACTCGTCTAATTTAGAATTGCCGACCCTACTCCATTGGATTGAGTGCCTAAATGGACGGTATAGATGTCGACTTTAGCAATCCACGAGAAAAGTTTATAACCAATAAGATTCTGCCACGTCAGTAATCTGACTCGTCTAACTTAGAATTCCCGATCCTCCTCCGTTGGATTGAGTGCCTCAATGGACGGTATAGATGTCAACTTTAGCAATCCGTGTGAAAAGTTTATAACCAATAAGATTCTGCCACATCAGTAATCTGACTCGTCACTAATTTGACTCGTCACTAATCTGTTAGAATTGCCGTAATGGTACTAATCTTCGGTACCACAAAACGTGAAATCGTACGGTTGGCAAGGCCTAATATTAATTCGAGTGGACTATTGGGCTTAATTAAGCAAATACAGTAATTAATTACCATAAGATAAGGAATTATGATGCATCTATCGTCATGCATATAGTAATTGTTAAGGTCCAATCAGTTATTGAATATACTAACAGGCATTTATCATTTGGGAAGTGATTTTGGCACTCCATATTTAGCCATTGTCACTTCACTTTTTGTGTTTATCTTATGTGAAATTACTGAATTACCATTTATCTTATTAGTGTTCATCCACCTTAAAGGGTATTGTAATTTCAAATTGAAAAAAGACAAATAAAAAAGAAAAAGAAGTGTTAATGGCTAAATGTGGAGTGCTAAAATCTATTTTCTTATCATCATTATGCATATATAGAATGTTATATACGAAAATGTATTTCCAAACAGCTTTTTAACCTAAAAATCAAGATTTTTGATGCTTTTTATTTTTCTTTATTTTTTTCACTTTTCTCTCGTGCTTATCTTGATTTTTTTACATATTTGATTTGTTTCTTACTATTAAGAAACAAGATAAAAATTTACCCCCTCCGTTCTACTTTGTTCTTCTAACATTCCCCTTTTTGTTTTCCCACAATGTTTAGTTCATTTCAAAAGTCAAAGTAATAATTTTTTTTTATTTTCCTCTCTGGCCCTCTCCTTTTCTATTGAAGTGTTTAAAATCCTTTTGGAAACACAAAATGGTAGGGGTAAATTATGAAAAATGAAGTGTGAAATTTGTGATGATAACATCCCCTTAATTAATTGGAATTCGCAAAATGGACAAATAAAGTGGGGGTAAAATGGAGTATTTACATTCTACAAATAATATATTTCTCACTTTTTTTTGTCAAAATAATTTTCACTTTCAATCTCAAGACTCGAGTACCAATTTACCAAACACTGCCTTACACCGTGTTTTAATACCTATCGAAAAAAAGAAAAGGAAGAAAGAAAAAATTAGAAGTTCAGTTTGAGAAAAGAAAAAAAGAAAAGGAAGAAAGAAAAAATAAGAAGTTCAGTTTGAGAAAAATTTAATGCCGATTAAAAAAAAAGTGAAAACAAAAGCTTAATGCCGATAAAAACAAAAAAAGAAAAGCTTAACCCTTCAACTTGAACAAAGCATCAAAATTGAGCATAAGTCATGTTAGTTTTACGACACGAGAAAAGAAACTCATAAATTGAATAGACTGACTCTAGGGGCGGCTCCACTAGGCTTGGAGATTCAAGTGAACCATTTGGGGTCAATGACTGACTCTAGGGGCGGCTCCACTAAGGTTTTAAATTTTTTTGGGATATGGTTTGATTTTTCTCTAATATTGTCTGCACTGAATTATTTGTACAAGTCCAAAGTAAATGAAAATTTTGCTAAATTTGTAAAAAAGTAAATCATGCATGTAGGTCAATAAAAAATTAAACTAGGCCCGATAGGTTTCCAACCAAAATAAATATATTTGAATTATACCGTAATTTGTAACCGCTAGTTAAAATCTTGCCACCACCCCTGAGCGACTCTAAAAAATTACGGGAAAAAACCATTGTACGATAAGAAATTAGTAAGTTAAAATGTACTTCATTACGTCTAGATAATTATTAGGTGTATGAGGAATAAAAGAAGAGATAGGCAGTAATTTTTTTGGGGGAAAAAAAAGGAGGGATTGCCGAGCATGGCAAGGTGTCATTGGTGGAAGGATTGAAGTCTAGAAATTGCCGGAAAAACATTCGATCGGGCCGCAGTGGGGGTGGTGTGATTTGGGAGAATTTTTTGGGTGCGGAGCAGGTGTCACGTGGCGGTACCTGTCGGCGATCTTAGCCGTCTAAACGTGCTTTGTATGACCCAAATTTATTCCCTCTCTCATCCCTCACCTGACCACCCTCTCTCCTCTTTTTCTCTCTCTAAAATTTGGATTGTCCAAAACACGTTTGGACGAACCGTTAGAATCGCCGACGCGTACCACGTGTGTGGTACCTGCCCGCCCGGCACCCAAAAACTTCTCGTGATTTGGTAGTAGTGTCAGCAGTTGGGAGTTTTTTTTAGAGGTATTTCACGTATTCTTTTGAGAATTGAGAGATTACCGGAGAAAGAAAGAAAATTCCGGTGAAAGGATAATCCGTGCGTTACACGCGCCGGGGGTGTGCCCAACAGCGGCTATAGAATTTCTTGTCAGGGTGGTCATTTACAAGCTTTTTCAAGAACAGAAAGTCTACGGCCACCGCACGCCGTGTGGGGCCTACTCCGGGCCTCTTATGAATGATCCGAGTCGTTCAATAATTTTAAAAAAAAATCGAGTGGGCTATTCAGAACATTAGCTCGATCCAATATGTGTAGGTGCTCGGATCAAGCTTTTCATCTTTCTGTACACCAGAAAATTAATCTTTCCATTTTTTTCGATTTTCCAAAGATGAGAAGCTTGATCTGAGCACCTACACATATCGGATCGAGTTGATGTCCTACGCTACCCACTCAGTTTTTTTTTTTTTTAATTATTGAACGACTCGGATCATCCTTGCGAGGCCTGGAATGAACCCCACACGGCATGCGATGGCTGTAGCCACCGCATTTTCAAGAACTATGTAGTTCACTTTATTAGTCTAATTTGAACTTTGAAACTATTTCCTGATCATTTGAAGACAAAAAAAAAAAATCTGTAGACAAAAGCGATCATGCTCTTTTTCTCAATAAGTGGCCTTCTTGCCATTTCCACAACAACAAAAAATGTATACAACTCTACTATTTGACAGTCTATTTAATTAGAACGCAATGGCCGGTTCAAATTTATATGCTATTTGTATACGCTCATATTCAATCCGAACTGTTCGTGTTGAGATGAACAGCCGGATCAGCCGCTCTGCACCCACTCGATAGGCAGCCACTTGACATCATCCCGGGTCCAGAAGTATGATACAACAATAGCCAAGGTTATTTGGTAAACCAATTAAGTTGCTTGTCAGTCTAGCTATGACAAGAATGAAGTGGATAGCACCACCAACAAAAAAAAAAAACGAGCAATAGAGGCCAGGGGAATACATGTGGGTTGGGTGTCACCAACATCATGGAGGGCTAGAAAGTGTTCAAAAGTTGTGCTATTCTGTTAAAAACTTATGACACATGCAAACTAACGGGTTTAGCTGAGTGGTCATGACTCATAAGCAAATTGTCCTTCACAATGTCGCGTGTTCGAATTATACAGATGCCATACATTCCATGTTTTGGGATCACTAGAGGATTTACTCGATCGTTAACTTCAAGCGCTAAAATTAATCGATCGAGTTGTATGCAAACTAACACGAACATCTTGTTATATATAAAAAAAAAGCATGACGCATGCAGTGGTACTATATTGCTAAGTTTAGGATATTCAACTAACCACCCCAAGCTTCATGTGGCGTCACCTCGAAATTATTCAATGCTCCTGGGGTTCCACCACGTGGTGCTCGAAACTCATCATCCACCATGTATACATTTGTGAGATCCTCACCACAAAGTGTATGAAGCCCACACAAGTGCAGTAGAGCAGATTTGAGGCACCGCCACGTGGTGCCCCAGGGGCATGAAATAATTACTCGTATAAAATGAAAGCCAGTGCAGTAGCCAAGTGTGAGCGCTGTGAGTGGTCTATTACCAAAAAAAAAAGTCTGTTTATTTTTGTTATTTCTAGACAGACGCTAAAATATCACTTATTTTCACTAATAATATCAAAAATACCGTTTAGACAAGAAAATTAAGAAAAAAATAGTTGTTTTGAATAGGAGGTATTTTTATTTTTTGACTAAAAATTCCGAAAATAATATTTAGACAAGTAATTAAATTACTTCCACCAGCAGTGAAAGTGGTGGATGATCCGAACCGTTCATCTTGTGGTGTTTGCAGAGCGGTACCTTCACGTAAAAAATCATTTTGATCAAACATCCATATATGTTTCAAAATTTGAATTTCGGTTAATAAAAATGGAAGGTCATTGACAGTTTAACTTGACAGAATCAGCCAGACCAACCATTTTATAAACTAAAATTCAACTTTTGAAAGATTTATCGACATCCAATTAAATTAATTTTTTTTCGTGAACATACTACCAAATGGGCTTTATGAGTTGACCGAGTCGTATTATACGTTTATAACATTGCACACGGTAAGACCTACAATGGCCGTAAGACCCACAATGGCCGTGGTGAAAACCCACCGTTTATAATATTACACATGGTAAGACCCACAACGGGGTATTGGTGAAAAACCCACCGTTTCGCCGCCGTGGAAAGAATCTTTTTAGACAGTAGGTGAACTCATCTCAAGTTTTTTAAGTTTGAGACTTTGACGACCTGCCAATCCTTGGGTTTGTTGTACAGTAGTACTATATAAATACTATACATATCGGCCATAACAAATGCAGACACTTCACCAGTTACCTGTTCATCCCCATGGACTGCTCGAGCTCTGTCGAGAGTTACCAATCGCCATACCAGATTCTGCTCACAGCAGCGTCTCTCATACCCATTTCCCACTACTTTTATGGGTTCCTGTTCATTTGTTTGGTTTTCCTCTACGATTTCCTAGAGATTCATATCATTCAAGACCTTTTCACCGGGTTCAGAGGTCAGCCCGTGTGTTTGACCTTCAATTCTTGCTCCGATGTCTACCAAGAAGTTGTTTCCAAGTGTCGAATTCTCCATGGAAGGTAAAACTATGACAATTCAGATCTCGATTTTGAAGAAGTTTCATTACCCTTTATTCCTTTTTTTTCCCAACTTTTTGTTTCTTTCATGTTCCAAAAGTGATGTTTTGTTTGTTTGTTAGAACAGAATCAGACATAATAGGAAACTTCCCATCATGACCCAGATGGCAATGAACGCTAAATCTGTAAAAAGAAGTCAACTTTAGGAAAATATGACATTGTGTTTTTCACTCGGCGCAAGTTAGTATTGTTAGATTAGCACCTTAAAGGAATTGAAGGCCTGACATCCTTACTCCTAGGCCCTAGCACCTAAGTGCACCCACCCCTGATGCCGTTCGACCAAAGGCCGCTTGGCGAAAATATGATATTGTTCTAGATTCTGTGATTGATGTGAGTAGAAATGCTTGTGTTCTCTTACTGGGTTTCATAGGATATTTGTTGCAGGTATTTGACAACTCCATGGCTTTCTAGTCCTCATATTCAGACAGCATTTTTGAGCTTATTTGATTGGCGTCCTGCCTTCCACTACAGAAGGTGATGGTTTGTTTTACTTCCTTGTGCTACAATCAAACCTGCATCTAGCTCGCATTTTTTATTACGGGACTTATGGTGAAGGATATATAATCCTAGAATGTGTAATCCCATCGGCTAATTTTGATAAGATTTGTAATACCACACCCCTATGATACTGTATGTTTCACGCATTATGTCATGTTTAATACAGACAGTAAATATATTGACTAAGCATCGGATACAAAACCCCCCTGTATAATGTGGTGCGTTGCTGTGTGCAGACAGCTATTTCGTCTGTCTGATGGTGGAACAATTGCTTTGGATTGGCTGATGAGTTCCAATGGTAAACTAGCTTTTCTGCTTTTATGTTGTGCAATGATTTAAGTTCACTCTGGTAGAGCCGAGGTGGTCAGAATGGGATACGTATTATCAATTGTGTATGTTCTTTTTAATTTTGTGGATAAGATACCTGTAGATATAAATTGGAAAATAGTTGTACCTCATAACAAATCCAAAATGCATTGCAAAAACTGGATAAAAACATTGACCTCTTCTCATGTGGGTCAGGGGCGCACGTGCAGGGGAGTAAGAGCTTGTCCCACATTGTTTAATTATAACCTCAAAAACTAGTTTATGAGCCTGGGCAACCTCTTCACTTCTTACCGATTGGTTTTGAGTTGGATGCTATAACAGTTGATGAAGACCAAATGATAACAGCAGTGACAACAGGGCAATGAAAATAAACTTTTGCAAAGATGAAATGTAACTAGTTACATGTGTAGATCTTTAATAAAATCCAAGAGAAAGTTGAGTTGACAATTGTATGAAGTGCTAGGAGAAGAATCTTATTTCCTAGGTAGTCCCTTTAGAGCAGTCAGCCAGTCACTGATAGGTAATACGAGCTATGAGCTGCTAATGCATCATTTGTCATAAATTATGTAGTAGATTAGCATAAATTTTGACTAGCATATCTTTTGGAATTACGATACCATTTATTGGAGAATGGAGATTATATTCTCTCTAATTTTTGGTTTAATTTTTCCAGTTCCAGAGGCTTCCCTCCAATCGAAAGATACTATTACAGAAGATGATAAAACCCCCATTGTAGTAGTGATTCCTGGCTTGACAAGTGATTCTGCCCATGCTGTAAGCTTTTTATCTACTTTTAAGTTTTTCAATCCTCGTTTTGCTATCTTTACTTCTGGTCAAAGTGTGCAAAATGTGTCACAGTATGTAAAGCATTGTGCTTTCAAGATGGCAAAATGTGGTTGGAATGTTGTTGTCAGCAACCATCGAGGACTAGGGGGAATATCAATTACTGTAAGTATGCGCTTGATGAGATTATGGATTTTATTCTTTTGAGTTATTTAAAAACATATAATGGGCAAGGAGATTTTACTGGAGAACGATTTTGTTAGCTTACATTCTTTAGGTATTACCATATTGCTACTATTTAAGATTGATAAGCTTACTAACTCTTTTCCTTTTGCACAAACTTCTTGTTGCTGCCAATGCCTGCAATGAATGTGGATTGAACAACCTTATTTTCTCTTTTGGTTACGCTTACATATTTGTCTTCTTTAGCCAATAAAGAATTAAAACTTACTTATCTCCTTGGGTGTTGTAATATTTTAAGGCTGCTTATTATCACATTTTTATGGCAAACAATTAGAAGAGCTTTGGGTTTTAGATGTGCAGAAGAGCAAAGAAGGGAAAGAGAAGAAAAGGAGAGGGAAGAGAAAAGTTGGATTCACGTTTCATGTTAACCTACCAAAAACCAATGTGTGATGAAGGAACAGAGATTGACATGTAACATGCATCTAACTCTGAATATTATCGAATAAAAAGATGTTCCAGTTTTACCTCTTAGAGAACCTTACAATCTACCCCCTTTTCATTAGGATTCAACCATCAACTGGCCGTGATGCACCACACCATGGTTTACACGGTTCATCTTTTACTTATGAAGTAACAATTACAAGAACTCACTAATAGAGTTAGCCAAGGA
Source organism: Rhododendron griersonianum (assembly GCA_018127125.1). NCBI lineage: Eukaryota > Viridiplantae > Streptophyta > Magnoliopsida > Ericales > Ericaceae > Rhododendron > Rhododendron griersonianum. The sequence continues at coordinate 38,561,193 of CM030798.1, read as the reverse complement.
AATAATAATTACAAGAAATCACCTAGCAAATGAGCTAATAATATGTCATTTGGGTGCACCTCTTCTACTTTTGTACCGAACAATCCCGTGTACAACAAGGTCTTTGCAATGTATGTGAGGTTAACCACTACATCATATATCTTAAAGCTGCAAGACATCTGGTATTGAAGTATAAATGGAAGAATAATAAATACGGTGGGGGAGAAGCAACGGGTTTTTTTATGCTCTACAGGTGTTTCTCTCCACCTGTTCGAACATTGGGTGCATAGCTCATGCCACCACTTTGTTGCTACTTGCTAGTTATATATTTTTTTTGTGCAATTTCTTATAACCTGTCTTGCTAATGCAAGTATTTGTCTATACATGTTCCAAGATGCGTTGGTTCCTAAGTTGGGGGGGCAGACTATGTTTCATGCGGACTTCTTTTAACCCAGCTACTGATTTAATAATTTGTTTGTTTTTACCACCTCAAATGAATCACTATGACACATAGGCATGTTCCTCACTTGCATCCAATTGAGAGTTGAACCCTGCACCTCCATCTTATGATGGCATGAGCAGGATGCTGATTCATTTACTGATGAAAACTATGCAGACCTTAGATATCACAAATTTACGAGAAGCTTGTCATGTATTACAAGGTCTTTTGGCTGTTATAATATTCGCAGTCTGATTGCTTTTACAATGCCGGCTGGACGGAAGATATACGCAAAGTCATCGACCATCTCCATCATCAATTCCCAGAAGCTCCACTTTTTGTTGTTGGAACTAGCATTGGTGCGAATGTTCTGGTACTAGACTTTTATATATGTTGTGCAAGTATTTGTTGGAAATTTCTTGTAATGGTTTTTGTCGTTTCTATAAACAAATGTTTTATCAAACAGTCAACTCGATGTGCAAGTTGTGTTTTTTTTTTCTTCTTGTTGTACCATGATAATTTAACAATTGGAAATAATCCTTTCAGGTAAAATATCTGGGCGAGGACGGAATTAATAGCCCGATTGCTGGTGCTGCAGCTATCTGTTCTCCTTGGGACCTTCTGGTCGGTACCCTTACTACATCATGTGACTGTTTGTGATTCTACAAAAGAATATATGTTTGCATCAATGCCGTTTTTTCTTTTGCCAACTTCCTCTATTCTATTTATTCGCAACCATTAGCGTTTAGACTGTATCATGCTAACCATTTGTTGGGCTATTTTGCGATTCATTTTCTATCCCGTCTTTTTGTTCTTGCAGATATGTGACAGGTTTATTAACCGTAGGGCTGTTCAGAAGTTCTATAACAAGGCTCTAACATTTGGCCTAAAAGGTTATGCTCAGTTGTATGTCTGCATCACCTTATGCTCAGTTCTACACCAACTTTCATTGTGTTTTCCCATTGCAGTTTTTTCATGTGTCAAATTGTTGAATTGCTTCCACATCTCTCTCTGTCTCTCTCTCTCCCTCTCCCACAGAGTGTTCTTACATGACCAAATTTGAAACTCTTTGTAGGCACCAGCTTGTCTTATCCCGTCTTGCAGATTGGGAAGGCATTTTAAAGGTCACCTTAGTTCTCTTCTCAACCTCTCGTTGTACCCTCATCTTTTTTGACAAAATTAATCACAAGTAAATGAGAAACAAATTTCAGGCAACTGTAATGGACGAATAAATTGGCGTTGAACTGCTTTCAGCAGTCCGAATCCTGTCCCAACTGTTTGGGCAGCTGGAAGTTTACTTTAAGTATACTTACAGAAGAAACTAAAAGTAAAAGGTTACAAAGTTCTTGTTGGGTCTTTTCCAAGGATAGTGCAGGCATGTCATGAACAAATTTGGGTTATACTTGATAGCTTCATGTTTTTGAAATTTCACGCATTAAGTGTAACATAAAGTCATGCATTAAGGCCATGTATTTTGTACGAGTTTAAAAGTGTAAGATAAACTGTTGGCTAATAAAAAAAATAAAAAATAAAACCTGTGGCTGATACTCGGTCTTTCTTTTTACTAACATAAACTTCTGGATAATGTTTGTTGTGTTAAACAGTCACGCTCTGTTCGGGATTTCGACAATTATGCGACTCGAGTCCTTGGAAAATTTGAGGTACTAGCCTTTTTGACTTATTGTCAGATACTTCAATTATTTACTGACGCTATTTTCTTGTTTTGAAGACGGTCGATGCATACTACAGGCATTCCAGTAGTAGTACTTTTGTAGGAAATGTAATGGTGCCACTTCTTTGCATAAGTTCTTTGGATGATCCAGTCTGTACGAGGGAAGCCATTCCTTGGGATGAATGCAGGTGTGGAAATCTTGAGTTTGTACTTATAAACATTTTTCTCTCTGCAAAATGCTAGTTATTGGAGGAGATTCATTTTTTGATTACACACAGAGGAGAGATGGAATTAGGCGTAAAGGGTATTATGCGTTGTATTATAGCATATGATCGTATTGATGGCGCACAAAGTTCTCATTTATTTAGAATTCTTCCTTTGACTGTCCTGTTCACCAACACATCCGCATGTATGTTGAGCATTCCTTACCGTCCGCTTCAATTGTTCTATATGGAAAGCACGAAAAGGTTGTTACTGGGTCCAGAGGACATTGTAAGAACCTGTATTCACTGAAAGACTTGATAGACCTCCAACTCAGCCTCCCGAGTATGTAAAACAAATGAGGTTGTGGAATGTGATGCTTGACTGAAGTAGATCGTCTGTATCTGGTAGTTGGGAGCTCGGGCGCTCATCAGTGAAATCACTTTTTGGGTATATTGCTTTCGAAGTGTGATTTGAACCCGAGGTTTTTCCACTTACTCATATGCAGTTATCAGATGAACTAAATAAAAATACTACTCCATTTTTAGTTTGTAAAAGGGAGGGGAAATTTCTCGTTAATTTTGAGTGGTTTGCTAGTGAATAGTAACATGAATAGCCAATTGCTGAAGGAAACAAACAAGAAATGCAAAACAAACGAGTGTTTCTTGTTGCAGCAGATGATAATTGACTCCTGCCGGTAGAAGGCTGTCAGTTAGGTATGATCAAGCAAAATAGATCAGGTTAAACACTTCAAACCAGATCAGAATGGCCATTGACTTATGACCTGTCTCGGTTTTGGTAGATAACTTAAACGTTGCAGCACTGTGAGGTTACATTCAACGTTTGGTATTTTATGAGCAGCTGACTGGTACCATCCCATCTATAGGGCAAATAAAAACATTGTTCTGGCTACCACTCGGCATGGAGGACACCTGGCATACTATCAAGGGATAACTGCGAAGAGTTTATGGTAATTTTTGTTTCACTTCTAGATTGCCTTTGTTGTTTTTGTTCTTACGGATGATGAATGACCCTTCATGTACTTGGGAAGTTATGTTGATAGGTGCCTGTTCCAGCCTCATCATTTTGCTTAAGCTCGGTTATCGAGATGTTAAACAACTTTTAAACCCATTGAGCCACTTTAGGAATTTTTAAAAGTAAAATTCCCTCCCATGTAGTGCATGACAGGAAAGAGAACCCTAAACTGGGCGATTTTTGTGACACAAGATCTATTCTTAAATGTATCTGAGAGCTGCATAGTATATGCTCAATCTGCACGTACATACGAAAGAAGGTCAGTTCAGAGTTCTCAAGTCAACTTCTCAAGCATCCATGTATATTTATCAACCAATATCTTTGCATTACTTGTTAATGTGATGTCGAGTTGGCCGTGTAATGCCTTGTTTTCTTTCTCTCTTCCTTGCAGGTGGGTAGGAGCCGTTCATGAATTCTTCAGTGTTCTACACTCAAGTTCATTAATTCGCAGAAAAAAGGAGCCCCAGGTACACAAGCATTCACCATTAGACATTGGACAACTTCTGAAATAAAAGAAAGGGATAAACAGGTTTCGCACAAATGGAAAAGGAAAAGCAAAGTTTTGTATAGCTTAGGAGTTAGAGCTACATATCTTCTGGCGTACTTGCCTGTATATACAAGGTGTTCAATGCACAAACGAGCCCCCATTGGAATATTTGTCAGAATACCACATATGTCATGAAACTTGATGTTGCTTGACCGGAGATTCTCTCTTTTAGATTTCATAGGTGCCGATCAGTTTCAGGGAAGAAGAAATAACAGATCGTTGTTAAGATCTGACTAGTTATCTTAGATTTCCTTAGGAACATAGGGACCTCTGACTGTCTAATTTATGTTTCTTATCATGATCGAAAGGACCATTGCTGTTGGCCGATTTCCTGCTAGTTATATGACTTGTTTTTTGTCTTACAGATGCAAAGTCTCCACTTGATCAGTCCTCCGGAATCTTCAATCGACCAAGGCCCATACCTTAATATCACGGAAGATGGAATGGTGGCTGCAGTGGCCGATGAGCAAACAAACATAGAAGAGGAAAACACTGAGCCCATGATTCAGAGCGACAAGAACAAAGATGTAATTTCAGAAACACAGGGGAGTGATCGCATGATGGGAGAAAGAACACATTTGACAGATGAATCTCCCCAGCACCCAGTACAAGATGTCAACGACATAATTTTACCTAAAAGAAGATACATGGATCAACTTTCCCGACAGAGCCGGAAATCAATTTGGCTTCTAGCCTACATTGCCATCGTAACAACTTGGCCCCTTGTGGGACCAGCTCTTACACTGTTCTTCAAGAAAAGGTTTCGTAACGTCCTAGCAGGAATCTCGCGAACAGCTCCAAGATGAATCCTACAAGTTCCGGCTGGTTACTTGTATCTTATTCAAAGCTATTTTGTACCTGTAAGAGGAATAATCACCAAGGACATTGCATTGTAGTCATAAAAGCCACTGCGTTTCTGCTGAATGGAATGGCCTTGAATAGGAGTAGAATAATAAGTTACACCAAATTAGACGGGCACCAGATTCTTTTCTAGTGATGTGAAGCAAGAAACCGAACTGCATGTGTATTATTTTGAACTTGTGGTGCTATCAGATGTCAAAAGTCGAAATAGGGATACAGTATGGAAAGGAAGGATATATTGTCGTAAGCTGTTTACTTGATGGAAAAGGAAGGATATATTGTCGTAAGCTGTTTACTTGTGGAAAATAGACGTGCGTGGATACTATCTTTTGCTTATCATCTGTGTAGGCTGTATCATAATTTTCACCAACAATAGTAGTTCTGTGATTCTATTTGCGTAGGTATTTAACACTGGTTTGTTAGGTTCTCAGAAGTATCGCATGAATGGCATTGATGTTGTGCAGTTGATTGCTCATGGTCACAGTACGATTGCAATAAAATTTCGACTTCTAACAATAAAAACAAAAACCAAAGCCAATGATCTATTCTAACATCTAATCACCAAGACAGTATAAAAATGGAAATAACCAATGAAAATCTATGAAGGACGGGGGAGGGGGGCGGGCATTCTCCAGTTCAAGGTGGGAGAGAAGCACTAAAACTGCTGTCCCTGAACATAAAATAACACCGATAGAAGTATTTTTGGAACTCACCAGAAAAGGTGGAGGAAAGCTAGAAATCTCTAGAGAGAAGCTACTGAGCTCCGCTCAGTTTTTTTTTGTAATACCTTCGTTGTAGTTACTTTTTTCAGAAAACACTAACTTTGACTGTTGTGATCACACCATAAGAGTTTCAGCTGATTAGTTTAACAGATGGAGTTACTGCTCGAGTTTCCAACTTTTTAGAAATTCAACAAGGTGCCGTTGTTGATTCCTGAGCATTATGCATAAGAAGACCGTCTCTAGTTTTAACCAAAAAAACGCTTGCTCTATCGTTCAAAAACCACAAGTAATGTTGCAAACCCACTACAATGGGGTACATTGTACACAGCCATGAACTTACAGAATCTACCTATATCTGGCAAGGAAATGAGAACCCATCTGCAAATCTAAGACACAATCTAGCCAGCACGTGTCATCTTCACTTTTGGCATTGCCTTCTTCATCTGGCGAGCACGTTCTTTAGCCTCTTTCTTACGAATCGCCTCTGCGCTGAGCTTTGCTTCAGCTTCCTCGACCCCCCTTCTGCGTTCAACCTTCTTTTTTTGCATTACTTCTTGCCTGGCATTTTGAAGTTCCTTGTATGCCTCTTGGGCAGCCTTCTGTCGCGCTGCTTCAGTCTTGGAGCGAGCCTGTTGTACACACAGCACATTATAAAATTAAAAGGATATACTGAACATACCAGATGTACTGAAAGAAGTTTGAATAAAATCTGACCCACACCCACCTGTGGGCTGAGCTTGTATCGGCCTATAAGATCAATATAGTAGGGTACAAGAGCAACCAAACGGGTCATCTCAGCCATGTGATTTGCATCAGGGAGGGAAAACTTGAACACCAGCATCTTCTTGTGCGTGCCCACGTGTTGATCAGAAAAATGCATTGAGATAAAACCCTTCCCATATTTCTCAAAAGCTTTGTCGCCAAAGACCTGCAGAAAAACACGTGCGAAACATGCGACATAAGGAGAGCATTATTGCGTAACCTATCCAAAGAAACAATTTTCTTAAGAGACCAATAGAATCTCATACACCACAACAAATACATTTGGGGCAGGCAATGCATAATAACGACGTGGACAGGAACTACTGAGCCAAGAACAGGTTTGCCCGAGGCTGGGCTGCTGAAGCCTAGGTAATCCCAACCCTTGCAATTGACCCTTGTTGCATTAGTTAGGTGGCTAGTCACAAATATAAGCGACTTCAGATATCTTATTCTGTCTTTTTGTTCCAGAATCATCATAATGCTGATCTTCAAGTATATGCAAAGATGTTCATATCTCCAATATTTAGCTCAACACCCATACAAGGCATTCATCATAGACTGATTCCCAACATTCCTCAGAGCTCAGAAGTAAATACATTCAAGGCAATTACTACATATATGGTTCTAATGTGATGCGTTTTGCAACCTAACTTCGGGGACAATAGCCTGAATTTCAGAATTTCCCTGTTTCATAATTATTCCACAACAGCTACTTATTACCAAGAGACCGACACTAAATTTAACACTTTGCCAAGCCCAGAACTTAAATATAACCTCTTATAACCATTACAACAACTACAACAATTGAAAAGCATAATTCCATTAACATTCTAAGGCTGTTCCAATTCAAATGAAATAGGAACTGAGATCCATCCTGAATCTCACCATTGTGAGAAGAAAAGAACTTCAGCTTAGTTGGAAGTGTCCTGAATCACAATGTTTCTAATTTTCTATTCTCGTAGGACACTCAATTGAGTCAATCCTTCAACCTCCATTTCCCTCTTCTTCTTCTCCATCTTTTTCGACCATATATTTCCTTCTTCCACAATGACAATTTGTTTCTCATCATCGAAAATAAAAACAAGAAAACTTGCTTTTGTCCCATTTTCAAAACATTAATTTACCCACATTCGACTCGATATGAACATCTCCACCATATAATCAAACTCCTACAAACCCAACTCATTTTCGAAACTACTTTAAATTCTACAAACCCCTTCTTATAGTACTCTGCAACCTGTAAATGCAAGCAGCTAAAAAACCCAAACCGTAAACAAGAAAAGCGTTATCAAACACAAAACAAGTTATTCAAAAGATCAATAAAAAACAGATCCATCAATCAATACCTGCTCAACCGCGGCCTCCGTGATCAAATCAAACGCCACCTCCTTCACCTCCGAAATCACCACCAGATCCTCCGCGACCCACTTCCTACTTCCCGGTGGCATCGAACCCACCAAACTCCCGAATTTCTGGACATCCCTAACCTCCTTCTGCATCGCCTTTGCCTCCCTCCTCCTCGCCAGCGCAAAAACCACCTGGTCCATAGCATCATCATTCATATAAACCTCAATCTTGATCTCATCCTTACCCCCCACAACAACATCAAACAACCTCGATATCAAATCGTGCCGGCTTTTTAACTCCAACGTTGCCAACAACCCCTGGCAAAACCTCCTCCCACTAGCATAGAATTTGAACACGTTCTGCCCTTCTTTCAACAACAAGGGCGAGTCCTCGTCCTTTCCAACCCCAACAAGACTGAAATTCTTGTCGAAAATCGAGTCTCTCACCGCGAATCTCGTCACCCAAGCTAGAGCAATGTTCTCGTTCTCTCTCTTCCCCGTAAAGTAATTGATCGTGAACGCGATCAAGAACGCTCCGCACGCGACCTCAATGGCGTACCGCCGCGCGATGCTCGCGTACGTCGATTTAGTCTCCGTTTCCGGGTCCGAACCGGAGTCGGCCGCGGTGGCATTTTCGGTAATTGTGGGGGTTTCCGGGGGCGGTTGTGGGACGGGGAGGCCTTCGAACTCGTCTTCGTCCCAGTACTCGAAGGCGGTGGTTGAGGGTTTGTGGGGTGGAGGATCATCGGACGGCTGGGAGGAGTCGGGGTCGGAGCTAGGGTTTGGATCGGTGGAGAGGGAGAGAGAGGGGGTGGGGAGAGGGAGGTGGGTGTATGGTTGTTCGTCGTCGTCTTCGTCGAGGGCGGAGTCGTCGAAGCCTTCGAAGTGGGAGTGGGGGAGGGGGGAGGAGAGAGAGAGGTGGTGGGTGAGGAGAGAGAGGAGGGAGAGGGAGAGGAAGAGGGAAGAGGAGGAGAGAGAGGGGTTTCTCCGAGCCATGATTGTTGTTGTCGTTGAATCCAGAGAGAGAGAGAGAGATCGATCTGTGATTGTTGAAGTCTTGAAGAAGAAGAAGAGGGAGGGAGAGAGAGATGTGATTGTTAGACAAATTATTCAGTGGCTCGGCAACCACAGGTTGTACCGTGTTACGCGGGATTATAGGGAGGACGAAATTGCTACTCCTATTACTTGCTCGTGCAGCACGTGGTGGTGCTCGAGGGCCGGATCCGAGCGGGAGGCTGCTGTGAGCAAACACAGTAGTGTATAGCTGTGACCTATCCTATCATTCATCTCGACAATTAATAATTCGAATTTTGAAAATACTTTTCAATGGTAGAGTTTTCATGGAAAAGTTCTTTTAAAATCTATATGGTGAGATTGCGCGTAGCTACCCGCTGCTGTGTTTTTGCTCATAGTAGACCCCACCTCCTAACACCACACATTAACGTAGGGCAAAGTAGTTAGACCCCATAATTGTCTTTTTTTTGTGTGGTTACTTTTAAACCTTTACATATTGACCCCTCTACTAATTTGTATGCAAAATATGACAAAGTTGAGTTTTGTGGGATGAACATTAGTCTCTCTCTCATTGGTTGAAGTGATGTCACGCTTACCAAAAAGTGTACTGTATGATAACTGGTAAGTATGACATCATTTTGTGGTGGGATTCACCACACAATTTCAACCAATAGAAAGGAGAGTAATATTCACAAAATTGCACTTCTATTTAGACCTCATAATAAAGAGTGCATGTTTTTTTAATCAGTAAGAGTTATTATGTTATAACCCTCTCGTATATTAAATTCTGGTTTTGTCCCTAATTATTTGCTCACACTTTCAATCTAATTCTTTATTTTCACTTTCAATCCTCGCTTTCATAAATTTTAGTACAAGTTTAATGTGCCTTGCTTTCATGAATTTTATAAGTTTAATGTGTGTTTGGAGGATGTTTTCAAGCTTTTGCTTGCGCTCATGCATATGCATTATGTGACTAAGGTTTTTGCCACTCCAAGATCTTCCGTATCGAACGTGAGTGAGCCCCCCAAACAGTCTTTACGCTATCTTTCACGGAGTGCGAGGATAAATGGAGCTGACTTGACGGGAGAAATCACAAGAAATCATTTTTTTAACCTGAAAGAATGGCGTCGGAGAGATCTTATAGAGAGGTTGTCATATTTTGGCTGGAAAATGACCAGATTAGTACGATTCCGATTTCTTATTCGCCGGAGCAGCACGTGCCGTAGCCACACGTTGCCAAGGACTACCCAATGACTCTTTGATTTCTTATTCGCCGGAGTAGCGCGTGCCGTAGCCACATGTTGCTAAGAACTACCTAATGACTCTTTCAACCCCGGACAATAACAATTTATCGTTTTATCACACTCTGAGAGGCCAGCTAAAATGGCTTAGAGAGACACATTAGCTAGTTTTCTTTCTTCCATGATCGGGTTCTCGCTACCGTCTCTTTCCCTAGCCGCCGCATTTTTCTTTTTTCAAGGAAAATCGTGCTCGTTTACCACCAATGGCTAGTCCGCTGTATTTGCATAAACTGCCTTCTATTCTTGGCTAAAAGAAGTTCAACTTCACATATGTTGTTAGTGAGAGATCTTTCACAAGCGATGTGCTGTATCAGTGATCCCAATAAACTTATCAACATAACATGTCCAGCATGATAAATTTGTAAGTTCACGCCGAAACGAATTTGCTAATTAGTCTTTGATAGGACAAAACACCAAAAGGGGTAAAGTATTGCTGAGTTTTCGTACGGTGTAAAACCAAAATTCGGCATGTTCTCTTGAGCCAAAGATTATCATGTAGCATACTGTTAGTTTAAACAGAAAATGAGATCGTAGATTTCATCCTCCTACCGATAAATTGTAGCTAGATTGTTACATACAACAGCTTTACTGCTTTAGCTGCACGAGAAGGAGAAGCCTTGGATTTGGTGGACTCAAAGAAGTTGACTACTTTGAGCCGACTCCTCAAAGTACAGTCCATGTTTTCTTATCTGTGGGTATGACAAAACACATCTGCAAAGAATGAATACATGTCAAATGGAGGAGCAGGACAGCTTGAGGAAAAATAAACAAAAAAACCGACGTGAGAGCATGTTCTTTAACTAGTGGTCACTCTGCTGATGACATAAATAAATAAGACGCTCTTTAACTAGCAGAACATATTCTTCACATTATATCACAATGAAAATGTAATAGATCCTATGTTTGAATCTCGCCACCCACCAAATAATCAAAATTTTGCACGTATTTCAACTGACTAAGGAAAAACTAAAGTTCGTAAACGCCAACGTTAAACCCCTAAATAAAAACCAAAGTTTTTGGTTTGATATGCCTCCCGTTAATGTTCTCGAATTTTATGTTTTGTGACTAGTTGATACACAAGACAAGCAACAAAGAGGGAGAGGAGACTCAGGACTCAGGAGAGGAGAGGAACCTCACCATAGGTGAAATAGATCTGCTTGAACCCCAAAGCTTGCTTGTTAGCGAATGTTATGAAGTCTTCATGAACCCAGATGGAATTGCTTGTTATTGTTTTATTCAACCCATAATCAGAAGGTAAATACATGGTTATGTATGTCGGTGATATAGAAATATCACTTTGGAGATTTGTCTTCTTCAAGCAGCAAATGTATTATAGATCTCACGACTTCATTATCAGCAACAGTTCCCATCTGAAAGGAACAGAAAATATTTCAGTTGAAGGCCAGTATCACCAGGTGAATGATAGAGAATCCAACGAATATATGAGACAATGCCATTGTCATGTATAAAGTGAAAACCATGACAGTTTCCGGGATAAAAACCTAAATAATTTTTAGTGGAATCTGGAGACCAAATGCCGTTAAAGGATGATATACACAGGGGTGGTCCGTGGTCCCGAGGGGGTGCAAGGGTCCCCTTGAAGGGGGGGACCCGGGCCCCTGCACAACTCCAAATTATCACGCATATTATACTAATTTTTAGGTTAATTAGGCAAAAATTTATGGGATTAGCCCCTGCAAGTCCTTTGAGTGAAAAAAATTTCTTAAAATTTCTACATGTGGGGGTTAAAAATCCCCAAAATTTCAAGTTTTCAATCATTTTTAGGTTGCATGTACAAAATTAAATTGTGGCTGTGCACATAGTACATACACATAACATCGTCTTTTCTTCGGACCTTGCGAGTAGCAATACATATTATAAAATATATTTTTTATTATCAATATGAGAATACACGTGATTTGGGCCCCTGCTAGACACAAATCCTGCGTCCGCCATTGGATATACATACACATGGGGTATGAAGCACAAACACCTCTTTAGAGGTCACATACCAGTGTCGGACATACATTTCGGATATACATACACATGGGGTATGAAAAACAAACACCTCTTTAGAGGTCACATACCAGTGTCGGACATAAATTTCGGAACAGATAGTCTCTGAAAACATGTCTAACACTCAAATCGGAAGTGACACAAACTAGTTCAGAATTGTATACTTGCAAAAAGTAATCTCAACCATGTAGCATGTCTGACAATATCCCAGTATATATGAGGCGAGATTACGCGTAAGACTTTCTGAGCACTTCCACAACTAAAATGAAGTGTCCATGGATGTAATACAAGAGACAAATATAGACACGATTGTGTTCAAGCCATGTCCCTTACATGTCCGACAAAATCTATTAACGTAAATAATAATCCCAACCATGTGGCATGTCCGAGAATATCCCAGTATGTCTGAGGTGTGATCATGTCTGAGATTTTCCGGACACTTCGACAACAACTAAAATGAAGTGTTCATGCATGGATTAGAAGAGACAAAAGTGGATATAGCCTGTGGCGTGGGAGCTGGTGAATCCAATAGCAATATATCTAGTTCACAAGTTACAGTTAGTGAACCACAAAACATAACCTACCTGTGGTTTTCTAATCAGATCCTTGAGAATAGAATGAAGAGTTAACCGGAGTTCCTTGAAGAGGACAGCAATTTGGGCAGGTGCTGCCAATTGTATCCAACGATCTATGGTGACCAATCCAGACTGCCATAGGTAAACAAACAATTAGTAAACCACTACTTAGCTGGAAGGAGAGAAAAATGAACCCATGGGCCATCAACAAAAGCGTAGTGCTATGGTAGAAACTCCTTACCACAAGTCTGTGCACATATACTTCAAATTTACAATGTTCTTTATTGTTCTCGGTGGATACGATTCACCAAAAAAACCCACCATCAAAATTGGTTTATGTGAATTTCTAAGGAGAAGAGAGCTTATTAATATCTGCATAGACTACTACAATAGATTTTGACAGTGTCCCTTGGCCAAGATTGTAAGTAGCCAAAATGGATGAGATTAAGAAAACTGAAACAATTTGTTCCACAAGAAAATTCAATCCTATATGTATCCTGGTAAAATATCAGAATTAATGTTCTCTATTACAAGCAGCAACCTAATAGTCTACTAGAATTCAACAATAAAGATACCTGATGTTGAATACTCATGGATCCACCAAACAGCAGAATAGAGTAAGGCGAGATTATGGTAGTATCCCGCAGAAACACCTTATTTGTTTCAACCTGAAAAAAAAAACAGGATTACATTGACATTTTAAACCAGATGAATTAACAAAAGACAAAACATACAGGTAAAGTAGTCAAACTTGTGAAACATCTCCTATAGCATGGAATAGAAAGATAGACCAAATCGAATATCTGAATCAGGTATAACTGGCAATTAATCACTACTCTTTGCGGTCGGGTTAAAGCAAAAAACAACATTATGTTGCACAGTTAACCGAATTTCAATGTTGACCACAGAACAGAGGGGGTGGGAAGAAATTAACTCTCATTTGAATAACCTACTACAAAATGTATTTATTACCCAAAACAAAATGGACAAATTACAACATAAATTTATAAGCATGCTAATATGGAAACTAAAGTCCAAAAACACTGTTACGGTTCAAGATGAAACACGAAAAGTTGCACATAAAGATGAACTTTAGCAATTCCACAGGCGTGCCCACCTTTTCAAGATAGACAATAAAAGGGTACTGAAGTACTTTTAAGTTGCTGTTGATAGAGGAAGGATGTATATGAACTTCTCTTTTTCCATCATACAAGGAAGGACGTCCCTTTGTTGTGGGACCTGCAGACTGGTTAGGAATACCAAGAGCTGTTTTGACAATGCCATCTTCAGTAGCAGCTACATTAGGATATAAACCTGCACAAATTATTGCCTGCAGAATATCTTGAAGATCAAACATCCAGCGAGTTCGTATGTTGTGAGATTTAGGGAAAAAAACAAAACCTTATGATGAGTTTCTCTACACTAGTAATAAGGGCAGGGGTATGGGATGTGGACTGCAGTAGGCGAATTGAACACTTGGTTCCTTAAGTTTTCAAATATGTTTACAAAAAAAAAAACTTGATAGGAGAAAAATTCTAGATTCTCAAAAGAAAGAAAGATAAAGTTCCTCTTCCCCCGGAATCCGATTACGTATCAAGTAGATCACTAAATAATAAAAAATTGGTTAAACTATTATGTAATGCAATTATATATTGTATACTTTGGTTATTATTATGTATCCATGTACATGTATCGAGCTTTTGGCTACATTTCCTTCCATCCTAAGACAATACATTTAGGGGGGTTTGACACCAGGATATGCTGCCACAGTCAATACCCATACGGTCATACCTGAGCCCCTACGGCATACAACTACCAAACACGAACAAAAGGCATTGTAGGGCATTTTGGAGCCTTTTCCGTTTTCTATCTGACTCCATAAAAATGTTAGTGCTTAAAGACAAACATCATCAGATGTCATGATGAGCTTGTAAAGTATATAGATTATTGACTAGGTTTCCTCAAATTTCTAAAATGGTTCTAAATCTAAAAGAATACTTTTACATAGTAAGAATAAAAATTGAAGTAAAAAAACAACTACAATACTTCTGAGTTGTGACAGCAAGGTTCTCACACAACATATAATTTACAGATGGGTATTGTTACTTCCATTTTGTAGTTAATTACTAGAATCAAATTCACATACGCTAGATTTTTATGCCCTCAGTCTACTGATAAATAGCCAACCCATAAAGGACAAAGGCAATAAGCTAGTACTACCACTGCAGAAAATACATTTTCGAAAAATTTATTGGCACTTTAGCTAAAGACATAGCATCTTCTGAACCATGAGCGAGATACGACTCTGGAAGAGGTCAAATTCAAACCTTGTGTGTCACGAGATGCCATAAATTGTGAGAAATGTCAAACTTTGTGTTGAAAAAAAAAAATCATCCAGCTTAGACAAAACAAGTGTGACAGAACTAGATAAGAAGTATCTTTCTTTCATGGATTTACCCTTGAAGAAAATGCTTTGTGTGTGACAATATATCAAGGCCAACATAATGCAGCACATTTCGGAGTTTCAAAGAAGAAAAGAGAAAGCATATTACTGAAAAGGAGGCATCCTAAACTTAATCAAAACTTGTGCAAGTAAAAGATACACTTTCAGTAAGATCCAGTATGATGTCAACTTACCAGAACAAGATGCGAGATTCGATAAATAACTTATACAATCCAAACATACACAACTCGTTACTAAACAGAAAAATACACTTCTGTACCTTCACAATTGAAGAATGATGTGAATAGATGTTGAATGACTGTGACATATCCGAAAGCCAACTCTCGAGTTTGTCACTCTTTTTGCCCCCAACCTAATACGGAAAATTACATTTGTCTCAAAAGTCTCATGGCCAGGAATAAAATCCTGGAACATATAAAACATACCACTAAACTGTTGGCAATGAAAATCATGGCGTTGGGTTGCTATGGAGTGATGATAATGAAAACAGAAGTATCAGATGGTTAAAAAAGCAGTGGGGTTGCTTTGGAATTTAGAGTAATATCATCATGCTCATCAATCTAATTTTGTTGAGCATTTTACATTAGCACCTTCCTTGCATAGTTTCTAGGGAGTCAGAGATGAGATTGAAATAAACCAGATACCTGCAAGTTGGTACCTGCCTTACCTAGCCCGTTTCCGGAAGGGATGGTTTCGGACACAGGCGGGTTTTGAGTGAAAGAAGCAAAGCAAAGCCCAGTTTTTGTGAGTAAAGGGATTAACAATTCCACCCGAGCAACCCAAATTATATGCTTGATTTCATGATTTGCATAGGTGCCCCTACTAATTTTGCAAATATCCATTGAATTGCAGTGTTCGGGTGTTTCTCAGTTACATTCTCATATGTATCTTCATCTCTACACAATTCCACCAATCTCACAACCATGGCTGTTTCACCTTGAAAAGCATATCTCTCTAGCTCACTCGCTTGCTCTCTCTGCCATGGATGTTATTGTATGCCACCGTCGTCATTATTTCCTTGTAATGGACATGGTCGTACTTCACATCCCATGATTGATAGCTGTCGCCTTTAGTTTTTCTTCCAATGACGACCATCTAGTAAGTTGTTCAAATGGCTTCCATTGTATAAAATCTATTCAAACACATTCTGTCCTTTCTGTCTACGTACATGAATGAACATCCAATATCTTGACAGAATAAAGTATAAATGGATTAGTAACCCATAAATTCCATGTTCCTCTGAAGAATTTCAACGTTCGATATGCATTGAAGCAGATTATCATCCCACATTTCACTTGATCCAAAAATTACAAAAATTGGATCAAAGTATGGTTATTCTTCTTGAGTAAATAGATACATGAATACTTGTTTGCAATATGCTCACAAACAGAAAATATTTACATATTTATGCACACTCGCACTTTAAAACCAAACCAAACTAAACTAAGCCTTCGTTTGAGGGTAAATAGAACAAACTAAGGCTCGTGCCTCAATTAACTGGTGTTGGCTACGTGAATCATTTTCTCCACTCTGTTCAGGTCTATATGATCTAGGGAGTTTGATACTTTCATATCCTATTTACACACAGACACACACACAGTGGGAAAACAATATTAGTATTTATTTTGCTCACTATGTGGTTATCACACATATAAGCATTCAGTGGTGACTCAATGAAAAGGTAAAGTGGCAGACGGACATATTCATGAATTCCAAACTCATAACTGCTATTAAGGTGGCAATGTGAAGCCAGGGCACAAAAAAAAAACCTGATAATTCTTCGGGAGATTGATCAGCCCAATGTCCGCCAGCAAAGTTCCAAACTGAATTCGCATATCTCTAACACAATGCAAAATAAATCAGAATCGATAACAGTGCTCGAAGAACAGACATATGCAGTTAGGTAGTCTTTGGTACAATATTGGTAAGTATCTTTCATTGACAGTGTTTTAAGTCACATCATGAAAAACTGGCAGAAACAAGGTATGTAGGAACTAAAACTTGGAGTTCAGCATACTATATAGTATATAGCACAAGTAAATCACACTCATACTTGTTAGCCTGAACAACCAAATAAGCTGGATCATGATGAATAGAACAATGGGCAATGATGACATGCTATGTTGCATGTGCACCTCTCATTAGAAGAAAACTGAAACTATTCAAAAGTGAATTATTTTCTTGTACCCCCTAGTTTGTTGTCTGCATATCCATGTGTTGAAAATGAAGGAAACATGAATTTTCTCGATGCTGAGTGAGTAATAGGATTAGAACCCAAAGTTACTGGGCAAACAAATTTTCTTCCATAATTAGCATGCCATTTTATTGGGAAGTTAAAATCAGACACAGTATCAGCAACATAAGGTGCAGAGAAAGAAACACCACCTTATCATGTACATAACTGAACTGCTCAGAAAATACGAACTGCAAAAACGTTGTGCTGCTTTAACTCCATTCTGCAGGTATGAAATGTAGCCTTTTAGCAAAAATTGTATAAGATAGGTGCCAAAAACAGATGGCGCAAACCATGTACATGTGATGTCTATGTCAAACGCTATACCATTATTATATCACAATTACATGTATTTCCTCCAAAAGCTCAACACAAGAATCAAGAGTCAAAAGGAAAGAATTCTTTGGACAAATTAGCAATCTGTTTTCCAGGCATAATAAGAGCTGTTGTCATTCTCAAAAAATCTCCTATTCCCTCATTCCCAGAAAAACAAAAATATAAAGTCGCTAAATCAGCCCGTCAGAAACCCTCTAGCCCAGTAGTGACATGTTGCTTCACTCTGTACAAGGCATCACCCCAAACACTATAGAGGAAATAACAAGATTCCCCACCTCATTCGTCACTGAACAATGCAGTAAAGGGTGGTTAGTGTCCTCCCCTACTAGCCTGTACGCAACACCAATCTGCTATAAGGTACCCTCATGGTCAAAGCTATCCAGGGTCAGAATGGACTCCTCACAAAGAAAAGATTAGTGTAACTCAGAATGCAATGACTGCACGAGTACAGACCACTCCTCGCAAGTCTCCAAGACAAGATGTGCTCTCCCTCTCCTTGAATCTGGCAACGTTGAAGCATTTCAAGGAAGTCCCCGGTCCCTACAAATTCCAACTCCCAATTATGGAAGGACCTCCTCAACTGAGCAGCCCAAGATCTCTACCACATGAGATTCCTTATTTATTGACTGAAATCTAAGTTATGCCAAAAATAAATCATGCGACCCTTTCCACACCCTGAAGATGGAAGAAATCCTACCAGATACTCATAATACTCATCCAAAGGCCTACCACATATAAAACTCCACCACACTCCTCCAAAGACTATGCCTCTCAAAAGTGAATCTCTATGACCATCTTTCCAAAATTGCCTCACAAACATCAAGCTGCCTCACAAACATCTAGCTTCCTTCCATCTCCTTTAGCTAGCCTGCACACGTCTTTCCAATCTACAAGGTGTCCCTCATAAGCTCCTCAAGCCTCCATATATCTATAATTGAGTTCATATTTCAATTTTCCATATCCCTGCCAATTTTGTCCCGCATAGATCCCCTTAACACAAAGCTATCCAGAAGTCAATCTGCCGTATTTTTGCCCATAAGTCTCATAACCTTTAAACTATCATTTTTCATTTTACAATCTGGTTTACGTAAAGGGGTCTGTAAACTAACCTCGCGCAAAATCTTTTCCCATTTCTTATATGCAACCACCATCAGCAAGTGGTCAGATTGCCTGCTACCTTCATCTGATTCACTAGCACCATCTATTTTATCAGTCAACAGTGCCAATTTGGCTCTATCAACATTTTGCCTCTGCAAATTTACACAACGAACTAATTCTGTGACATTTCTTTTTTGTTCTGAAAAGGGAGACAAAAGCAATTCAGAGATTAAAATGGACCTCATCTTTTGGATATACAAACGGTGACTTGTAGCTTAAAAACGCTGAAATGGAAAGAATGGGTGACAAGCAACCAAATATTGCCCCGTAAATCATCATCTGCAATTCCAAAGAAAGACAGCATCAAGGACATGGCCAACAATACCCTAAGAAAGGGTTGATACAAATTGGTGAGTGAGCATGCACGCCATCAGAGACACAAAGAGAGCAATGCTTACAGGGGAAACTAAAACACAGAGTATAAAACTGTTGCCAATCAAGTGTATTAAACCATATTGGACCCCATGAGCCAAGCAGCAAAAAAAGGGCTAATGCAAACAATAGGAAATGATAAAACTAACGTGAAGAAGTCCCTGTCGAAAGTTTTAATTACAAAGCAATTCATGTTACTGACAGAAAATTAACAGCGATGACCTAAATGATTATTGAACAAAGAGCAAAATACACAGTTGAACTAGTAGCTATGTAGTATGGAGAGAAAAGATAAGAAGTGTTTGAATTGCCACAAATGTTATTATTTACACATGGAACAAACCACCAAAAACACAGAAATTGCATTCCAAAATTGACGCATGTAAAGTATTATGCAGGATGGCTGAGCACTACAAGCATTTTGAGATAAATAAGCATTTTGAGATAAATATCGTCAATAATAAAACAAATACATGCTACACACCTTGCCAACCAATACATCAACCGGAAGCTTTGCCAAATGATACCCAAGAGGGGTCAACTCTTCATCCCTTTCAATGGCAGAAACCTAAATCATAGGGAAAATAAATGCTCCATGACTTATTATTTAAAGAGCCAACAAATCTGAGGATATCATATAAAGGAGAAGAATTTACCTTTTAACTCGTACAAAAAAAATGGGTTAAGAGCATTATCTGGGACACTGCAATGCAGTAAAAAACTGCATACTGGAACTATTGATCGCTTTGAGAATATTTACAGTACACCCTTTCCTTATTGTGGTAATCAAACAGAGAATCCGGGTTCATTGAAAATAATGGCATGATTTTTCATATAATTCCTAATGATAAAGACTTTACAGAGCAGGGAACGATATCAAAATATGTACAGGTCATTAAAAAAGGGGCAAAAATAATGATGAGCAATGATATTTCACTAAAACTACACCATAAGACAGACCAAACCGTTAGGCAAAAGCACAGAGTTAACAAATCGTACAAGGTTTTATACATTGACCAAGATCAACCATGAAAATGAATGGGGCAGAGCTTAGGAAAATATTATATAGAATCACACAACGGTATTTAAATTTTGGGGGACCAGTGCATGAGTCCCCCGAACCTGACACAGTTCAGGAAGCATGAGGATTCCTCCAGACAAGGAATCCTATGACCTTCAACATAGAAAGCTGGGTCCTTGACACCTACCTCTACAGGTTCAACACAGCGGTCCAGAAAAGCATTAAAATGGGTACTGAAATTACAAAGACAAAAAGATTCACGATTAACCAAGGGCTGTAACAGATAAATCAAGCCAGCATCATGATTTAGATGGAACTAGTAGAATTTCCTTCTCGACAGGATTCTGCTAAATGCATGAATGAACCTTATTTTCTCATCATTCCCGGTCTCTCAAACTCCACTGCTAGAGATTTTGATTGCTCGAGAGAGTAATGATATCATATGCATGCCACTAACTACAAGTGTTAACAGATACAATTTCCACGAGCAATACAAGGAAAAGAAATAAAACAAGGTGCGCATGAATGAGAATTACATCCTTTCCCTTTCATTGTGCCCCTCCCCATTCAGCAATCAGGGAATGGATCCTGGACATGGTCATCCATATGTTCAGTTATCTTAAAGGCAATAATCTCTGTTGATGCTGAAGATAAGCCAAAGCTTTTAGAGATTATATGGTTTGCACTTAATCGTGAAAATATGGGAGATCCCATTATTTATTCTTACTATGATTTCTACCTTGAAGATTGTATACCTGAATTATCTCGATCCCAACAACTAAAGGAAATGACTGGATCTCCTACCCCATCAAAATGGGATGTTTTTATATAGCCAAGATCAAGTCATTGAGAAGATGTAGTTCATAGAGGCTGTGGTTGAGATAGGCCAACCTTCTTGGCACGTATCACTGTACCAAAATCAACCTCAATGAATGACAAGACGTCCCCATTGGGGCATTGTGTGGACATAGCCACAGATTGGCCAAACCACGTTAATCCCATTTTGTTCTTCTTGTTCATTTAATTCTCTTTTCCATATTCCTCAATAGTCAATACAAGACTTAACACTTGCACATGACAGAATATAGAGTTTCAGGACCATAGTTGATCAACAAAAGAAGATGTTAGAAAGATACCTCATATAATAATGAAATTGCTGAGTTTATAGCCTCCTCTCTTGGAGGTTCTAGAGCCTGAAAACAACAATTAACCAAACAAACAGGGATCAGATACATCATGGCAAATTCAGGTTAAAAAACAACACTGTTGAAGAGATAAGAGTACAAACATGTGTCATTAGGCTCAAAAGGGTAAATAGATAGAGCTTTTCTAGGAACAGTACAACATACCTTCAACAAAAATGCCTTTATGTTACCGAGAGAGAGCAATTTTATTTGTAAACATAATTCCACTAATGGCATTCGCAGCATCTCAGGTATCTTCACATCATATGCATCAAGGACCAAAACAATCAGTTTTTATTGTAACACGGCAACAATCTGGATAACACTCTGAACTGTACTGAAGAAATCAGTACCTGGAATGGACGCATGAGATTTCCAAATCTGTCACGTGTATACAAGCAAAAACAGTTTCCAGGTTTCACACGTCCAGCTCTTCCACGACGCTGCCTCGCATTTGCTTGAGATATCCAATCTTCGACCATGCTAGATAATTTCTAATGGCAAGGGAATTAATTCATTTAGAAGCAAGAACAGACACTTTGCAAGAGAATCAGAGCTTGTCCACCATACAGTAGAACTGGAGTAGTAGATTTTTTATTTAGTATAATACTTAGTTCAAGAATAGTTCACAAGGATTGTTAGAGCTTGTCCCACATTGGTTAATTATATAACCTCCAATATTACTATTCATGGGTGGAGTCACCGCTTGTTACCAATTGGTATTGAGTTGGATACTTTGACATAGTATCAAAGCTAAGGCTTTTGGAAGCGCCTTTGGACAAGACCCTAGACTGATTACCGTTGTTTGTTTCATAGTGGTCCCTTAGTTACGGATCCTTAGTTTACCTCTCCACGTGGGAGTCAAGGATAGCACATACCGGGGAGTATTAGTGCTTGTCAAACTTCTTAATTAAAACTCCAAAACTAGTATATGAGTCTGGACGATCTCTTTGCCAATTGGTTTTGAGTTCGATGCATTAACAAGATTATAATATTTGAACTACATGAAAGTTCTACACTAAAATACCACATGCAAGGATGAAATGCCAACCGAAACACATCAACACAAAATACTTCTGAATTTGTGTATTTACTTTAGCATCAACGCCTCAAAAGGCAGCACATCAAATAGTTGATAAACAAGGAGTCCAGTCCTGGTGATTAGGTCAGATTGAATAACAGAGCTAGACAACTTTGATTTGACTAATCTTTACTAATGATGAATGACGCAAGCCAGAATTTTGGATGTTCATCTAGTTCAGGAAGGGGATGCGACATCACCATACTAGATCATGGCCCAGTAAAGTTACGTTTCAAAATGCTGTTACTCAGCACTTAGCAAAAACAAATTCACGTTCCAAAATAATAACTCAAAAAGGCAAAGAACAAACCTTTTGTGGATTATAGCGATTCTCCTTATGCTTTCCACAGTCAATCACATATACCACGTCGTCTATTGTTATACTAGTCTCAGCAATATTGGTGGCTATTATAACCTGGGGAATGCAGACATTAAGAAAACATAAGATACTTATTTCGTTAGTCTAACAAAGAGAAAGCCATGCATATCTGTATCAGACATTCTTGATTACTAGCTTTACTAGCACAGTTCACATATCCCTACCAAAGTTGATGACGTCAAATTAGCAGATACAAATATTGAATCTTAATAGTCGATGGGGGTGCTATATATATACTAATATACGTGCAATAAAGTGTCCCAATAGGACTGGGGGAATAGGTACAGTTCAATCAAGATCTAAGATTATATTGTCATTTGTCACACATTTAACAGAAGTTCAGAATACTTCAGATTTCTTTTTTTCATTTTGGTTAACCGTTTGTTATGCTTCGGATGCGATGAAACTCTTCTTTTTTTCCTCGGTAAATGGGCTAAACTGTCAATTGTTCTTCTACTCTTGACTATAGACTCATCCCATGGAAGTGAAGCACGTGACTTGATAGCGCAGGCACAATACCGTACCACCGAATGCATTTGAAGCATACAATTGAAAGACACATTAGGGAGTTGAACAAATGGGAATAGACTTCAAATGAGCCCCTCTGCTGTCCTCCACAACATTAGGTGCTGTTTGCTAACCATTTTTGGGTTTGAAGCAATTTTTGTGCCAGACCATCACATTCATACATTCAGTTGCTAGAACAAATGTGTTTGATGATTGATTCATGGTACTTGGTTTACATACGAAGACAGCGTCAGATGCAATTCAAGACCACAAAATACTGTTATTCCACTGTGCATCCTATAAGAAGCTTCCCAGGACCACTTTCTCCTAACATGTGCTTGTTTCCTATTGATTTCCATTTCAGTGTTTTGATATATCTGTAACTCTAATTGTTTTCCAACAAACCACATTATAGAGACAAAGTTCACACATGAAAATTAGCAAGGCACAGAAGACAAACACAGAACACTTTTACTGCTAAAAACAAGCAGCTTTTACCTTGCGCATGTTATCAGGAGGACGTAGAAACACCTTTTTTTGATCAGCTGATGAGATCGAGGAATGTAAAGGAAGAAGCCACTCGGAAGATTGTCCACCAAATTGGCGAGAAGCTGCTAGTTTATCGAGTAACAGGTGAATTTCTCCAACGCCCTGGTGCAATTTATGCAACACCACGATCAGTTTCAGTGAATTACACAACCCAAGGATAATGCATCCCAATAAAATCCGAAACATGCAACTGACACACAAAATATAACTGACCCATAAGAAAACATTAAGTGTATAAAACAACCAAAGTATAATGCATCCCAATAAAATCCAAAACATGTAACTGACACGCAAAATATAACTGACCAGTAAGAAAACATTAGTTGGAGAACTTACTGGCAAGAAAATCAGTATGGCGCCCTCTGGGTGTGTTTCATCAATGAAATGAACCAGATCTTCAAGAAGGTCGTAATCAATAACATCTTCATTTAACCGTCTCTGCAGACGGGCCAAGTAAAACTTATGAACTCAACATCACAAATAAAGCAACAGCTGTACTCTGAACATTAGAAAACTATATCTCGAATACATTACCAAATTCTGTCGAGTTTGATCACTATATGTTTGATAAGTGCTTGGAGTATAGTATGGATTTATGCAATCTTCAGACAGCAAAGATTCATCACCCCATCCAGATAGAACAAGATTTTTCTTCCCTCTGTGGTTGCTAACAGGATCATTCTGTAGCCATCGAATTTCAAGGACCCATTGTCAGTGGATTGATTTCAAAATAATACTTTGTTACCTACATGCATGAAGAGATAATGACAAATATATAGAAAACTGTTCAAGCTTTTGTGGACTCTATGTGATCTATGTGAGTACCAAAACTATAGCAAGTACAAAAGTTAACTTAGAGACACTGATGCAATAGAAACAACAGCTGTCAAAATTATCAAGAACAAAATAGCTATGTCCAAAACTAACAGTAATTTGGACACATCTGCTGGGACACATGCCCAAAAGCCTGGCAGCATTGCAGAATATCTAGCACCTATCCCTTCCTAGAGAGCAAAAGTGACAACTGAGGGACATATACTTGCACAAAATAGCTAGTCAATCCAAGTTCCAGTGATGCCCTGTACTCCAACTTATCTATCCGAGGTCACGGCTCATCTGGGAGTGCATAAGGCAGCATCCAAAGCATCCGTACCATTCCCCTACAAAAGCTTCCCTGAAAAACATTCCACTACCTCTACCAGCCCCACCACAGCACAACCACCTTCTCCCTCGCCCCTCAAATCCAGCCCTTCATGTGAGTCCATGGATTTTGGGTCGGGAAAAAATTGCAAGAACTTTTGACAAGGGAGGGGTGAGAGCCACAGAACTGGGGTTAAAAAAGGTACAACCTGAATATTGACAAGCAGTATTGAAGATCTGCAAATAGAGATACCTTCTTCGTGGATGTATAATCTCTTAGGTAAGCTGGAGAATCTGAAGCAAGGCGATACTTAACAGTTTCGTATATATCCTCAAGATAGTAAGTTGAGACAGGATGTGTTCGGCCTTGAGCAGTGATTACTGGGCAGTGACCGAAGTACCTCGAAAACAGATCTGAATCAACAGTTGCAGACCTAAACATTGAGAACATAGATGGGCACAAAAGCAAATAAACTTAGTAACTATCAACAAACATATATATGAACAGAAGCCATACATAAATAAGCATTATTTATGAACAGCAACCATACATAAGAATAACTTTCAACTTAGGGGTGCTATGAGCAGATTGCTTCTCCATTAGGTTCTTCAGTACAATGAGTAGAAAATCACCCTGACACCAAGAAAAAATATTGGTCAAATCTTATCCCGAAATGATATTCGAAACATCTGGTATACCTTCACTATCTTTTTGCCAAGAGTATTTGTGAACTACAAAGATATTCACTTTGATAAGGAGATTGAGTGGAAAATTTCAGAAAAAATTTGGTGGAAGCATCAGCCCATTTAACTAACTATTTAGGAAGAGGAGACAGAGGTGAAAGCTAGTTGGATTCACCTCAGGGTTGGTAATACAAAACTTAAACCAAGTAAACAAACCAACCCTGATAGAAGGACCATTTAACAGGTTTTGATACCTTGACAAAGGCTGCTGTCGAGTTGAATCATTCGCCAATATCAAATTAATCATGAAAAATCCATGTTAATGCAGCTGATTTAGTATTTCTTTAATGGAAATAGCATCCTTAACAAGAGCATATAAGAAAATAAAAAGCAGCACCGACATGAGTAAATTACAGAGCATAATTTGACCACCAAGGCATATCCACAGCAGATATGTCTACAAACATAGCTTAAACCATTGGCCAACCTATTCATCCTCTAAGGATGCTACAGATGAAGTTAGTGCTCTGGCTCCTTTCACACAGTTAAAAAGGATAAGTTATCCCACTAGACCCGAAAGATTCACTTCGACAATGATGAATGAGAACAAGTAAAAACCGATATTGATGAATGATGCAAGCAGACAAAAGATGCAGAGAATGCAACTACTGATAGTGCTACCCAAACTATTTGATAAGCGACACAACATATGTATAGAATCTTTAAAAAATTCACAACAATACACCGCTACATAGGAATGTGAGATGTTCCAATTATCAGAAACACTCTACACAACTCACCAGAAGGGAACGTTCATGCACTTCGTCAACTATGATATGAGTAACACCAGATAAATTTTTATCCCCCTGCCAATTGAGATGCTGTCAGAAAGAGGCTAGAATTTGGAGTATGATATGGGTCTCTCAAAGCATGCTGCATAAAATCACATATACTTAAAGAGGGAATAAATAGGTTCCATACAAATACATGCTTACTTCTGCAAGAAAATGAGAATTGATAAAAATCAACCACAAATAACTCAAGATTTTCAACTAATTCCTAAAACACAACATATGAATAAAATAACAAAATACAAGCTTCAAGATGAAAACGAGAAGCTTCTGAACGTGCTAATAGAGGATGAGAAAGCGCATTGCTTCGCCATCTCTTTCTTCATAGTAAAAAGCAAGCACGTCATAAGTTATGACTCGTTTACTGTTGGCACTTCCGTAATCAACTTCTATACAAAAAGAAGTTTTCCAAAGGCTGAATGTAGGGTTACAAACTCCTGGAAAGAGGAGGAACAAAACAGAAAAAACCACAGTACCATATGGCATCTGCAACAAACACTGGAAAGTACCCCAACGTTATCATGTACTGAAAAATCAAGAAAGACGTGTAGAGCATTTAGGTAAGACCTGGTGACTGTTGTACATAAAGAACAAAACTGAACAATTAAATGAATAGTAGTATATTTTTGTTCCTAAGATGTTTTGCTGAGTAAAGCTCTTTCAGGCAGCACTAGAGCAGAACGAAGAGTTGCCATGGACAATTAAGCAGGAAGTTAACTAAATCACAACAAATATTCAGGTGAAACGTGGAGCAAAGTAAATTACGATCTGGCTAAAAACTCAGTGCCACACATGAATTGATGAATTGAATCAGATAAGGAGAACAGATTGACAAGAATGCTAGGCCTACCGCAAATTTCCTCAGAAGAATGCCAGTTGTGCAGAACAGAAGCTTTGTTCTTGCATTCCTTCACAACCACAAATGTCAAGGAAACAAACACCCAAGTATTAGTATGCAATACTCGAGTTGCTTACAGAAAATAGAGGTAAACTTAAAAAGAAAGAACACGTAGACTGGTGAGGCTGGAAAAGACTCTTCATGATTGAAGCAATTTATATGATAGAGCCAACTAGGATATCACGTGTTTAAAGGTTTTTATGCAAAGCCAAAACCCTTATAAAGCTTTATCTAATCTATATTTGCCCAAGCATGAATCAAGAGAAGGCACACCCTTCCTATCCAACAGCTGTATAAACAATCAAGAATATAATCTTCGCTTGAGGAATTGGTTATTGGAGTCTTCCTCTTCCAATTTACTTAACTACCTCTCCAGCAACGTAAGTCCCTCACTGGCCTAGAGCACACTCAAGACAACAAAAACTGAGACCACCAGCACTAAATCCCATAAATACGGACAGCACCAGGAGAAAGAATAGAGAAGCTTCAGAGGAACTTCTTGTTGGATGGCTTTGGTGATGATTCAAATATTATTGGGTGTTCTTGGAGTCAATGTGTAAGTATATCACTGGGAAAGGAGGGTGGACTCCTGTAGACCTTTCTGCAAGTATAGGATGTCTTTAAATTCAAGTAACCACAGTAAGAAGAAGGACTACTTTAGCACCTTGCACTATCAAGACGAACTTGATAACCAACCAAAGAACCATTTGAACCAGGAGAAGATTCACATCGCTCATCAGCAACTCGTTCTGCCACAGAGATAGCCTACAAAACAACCACAACAAGTCTCTACCTTTAATCACCAAGTACCTTCAAAGCTTAATACATGAAAAGGCAAGACTTGTAAATACGTGGACAGAACACACACAAAAATACTGTCAATGTGAAAATAGATTAGATGAAATTCATATACTCACTGCTATTCTCCTTGGTTGTGTGCATATAATGTTACAGTATCCACCATGTCCTTCTTCAATCATGTCATCCAATATATATTGTGGGACCTACACAAACATCTAGTCAGGGCACAATGTTCAATGCTGTTCAACAGAAATCAAAAGGAGGAGAGTGCCAAAGAAGGTTGCACTAAGAGTCTTAATGAGCTAGGGAAAGCATATGTGGGTATATGAACGCATGTTAAGGCGACAAATTGCTTATAGTAGCTTGAAAGGAAAATAAAGTTGAACCTGCGTTGTCTTTCCAGAACCTGTTTCCCCACAGACAACAAGAACATTATTCTCCTTCAACAATTGCAGTACATCACTCTTCAGCTCAGCAATAGGAAGTGCAGCTCTAGATTCTAACATTTGCTAGAAAGGATAAAAACAAAAGAAAAATCAAATTACACGATGAACACTATATACCAGTTTATTAGTAACAACTAACTTACTTTGCTAAACAGGGCATGGACAACATACAACACAGGCAAGATAAACAGTGAAATTCAAGAATCAAGATAACTTGCTGAATATTGGTTATTGCTAAATCAAAATGACAAGTGACAACTACAAACTGCTCTCATCATTAGACACCGTAAGCTTTGCTAAAAGCTGATTGTCAGTATTTGACAAGAGAATCATGGCAAATTCGTTATAAACCATTCCCTGAAAAATGACTATGGGATAGAAAATGGATGCCGGCATTATCCAGCTGACCGAAAAACAACAAGAGACTTTGAAACTCTTAAATCCAGACTCATGCTTGTTTCAGGACATACTGAATGAGAACAAACATGGAGTCAAGTTCCTACTCTTCATAGTCAATAAGAAGTTTTTGTGTTGATAACCTCTCACAGTGCTAACGACTTCCAAGGCCAACTATCACTTATAGAATCATTTTGTTGAAAATATGGATGGCAATAATACTCTTCATTTCAAACAGTCAACCATACATTACAGCAAGAGTTGCTAGGACATGAAGGCAAGCAGGACAAGAAAATAGCATAATGAGACAGGGCATGGAACTTGATTACTCCAAGTAATTAACTCAAGTCTCTCCACAGGACCTCTTTCCAATAGACCAGTGCCAGAAGATACTAACCTTGTATCTATGCATTTTCTTTTTGTTTACTAGTTCCAGTCTCAGATAAGAACTTTCTGCTTCTTTGTTATAGTCGACACCTGTATAGTTAAAAAACACAAATCACAAGTCAGACAACTTTGAGAATCACACATTTTCTGACTCTAGAGAAAATTCATAGTACTCAGTTATATTCCTTCAATTTCTCCTTGTTTTGGATACCATGTTAAAGCATCCAACTCAAAACCAATTGGCAATGAGTGGAGAGGCCGCCTAAGCTCATATACTAGTTTTGGAGGTTATAACTACACCCCCCGCACGTGCCCCGCAACCCATGCGCTCGCATGTGGAGAGGTAAACAACAGCTCCATAACATAGGGACCACAACAAACAACGAAACAAGGTGCACTTAAGGCACAAACAACGGGGAAAACAATCAAGAGAGTTTTGTCCAAAAGCCTCCGAAACCCTAGCTATGATACCATGTTATTAGAGCTAAATAGAATTGTTTAGGGTGTTGTGTTAACCCTAATATACAGATAACATTAACATATATAGAGAAGAGGTACATGATTAAAGACCTAACTACCCCTCATCATATTCTAACATTGAGCATAAATGTCATCATGCAACTTGTTAGCCCCCTCAGAAAAATAACCAAACAGGCCTTTGTCAATTAATTGGAAGGCCACATGCCAAACCGTAATTTCTCTTTTCTTTTCTTGCCTATTCCTTTTGGAGAATTTCTTGTTCTCCTTATCTCCTTTCTACTTCGAAAAATCTTGGTTGCCAATCGAAGAGAATACTACTTTTGGCAAGGAAAAGCTCATAAAGAAGTCTGTGAACATACTTTCAGCCTTCAGATCAGATACTATAGGTGTTGAGTCAATGTTTTCCAGCACAGGCGGCTTTTGAAACTTTTCTTTAAGAGAGCCACTCAAGGCATCACCAGAAGTAATCAACTCAGAGCCATCAGCGATTAGTAAAGAATCCACAAAACCGGCCCTTCTATCTTCCTCACTGTCTCCTGCTTTAATTGATGATTCCCCTGTACCAGTTCAAGCAAAAGGGATACGTCTTTTACAGATCCTAAAACATCATGTTAAATTTAAAGCAATATGGGAATTACCACACAATTCTGCGTTGAACGAACATCCAACCTAAAGTAAATTAAGAAAGCCAAAGCCTTTGGAAAAGAAAATTCTGCTAATTGAAGCCAACAAGAAAGGTCACCTTCCTCCCAGTGTAGAACAAACGAAGCATAAGGTTCTGTAATAAGCAGGTGAACAGGAAGATCCTGAAACAAGCGATAAAGAGCAAATGCCGCAACTCTGTTCTGTGCATCCTGAGCGCAAATACGTAAAAAGGTGAGATTCTAAAAGAAAAATTCAACTCATGCGGATCACAATGAAATCAATCCACAGACTACATTAAGAAGATAAACTTCATTAAACACAAAACAGAAACAAGAAAACTGAGCAAAAACAACTCTTTGATGAAAGGATTCTAGAAGAGCATAGGGACAGAGATGGAGTAGGATAGAAAAAAGTACATTTGTTAATTACATATCAGGTATAAATGAGGAAGGAACACATCATAAATGGTACCACATTTTGCATTGACAGTTTCTTTTATCAAAGTCCCGCATTGATATATTTTTGAAAGATTCACCTTTTCATCAAGCCAAAAATAAGACTAAATACAGCGATTTCATGGGGCTTAAATGACAATCCAGAGCCAGGCCAGCACATTATATATGTCTTAACAAGTTGCTCATCAAGAAAAACTGTTCATGATTTAGACCTCAACCCAATCCAACTGTACCACAACCTGAATGTCTTTCTCTACAAAATTTCTATTTTCCATATTCATCTCCAGATGCATTCAAAGAGCACATTATGAAGCAAACTAAAAAGGAGTTCATGGCAAACAAAAGATGGATGAATCAAGCTTTAACTGTTGCTAATGGCTATACCTAGATGTTTAACTTTTTTTCGTATGCAATAGGAAGAAAAAAAGACCAATCAAATCAGTAGTGCGATTCTATTTGTCAGTACAAGTGGTGCTTGTTTAAAAAATAATCTAAAGGTTAGGTCTTACACACAGGAAACAGGCGTCCTATCACCTTGAATAGACAGGAACCTCACTAAGCAATGGCTTCTCTCGAAGAAAGCTGCATTAACCGGGCCTAAAACTCCAGAGTGAAACTCATGGTTATGGAAAGAAATGAAGCTAGCAAATGCGCACACATCTAAAGGTAAATATTGCATAAGATTTTGGACCGCAAGCATATAAATTGTCGGAGTAATTACCTTGTTGTCTAATTTATGCCCTGTGAGCACCATAGTACCAGACATAACATCTACTAGAGAATCTGAAGGTCCGGGAGAAAGTCTGTACCTCAGGAGATTCCGAAGTTTCAACATGACTAGGAAGTTGAAGAGTAACTAGCCCTCCAGCTTGTCTACTCTTGCCCCTCCCACTAGCTTTGCGCAGTATGCTGACAGCATAGCCAGTATTCTTTTCTTTCCCAAGAACTTTATCATACTTTGGTGCTACCCACCCTGATTTTTGACAAAGCTGTTGAAGAACAGCTTTAGGTATCCTTCGCGGGTCCCCCTGTAATCATTTAAACCAGAGATATTATATAGTCGAAAATGAACCTCGGTGAAGGAGACAAGGGCGAGGCACCGAACACATACTTATGCACTGCACGACATACACTATTTGATCTCCTGCAGCCCATATTCCAGCATAATGAAATGATTTTTGTTATACTTTTTTTTTAAGGTTTAACTTTTAATAATCGACTCTATGCATATATATACATAAATTCCTGTATATGAGCGAAAATGCAAGACTTGATGTTTAATAAAGTTCCATATCTGTTCTTGATGCATACAAATCTTCCTATTATTACTATCTCCTGCTATAGCTATACAATATATACACATGTGTATGAAAAGTGTGAACAGTTCTATTTGATGAAACTGGTGTTAAGTTGTCAGTTGTCCCAAAAGCTTGAGTTGTAAGGAAATTGGCTCAACAATGTATATCAAGCTATCTAACAATTGTATTTATGAGTAACACTTGATCCTTATAAAAGAAGAAGGGCAAAAAAATGGCAAAATCTTCACTTCATGACAACAAGCTCAATACATTGCTCATTTTACCTTCTTCCAGATGCCTTCAAGGTTTTCTAAATTCTTCCCACTGGACATCTTCTGTTTCTTTTGTAGATTCACATCCCGGGGAGGTAAAACATCACCAGATGAGGCATCTTCTGAAAAGAAATTTCCAAGCTCTACGTCCCCAGGTTCCTCAACTAAACCACGGACGGGAATACTCAATGGGTTTTCTTCATGTGAAAGGTCCATTGAAGCAGAACCATCACTAACTTCTCCATTTACTTTTGATTCAACTGCTTGAAGGACAGATGCTTTATCACCTTCTTCATTCCCCAAAGCAACAGCCTCAGGTTGTTGCAAAGGCATGGAACTAGAAGATGAATCGTCAGCTGCCCAAAAGGAAGGACTCTCATTCCCAGATGCCAAGATGTCATCCCATAGTCCTGTTCAAAAAATTCATTTAGCATATGAAGAAATATATGAAGCCAAAGCTGGAAACAATCACTCGAATTTAGATCAACCTATGGCAGACATCTCTTGCTTGAGTTTGCGAATAATTTGGCCTGCTTCTTGTTGGCCTTTCTTGTCACCTCTTTCTTTGGCATTTATAGCTTCTATCCTTGCACTGTGGTATTCTCTGACAAGAGAATCATAAGAATCCCTTGGTTCTGTAACCTATCCATAGGGGGAACCAAGATAATGTTGAAATGACACATGAAATTAAACAATGAATGTCACATTGTTCAACTGCTTTCATTCAGAAAACAGCATAAGCCTTTTTGGAGAAGAATTACACAGTCTGTGACTAGGTCAGGCTAACAATATAAGAGGAATCCTATGCAAAGTACAATCCCCAGTGGACAACATGAAGCAGGAAGAAGAGGCATAAGTGTTGAAAGACAAGGATACCTCATCATTTACAATACCAACATGGATCAATAACAAACATAAGTATAATATTATCAGCGGTAACGCGAGAAAAAAATACGTGAGAACTATTACTTTTGTTAATTTAGAGTTCTGTTTGGATTTCGAATTGATAAAACAGTGCAAAGTATGAATTTTGAAAATCCTATGGTTGTAGTGTTGTACTCTCTCACGTGTTCTTTTCCATTTTGCATTTCTAAGCCACTGATTTGAAGCCATCAAAATAATCAACTACTCAAATTCAGGATAGGTGGTGTGCCGAGGGATTGGAAAATCATTGATCCGCCACTCGGTTGATGATTACCGCCAAACAGGAATCCATACAAACTCCTAACCAGAAGATGCCAACTACAATGCACTTTTTTAGAATTTTTAAGGGTGTCTTATCCTCTATGAAAGCATTTGACCCCTCTCTAATTGAATGGAATCAATTCAAGTTTTCACAAGTAAATAACATAAAGCAATTGAACAACCTTGAACTGCGAGTTCTGAGACCGTATTCATGATTCAAGAAGATAGGTTTGAGTCTTCAAAACGTGATTCGGCTTCAATAACTCTTTATTTCGAAACAGTTTTCAAACTTTTTATTTTTCCTTTTCAAAGCTGTAGTGGAAGTTGACCCCTGGAGCGTACTTTGAACTTCATTTCCCACAGCACAAAGTCATAACCGAATTCATTATGCGTATGTTCGGTGTCTTGCCTATCCAGCAAAGGAAACAAGTCATTTGTTTTGAGCATACATGATTGTTGATAATCTAGCCTCGCGTGTTATATAACCCAACATTTTTTTTTACTGCGTACAATGGACAAGATTAAACTGATAATAAGACAGAGTAGTTACCTCCTCAACCGGTCAACCAAACTGAAAACACCTAATATCTTCTTAGTACTAGAAACAATACAAACAGAAATTACCTCCTCAACCAAATGCTTGCCAATTGAGTCAGCTTCCCAAGTTTCAGATTCATCCTGGAATTGACAAACGACTATAACTCATTCATTCAAACCGTTAATCATGCTCGCTACAAGCTCTCTGTGAGGCGAAAAAGTAGTACAAATTTCAAGCATTAGAAAACAAAAGTTTTTGGCACTTCCCGCGCTGGTACATAGAAAATCCAAAAGAGTAATGAAGTGCCTAAGGATTAAAATTGCAACCCTGACTACTTAAAATTACTGTGCTCTTATCGACGACTGTAAAGCACAAAGAAAGGGTGCCCTAATGTCATTCATATGGGCCATAGGCTTGCCACCAAAGCATAAGGGAAAAGAACAAAAATAAAACGTAAAAACATATGAAATACCCTATCAAACAAACAGAGGCAAGTAAAAAACATGAAGAGAAGAATCGTACAATGCACATACATACGAGGTTAAAGTTCACACCACATACACCATATGTACTCCGAGACTAAGGGTGGGAGCTATGATGTGTCAATAAAGTAGATGAGAGTGAGAGATGAAAGTTTTACCTCTATAAAAAATAAGAAAATAAAAAATTTAATGAGTTCCGTCAAGATTGCAAAACTTAGAATTCTCAACCCAATAGAAATGAGTCTATGAAAATAAAACTAGGGTAGAGGACCGGAGGTACAAGAACCTAGATATATGGTGTTTAGTAGACAGGCAGTAGGTGCATGGGCTTGGCTTGTGAAGCACAAACAGTCGTTTTTCCAGAGAGAGTGATGGTGACCAAAGAATTGCAAGAGGTGTCAAAAGAATTTTCTAGCAAGGCTCAAGTGTTTTGAGTGAGTACCTATGAAAATTAGGTTGACTAAAATCATGGTTCTATACACAAACAATCTTGCATCCTTAGGTGTTGAACTCTATTTCGATTATTTTTGGAGATCCAGATGAAGGGACTGACTAATATTATCTGAACTTTGACAACTAAAAGCAGTGAGATAAAAGTTGCCCAAGGATTTTATTTACCTCTTCCTGATGTTCCAGATATCTCCGTATCCAATCTGCTTGAGACGGTTGGCAGGAATCCAGAGTATTATCATCTGAACGCCCCTTGATTCTAACATTAAGTTCAGGCATTTCCTCTTCAATCTTGGCAGATGAATCCACCGAAGGACTCCAATCCTTTCTTGAAGTTGATATGATCCCAACAGCACCTCCTAGCATGATCGATAGTAAGGAACTTATGTTAAAGCACAATTCTCCATGTCCCACACTGATATGTATGAACCTATTGTTATGCAGTACGCTACATTTCTAAGAAACACTAAATATGTTACTCCTATTGCTTAACAACACCTTCATTTGTATAGAGAGAAGTCCCAGTAGAAAACTTCAGCGGAAGCTCATTCCCAGCCAAATTCAAGCATAGCCAATCAAGTGCAGCCTCGAGACTAGCACCGTCCTGTGCAGAAAAAAACAGAACAAACCAGTCAATGATGAAAATAGTACTCCAGCATACTAAGATTACTACAGGATTCCAGTAATATTTAAAATCACCCACAAAATTATTCAACAAAGCAACAATGAGTAAGAATTAGAAGAGACAGAATAAACCATCGATCTTAGAAATAGCATCAGCAAACTAAGATCCATGTTTGATAGATATAATCAACAAACTAAGTTACAGTGGGCCCTTCCAATAAAAAGAATAACCAAAGAAAAGTATGGACTATGGAGTAAAGCAATCACAAACATGGTATCAGAAGAAACCAACATAAGTTCAAGTGCACAGTACATATCCATTGAAGATTAGAAAACAAAGAACAACATATCAAACAAAAAAAAGTTGGCAAACACTGAAATATCAGACAAAGTGGCAAGCTACGAATATAATACATAAACGTACAGGATTTAGTTGAATGTAGTAACATATTATTTGGTCAGTTCACATTGCTTATTTCACCCAGAAAAACAATGCGAACAACTGCCCGTTTATGCCAAATTTTGAAATTTGATACACTTTTCACAAATTTTAGTATAATTTCACACATCCTATTACACATTTTCAAGCTACACTGCACATTTTGAACCTTAAGAACTGCCCACAGTGGCCGTTTTCCAATATGATATTGATTGTATAATGCAGGAAGTAGAAAAATAATTGAAAAAGAACAATAGCATATAGCAATTGAAGCACGTGGCTGAACTCGACTGGAGTGCAACGGAGTTCAAGTTCTTTTCATCCTCGCATATTTTTCTACATTGTTTCAGAAATGAAACGGAGACTGAATATTTCAGACAAAACGTAAGGTACATATTCTTTGTTCAAGTGGAATGTACATATCCAATGAAAATGAAGATTAGAAAAAACAAAGAAGACAGGTTGGCAACTTATAAAAGTAAAAATTTTAGCACACACTGAAATACTATACAAAACATATATTGCGTAAACATAGTAGCATTTAGTTAAACGAAGACCATATAACATATTTTTGCACAGTTCACATTGCTTATTCACCCAAAAAAACAATGAAGCTAGTAAACACTAAACAGTGATGCTAAGAACCATTGCTCTAAAAGTCACTAGGTGCTAGTCGAGCGGAAGAGGAGCGCCTAAAGGTCGATTAGTTGGCCAACCAGCTCCCTAGGTGGCTGACAAGTTGGCACCGAGGCCGATTTTTATCGAGGCATTGAACCCCTGCCCAACGCCTAGGCTCGGCAGCCTAGACCGATTTTTAGAACAGAGCTAAGAACTGCCCTTTTGACTGTCGAATAATGCCAAGTTTCTTAACTAAATACACTTTACACACATTTTCTTTGATAACCAGATGCTCAGGCCAGCTTGAGCGCACCTCTACTTTTCACACATTTTAATACACTTCCGCATACTTCGTTGACATTTTCAAACTACAATGCAAGTTTTGAACCGTAAAGGCTGCCATTGGCCATTTCCCAATATGATGCTTATAATATCAAAAAGAAAACACAAAAACAAATTGAAGCAGAACAATAGCATAGCAATTGAATTGAGGCACATGCCTTAAGTAAACTGGACTACAACGGAGTTCAAGCGTTTCTTAATCCCGTATAATTTCCTACATTTCCTCGTAAACCAAACAGAGAATGAATATTCAAGACCAAAAAAAAAAAAAAGGCCACCTTGAGAGCGGAGAGAGCGCGTTCGATTTGATCATCGGAGAAGCCTTCGCAGGAGAGCTTCTCGTAGACGGACCGAAGCTTCTTGGCCTTCTGCGCTTTGGAAACGGACGGTTCGGCCGGAGGAGGGGCCGGGGACCGGCCGGAGTTGAGCAAGAGACGGCGGAGGCGGTTCTCGTTCTCGGCCGTTATCTGGAGTTTCGGACCGGTGGAAGAAGATTGAGATTTGGCTTTGGACGAGGAGGATGAAGAAGATGGCTTCTGCTTCTGCTGCTGCTGTTTCTTTTTCGGAGCCATTTGAGAGAGAGAGAGAGAGAGAGATGAATGGCGAATTACCCGATATTTACAGGATTAAAGTGTAAAAAGAAGCGTTTGTACTACACACGATTCTTTGAAACCTTGCGTCTACATCAGTAAAACTTTTCCACCGCTACTCTATGAGTCATGGCCGCAACATTTTTACCCTATGGCCGCAGTTTTCCTTGGTAACTATTACTACTGAGTTTGATCAAGTGTGGCCAAATCTATTTTTCATAGGAATAAATTCACACCTATCGTCTCCAAACATCGATTAATATGTTCTTCTCTAGAGTTTGGGGTGGCAGTTACCCGTCACATAATTCATCACGAGTATCATTGGCTCTCGCGAATTTTATTACTTAGTTTGGGAATTTTAACAATGTGGGACGTTTTCGATAGATGCTTTCACGCTCATGCTTGTGTGACTGAGATTGCCGCTGCCCGTCCCACGGTCCCAATTAATGGTTTGTTTTGATCCCAAATAGGATCCGAAGCTCCAATTTTGTTTTTGGACAGGCAAAAACTCAGCCAAGCTGAGGCAAAATCCTAGGGGATTAGCCAACGGCTACAAAGCATGGTGTTAAGAGTAGTTTTCTTTACGGATAAAAATTGAGAGCTTCTAATACGGACATCAAATCTTGTCTAGAACAGTAGAGAAAGGTCGATTATTACCTTGTTGAAGAAATATATAGTTCATTTCTTGCCACATGTGGTATATCACGGCAGCCCAAGCAAGTGTTCTAACTGCGTTGCCAAATGATTTACCATTAAATTTTCCATTGAGCCACAAGATTCAGCATCCCAATTGTATTTTGATTTAGAAAAACCAACTATATATATGACGAACCTGCCGCCAAATGTGCCTGATGAAGATGATGTGAGGTATATATTTTGTTTCTTGATGGCACAGAAGGAGCAAACAGCTAATGAAGATGGAATAACTTTCCATTTACTGAGCTTATCTTTAGTTCTCAGCTTCTTTTGAATTGCCATCCATAAGATAAAGCTGTGCCAAATCTCTATTGTCGCTTTTTGTGTGTGTGTGTGTGTGAGAGAGAGAGAGACGAGGAAAGCTTGAAAACTTGTCTATTACATTTTTATGATTCTTATGAAGCCATAACTTTCATGGCAAGACTCTCATATTGGAATCATGGTGACATTGGAAGAAAAACTAGTCAGGGAAGTATAAGAAGTCTGGTGTAACTGAGTTTCCTTAAACAACTCATCCCAACTGTCGTGTTTGAGATACGATTCTTTTGATAAAATCGATCACCAAGCCTTGGTTTTTGTTTCCCCACTTCACTCCGGTCTTTGTAAGCCTCCCATAGGCCGTGTCCTATTTCACTTGGGTTGCAGTCCCTTCTACGCCTTTCTACCTATCCAAGTTTCTTTGTTTTTCACCGACGTACCAAAAAATTGCAATAGTATTAATCTGTTGTTGTTCGTGACTTAGACAGTAGAACAATCTCATTTATCTGTAAAATTTTACAAATGTGTTTTTGGATCTTTACTTCTTCTTCTTTTGGTACCGAGATTAATTGGTACTTTTTTTGAAATCTCCAAGTTCACTATTTTTGCTATTTTGCTGTTGTTTACTGTTAAGGCAGTTGGTACCCCAAATTCTGCTGTGGAGTTGCCCTTAACTGCAGAAAGTGTTAGGTTGTGTTGGATAAATTCTGACCATATCTCATAGCTGATGGTGGTAATGTGGCACTACATGACATTGATGGCAATGTTGTGAGCTCGAAGCTACAAGGAGCTGTGGCTCCTGTCCAATGTCGCTAAGGACTGCCAAGATGGGGATCGATCGAGGGTCGTTTAATGGAAAACTTTCTCGAAATAGTTGGGGTGGAACCAATAGCAGACGCGGAGACTGCCCTTGAGCTGAACACACTCTCTGCAATGCGCTTTTTGGTCTTTCTCCCAAATTTCAGGATCCATGCTCTGGATAGTGTGTCACCATCAGTATTGAGATATTTCAGTATATTCACAAGGGAAATCACTGCTTCCATTTCACCCGCATCAAGAAGAACAAGACGGAAAATCAAGGCACTAATCTCTTCCATTCGAACTTGTATGTCCTAGGACAATTTTCAGTTGAAATAGAAGATTTTGATTCAGATACGGATAAATCATACCATGAAAAATGCAAATAGAGGATAAGAACGATGAAAGGAAAAGAAAAGCAAGCACATTAAAGACTGTCGATCATAAAGTTCAATCTAGAGCGACAACCTTTCTATACACTGCCTTTTCGTGTATGTAAACACGTAGTTAAACATGCACGGATGTGCAGTGTGTTAGCGCATGCAAACAAGTTCCACTCGGTCATAGACTCATAATCATCAGTATGTCACAACAGAAGGATGAAAGTTTTTGCTCATCTACATTCTTGTTAATGCATATCTACACTTTTGATGGAATTCACCCAAAAAACATACCAATTTTCAGCATACTGATATGGAAGCTACTCATTTCTAGAAACTGGAAGACGTATCTTAATAGTTACTCTCCATGATCTAACAAATCGTGAGCACACTATCGCCAAGAAAACAAGAAAATCCAGGAAGGGAAATGTCAAATAAGGTAGTGGTCCTTCTCTTCTCTGTAAGAAAAGATCTCTTCTTCTTTTTTTGGTGCAACGGAACAGATTAGATTAAAACGAAAGAGTTTCAGACAGCGTTACAACAGAAATAAATATACAAGTAGAAACTGACATTGGCACTAATACTAGTCCCTATGATATCCAATGCCCATAGCATCTTCTAAAACGAAAGAGTCTAACCGATGGAGGTGTCTCTTCCGTTACAACCAAATCTGATTCTTGTTCAGCCCCAAGATGGGCCAAATTATCTGCACTTTGGTTAGCTTGCCTGTAGATGTGGCCAAGCCTTGACTGCGTGCGAGTCATGAGAACTCTGGAGTCTTCAATGAGTGATTGTTGGGGATGTCCTGCCGGGGGGCCTTCCATGATCAATTTCACAGCCATTTGAGAATCTGTCTCAATGCTCACATTACTAATACCTTTCTCTAGCATTATGGTTACCCCATATTTCAGTCTCCAAAACCGAGCTGCTCTCCAATTTGCTGTAGTATCCCATAATCCAGACGCCTCTATGGTCCCGAAAGAGCCCTTCGTGCTTTCATAGAGACAGCCATCCGTGTTTAGTTTCACACCAGCTGCAACAGGACAATTCCAACTAATTAGTAGTGCATTGTTATCCACCCCTTGGAATAGAGGGGATTTGAATGCCTGAGATATCTCCGTAGTGTAAGAAAAGATCTCAACTCTAGTAGTTCTAGACTTCTAGTATTTCACCCAATGTAGATATCTGTGTAAAAATTTCTATTTTCGGATTTACATATCTCTACTTCGAAAATTCCTGAATTCCAGATTATTCAAGATTTAGAGCATTTGATGTCAAAGATGAGCTGGACAAGTTAACGGTCTCCAACCCATCTGCCTTCACTCATGCCAAAGTTGACGTGACTTTGACATCTCTCACTCCCATGCCAATTTTGACATCTACCTCTCCACATGCCAATTTTCAAAAACCACCTTTGAAAGTTCAAAAAAAATTCTGCCGTTTGATGATTTTTTTTTCCTCTGTCCTCTTAAGTTTGAGCTCTATTTTTTTTGACACAAGAGTTGGAGAGGGAGAGCTTAATGTCAAATTGAAAATGTCAAAATGCCACATAATCCTTAAAAAAAAAAATTTGACATCTCCCAAGGATGTCAAATCTGACATGGCATGCCAAGAGAAAAAAATTGACATGTGAAGCAATTCCAACCCAAATGTCAAATGTTTACGTGTCATTTGATTGACGTCCCCCCTCTCATGTAAAATTTAACATGGGATGTCAAAAAATTTCTTTCATTACTTTTCTCCAAAACTTCCTAAAATAAAACATTTGACATGCTGATGGAACAATTCCAACCCAGATGTCAAACGTTTACCAATCGACGCCTGATCGGAACACATTTTTCTTTGAATACGTGCACTTATCTCGACACCTGATTGGAACACATTTTTCTTTGAATACGTGCACTTTATCACACTGGATTGGACCTATTTGTTCAAAGACAAATATGATCTGATAAGCTTCAATTGGTAACCGACCAACATAATTTTTTCATAGTCCAAGTTGTCGACGAACTCTACAACATGAACGGATCCACATTATTGTCGGCCCATGACGATGCCCAACAAAATTTAAAATAGACGGTGATGGACCATAGCAAGTAGCAACTTGACAGGACCCTTGCAAACCTCATCGTCCATCGCTCTCTCTCTGTTCGTCGCCCAAATTTACAAATCTCATCGCA
The DNA here is from genome assembly GCA_018127125.1 of Rhododendron griersonianum. NCBI lineage: Eukaryota > Viridiplantae > Streptophyta > Magnoliopsida > Ericales > Ericaceae > Rhododendron > Rhododendron griersonianum. The sequence goes on along the minus strand of CM030798.1, from coordinate 38,519,106 downwards.
GAGAGAGGAAAACCAACAGGTTCCTCTCCCTCTCTCCCTCTCTCACTTTCTCTCTCTCTCGAGAAAAACCTCCTCGCTCTCTCAGTTCGTCGCACACATTTACCTTTTTTTTTTTTTTGGTTTTTTTGGGTGTGGAGCCTGAAAACGGTGTGGCCCTGAACAACCCCTGCTTTCTTCTGTTGTGATTGAGATTTTTGACGAAAGACTGCACCTTGAAAATTCTTCTAAATGTTTTCCTTCTTTTGATGGGAATGGGAATTAACCCAATGATGATTCCTAGTTATATACCTGGAAAAGGATTTAGTGGTGGTGTTTTTTAATTTATTTTCTTGAGAGAGTTAATGTCAAAGACTAAATTTTGTTAGTGCAACAAAATGTGTTTTTGCATTGTCAGTTTCTATAATAAAAAAAAATTGTTGTCTTTGAGCTTGAGAGATTCCACTTGTTTGTACTTTGTAGCCAGCACCCCTCTCTTTTTTGCATGTCAACTTGTTCTTAATAAGTATGTTGGTTATCACTCTTTGCTGCAGCACCACATCACTCTCACATGGGGAAACGTGCGCGGCGATCCTCCGCCTACCCTAACCACCAGGTGAACTCTGTTTAGTGGACTTTCATTTCACATTTTAGTTTAACAATCCCCTGGCACGCTGGTATAAGATATTATTAGGAGAATAACAAAATGCTTGATATGCATTGAGGTCTGTTTGGTGGGGTCATGCTGAAAGTAGGGGACTTACAATTTTTTCATTTATTTCTTTGGAACTAATTAACCCTATTTTTGCGGTTGATTTGATTGTTGGTAGAGGGATGATAAGCATTTGGAGGATCGAATAAGCCAGCTGCCGGATGGGATTCTTGCCCACATTTTATCTCTCCTGGAACTTAGAGAAGCAGGAAGAAGCAGTGTGCTTTCACATAGATGGAGGGATTTGTGGAAATTCACCACCAGTTTGAATTTTATCAAGTTGGTAGGAATGGTAGCCACGAGAGAACTTACTCTCAAACACTTGAGGTCGGAGCTCAGGGGTGCTCGGAAAAAATGCTCCGCTGCAAGAGTGGCTCTTTTACAGTTCATGGATCACTCCTTCGAAAGCAGTGCGACATTTACATTCGAGGAGAACGTCGTCGCAATTTCTAAGCGAATTCAATTTCTGTACCTTAAGGATAAAGAAGCCAATGAGAAATTGAAGGCACTCCAGGATCAGATTGAGTTGGAGGAAGCAAAAAAAGATCAGCATGAGTTGGAAATTTTGAAGGAGGAGACTGATCGCGAAGCGGCTCGTAGTGTATCTGTTTAAATCGGATGCCGAGTTCCTTTAATCGGAGACTGCGTATTTGGTTTTACTGTAGTTTCTGTCTTGTACACTGACCTGGTATTCTAGCTTATTTCCATATCTGGCAAACCTTCGTTTGTTAAGATGCCAGAACTTCATTTTGAAGTTTGGTTCCCCTTATCGGTTGGACCAAGAATCTTCTTGGTTCCTTTTGTATTGGCAACTGTAATGGCGACACCTCCTTCTTGAATATTTTTAATTTTCTAGTAGTATTTGTATATGCTAGATAAGTTGTCCTTTTGGAAGCTGGGTTCTTGAACATCATGATGTGAACTTTTCCAAAAGAGTGTTTAACTTGACATAACACTTCTTGTTTATGTACAGAAGTCAAGTACAGGTGCTGTGTATGCCTTCAAAGGGATGAGCTCACAGTATCATGTATCATACCACCATGACTTCATTGTTCATCCAAAAAATAATTGCTGGTAAGGTAAAGTGTACAGGAAAATATCTGCGTTCCAGGAAACTGTTGATGCATAGCATGCAAATAATGAAAAGGTAAATTAATAAGATTAGTGTTAACGACATATGATTTATGCTTAATATCATGTAGAAGGCGTGATTGCTAAACATGTTTTCATAAAAGCGTGGTTTCAAAACTCGAGACACTCATACTAGTTCCAAAATCCCTAGCTCTGCCACTTGGACTGTTAGAAGGATTCTGTGACTAAGACCAAGAGTGCAACATTGGATTAAATATGTGGTTGGGAATGGGCGTGATGTTTTTCTGTGGTGGCATAACTGGCATCCTCTTGGTCATTTGCATCACAGATATGACAATCGTTTTAAGGCATGCTTGGGAGGGTATTTGTCTGCTAAGGTGGAATGTGGCTTCGCTATAAATTTTTGAATTGTAGAAAGTTGGGAGAACTAGGACAGAGTTTGATGATTTGAGGCTGTATAAAATGATTTTCAGAATTTAAAGTACATTTTGCCCAAGAAGTGCTTCGTTAAATTTTGACTTCATGTTTAGATAATGGTGTGTGTTTGACGTGTCTAATTTACTCTACAATTGTATGCTTTGGTTTATTCTACTCCCGTTGCGTGTTAGTTGAAATTCAGTCACCCGTGTATAATGATCTATGTTACATAAAAGCACCATTTTATGCTCTAGTAGTATCTTGCATGTCTGAGCTTATTCAACCACAGTTTGCAACAGTATGGTTCACTTGGTTAATAGTTAAAAAGCTAATGGATGCATACATAAAGTCCAACTTTCTTTTGTCCAAAGGACCAAAGGGAAGTTCCAAGCTTTTAAGAACTTTTGAATGGACATACTTGGTGGTTGTTGCCGTTGGTGGTGTAAACATGGATGATATGTTTGTTCAGAGATTGTGTTTAAGAATGTCTATTAGAATTGCCTATTAGATGTGCTTCCAGCAAGTCAGTTTTTTTACTTTTGCATCAAAAAGCAGTTGCTGATGACATGTGATACGATTGTCTGACTTATTCGAAGTGTCTATTAGAGTGTGTTGTCTGTGTGTTGCGCGGAGTACACCGAAGACATTCTTACCAATCTCATTGACCGCCCTCTCATTTATTTGAATACTACGATAAGTGTGCGTTTAGGGGAGAGTTTCATTTTTTTAGATGTAGGCTTCAATGAAGCATGTGGAAGGAGGAGTGTACGTACCATGCCAGGTCTGCATTCTTTTAAAGTTTGTGTGGCAGTTGATTATTAGCTTGGTTATATGCATCAGGTTCACCCTTGGTATGCCTGCCTATTCTCAAGGTGAAGAGAGACACTGATCGATTTTGGCTAGAAGATTGGAGGCCGTCTTGTACTTATCACCGTGTGTCCTCCAAAATAGACCTCAATCATCTGTTGTGAAATGGACGAAAGGCTCTCTTTTGAGAGGAGACATACTTGAGGCTGGATAGGAAATACCAATATCTTATTGAGGTAATGAGGTGTAGCTGAAGTCTCGCTCTTCTAACTGAGGCGTGGTCTTATCAAAACGATGGCTAAGGGCTTTTTTGCAAAAGTCGAAATTAATGAAGTAATGCTAATAATTTTTGGTAGCTCTTATACTGGATACCTCTTCATGTTTGTTAGTAGTTGTCGATGATTTGCTTTTATCACTTTTTATTATGTTTAATCTTGACAAATGTTTGTTTGATGTTACGAGGATATGGCGCATTTGTACTTAATAAGGAGATGGATTCAAAGTCAGCAATCTGAGGCTTTGTTAGGAGCTGCAGCTTCAAATAGCATTGTCAGTGGTGGACTGCATCTTCAGCATATTAATCCTAACAGGAGCGCAAGCTTAATGTCGAGCAACTATGTGGACTATCATGACGGGGAAGACCTGGAGATGTTGTTTGAGGCTTATTTCATGCAATTGGATGGGACTCGCAACAAGATATTATCTGTAAGTAGTATTCTTCTTGACTGTGGTGTTGGAAGAATTCATGTCTTGTGTAGTCGTGTAGTCGCACTTCTTGTGGTAATGTCATTCCAGGTTGGGAAGGTGAACCAGATCACATTTCCTGTCTAAGACACAACCAAAAATGGATGAGAAACTGGGATTCATAATTCCCATTCCGCCTCTTCATTCTCGACATAAGCCTTAGCGTATGTAATAATTCCTTATTCTAACATGGGAACGCAGTCTATAATATATCGTTTTGAGTTTGTGGTATTAAGCGTGCTAGCCGCTAGGGTTTTGATTTCTGGCAGCTGCCCATTCAATGTGGGACTTTGCTTCAGAACTGTTAGATTGTAGTGGCTAACATATAATGAGACATGTCTCAGTAGATTAGTTTGTATCAGCTAGGGTGCTATTTGTTAGATTCTTTGTACAAAAGGGTACTTTAGTCATTTGTATTGTAGGGTTGTATATATTCCCCTTTTCTCTGTTAATGAAATCAGAAGAGGAATTCTCACGCTCAATTCTCTCTCTCTCTAAATTCGTTCATGGTATCAGAGCATCACGATCTAGGGCACCAGATCTTTTGCCCACCTGGACTCTCGCCGACTACCGGCTACCTCCGGCGAACTTCGGCGAACCCAGGTTGTTCTCGTTTTGAGTGTTTTTCTGGTGCCGATTGGGTATTTTTCTGCTGCCTATTGCTTCCAAGATCTGGTATGTGCTAGTTTTTTATGTTTGTTGCTGTTGATCATCTTTGTAAGCTTCCGCTACCGCCTCTTTGCTTCTGAAAGTGACTGGGCCTGGTTATCCGAGGTCCCTTTTTCATGTGTTTCGAAGCCTGTGGTTAGTTTACTCGTAACCCACTATTTAGGGGGCGTTTGCTGCACTTGAACAGTGATCCCAGCCTCGTCGGATCTTGCTGAATTTTTCACTGGACCAAGCTCAGCCTCGTCGATCAACTGGGTCAGATTTTTTTTGGGTCTGGGTAATTTTTTTTTCCTGCATCTATTGCCTTTTTCGATCGGTTTGGTGTTGCTTTTGCTGAGCTGTTTGAATACTAGTCCGCTGGGTTCTTTTGATTACCCGTGCGTCGACATTTTCTGAACGTACAAGAGGATTTTTGGACTTCATCTATAACTTGCTATATAGTCTGAAGGGTTTGTGCCTCTATGTATTCGGGATTTGCAGTTTATTGTTAGGGCAGTTTCGTAGTCCCTGTTTGGGAGCTCTTTGGATTGTATTTGCCACTGTTGGGTACCGTTCTGCACTTTACGTACGGGATTGTTTCGAGCTATTTGGCAATTGACGGTATGTCGGAGGATCACAAGAATATCCCTGTTGGTACTCTTTCTCAGGGGGAGTTACAAACTCTCAGGTGCCTACTGGCTAAGCTTGATACTCTGTCTTCCATAGCTTCTATTTCCACTACCTCCTTTGCTCACACAGGTATCCAACCTAGTGCATCTACCGCCACTTCTTCTCTTCCTTGGATAATAGATTCCGGTGCTACGGACCATATGACAGGTTGCTCTTCCTTTTTTGACTCCTACTCTACATGCTCTGGTAAGGACAAAGTTCGAGTAGCTGATGGATCCCTGTCTGCTATTTCAGGGAAAGGTTCCATTCACTACTCACCTACCTTACCTCTTTCTTCCGTTCTCCATGTTCCAAATTTTACTACTAATCTTATCTCTGTTAGTAGTCTCACACAATCTTTGAATTGTTCGGTAACATTTTTTCCCACTCATTGTGTATTTCAGGAACTGGGAACAGGAAAGACTATTGGTACTGGTAGAGCTCAGGATGGCCTGTATTTTTTGGAGTATGTGCCTTGTTCATCTCTTACACCCTCACCCTTGGGTCATGCCCTTGAGGCGGATACGGGTTCAGCTCTTCCTCTATTGCATCAGTGGCACCGTAGATTTGGCCACCCTTCTTTTGGTATTTTAGAGAAACTTTTTCCTACTTTAACTAAACGATGTTCTAGAAGTAGGTTCTTTTGTGAAGCTTGTGAACTTGCAAAACATAGACGTTCCTTTTATGCTCCTGTTCATCAGAGGAGTGCTTCTCCTTTTATGGTTGTCCACACTGATGTCTGGGGTCCTTCCCCCATTACCTCTATTTCTGGTTATCGCTATTTTGTTACCTTTATTGATTGTCATTCTCGTATAACTTGGGTGTATCTACTCCGAGCAAAAAATAAAGTTTTCTCATGCTTTCAGTCTTTTCATAAGATGGTGCACACCCAATTTGATACCAACATCAAGATACTTCGTTGTGACAATGGGACTGAATATATGAACGGTCCCTTCAAGTCATATCTTGATGGCAATGGCATTCTTTTCCAAACTACTTGTGTGGGTACACCGCAACAAAATGGAGTTGCGGAAAGGAAGAACCGGCATCTTGCTGAGGTGGCTCGTTCTCTTATGTTTACTATGAATGTTCCTAAACATTTTTGGGGCGAGGCCATCCTTACAGCTTCTTATCTTATTAATCGAATGCCCTCCAGTGTTCTTCAATTCCGGACTCCCTTGGATTTCCTTCCTGGTAACTTTCGGGTCTCTACTCTTCCTCCTAAGGTTTTTGGTTGTGTTTGTTATGTGCATGCTCCTCACCACCCCGGTGGAAAGTTAGATCCTAAAGCTCGTAAATGCATTTTCCTTGGCTACTCTCCCACTCAAAAGGGGTATCATTGCTATGACCCTCTTTCTCGAAAGAAATTTGTTTCAATGGATGTCACCTTTTGGGAACACCAACCCTTCTACCCTCTCTCGTCCCCATCCCTTCAGGGGGAGAGTTCTAGAGGGGAAGAGATGTTGATTAGAGGGGAAGAGATGTTGACACCTTGTGATTTTGATTTGTGGTACTCTCCCCCAACTGTTGGTGAGAGGGAGAATGTTGTTACAGGGGAGAACATTGGTGAGGGGGAGGAGGCATCTCCCAGCCTTAGTAATCCTGAAGGGGAGAGAGAGGAACCTGAATCTGAAGAAAGAGTAATGCCGGATGCAAGAGAAAGATTGGACAGACCTGAGTTAAAAACTTTCACTCGCAAGAAAAAGGGCCAACCTGGTGCATTACCACAGTACCAATCATCATCACCAGTTCTAGTTCCTGACGCTTCAGCTGAGTCTTCTGGTAAATCTCCTTCCTCTATATCTCTTCCTTTTGATGATCTTGATGTGCCTATTGCTCATAGAAAGCCAATTCGTACACATAAAGTGCCGGCTCGATTATGTACCCAACATTCCATTTCGCAATTTGTTTCATATTCTCGTCTGTCTCCTTCGTACTCTACCTTTCTTTCTTCTCTTTCTTCTATACCTATTCCACAGGGTTGGAAGGAAGCTTTTGCAACTCCTAAGTGGAATGAAGCTATGGTAGAGGAGATGAAGGCCTTGAAGAAAAATGGCACCTGGGAGTTAGTGTCTCTTCCTCGGGGAAAGAATGCAGTGGGATGTAAATGGGTGTTCACGGTTAAGCATAAAGTTGATGGCACTGTTGAGAGGTACAAGGCAAGATTGGTTGCCAAAGGCTATACTCAGACATATGGCATTGACTATGAAGAAACCTTTGCTCCAGTGGCCAAGATGAACTCTATTCGCACCTTGTTGTCCTGTGCTGCTACTCTAAACTGGCCACTTCAACAGTTTTGATGTGAAGAATGCTTTTCTTCATGGTGATTTGGAAGAAGAGGTGTATATGGATATACCACTTGGTTTTTCTTCCTCTACCACTGAGGGCAAGGTGTGTAGGTTGAAGAAGGCTCTCTATGGCTTGAAACAATCACCAAGAGCGTGGTTTGACAGATTTCTCAAGGCCATGTTGAAACTTGGATACACGCAGAGTCATGCTGATCATACTATGTTCACCAAGAGGAGTGATGGTAAGATTGCCATCCTTATAGTTTATGTGGATGACATAATTATGACAGTGATGATGTGAATGAGCTTCAGATGCTTAAAGTTCTTCTTGCCAAGGAATTTGAAATTAAGGAGTTGGGGGCGATGCAATACTTTCTTGGCATGGAGGTGGCTAGATCTGAGAAAGGGATCTTCATTTCCCAAAGGAAATATATTCTTGACCTCTTGGAGGAGACTGGGATGCTGGGGTGCAAGCCCGCTGACACTCCTATTGAGGTCAATCATCATCTTGGCAGCGTGGGAGGGCATGCGGATAAGGAAAGATATCAGAGACTTGTGGGTCGTCTGATATACTTATCTCACACACGTCCAGATATTTCTTATGCGGTGGGAGTTGTCAGTCAATTTATGCATGACCCTCGTTCTTCTCACCTTGATGCTGTTTATCGTATCTTGAGGTACCTAAAATCCTCTCCAGGCAAAGGTATTTTGTTTTCAAACCATGGTCATTTGAGGTTGGAATCCTTCACTGATGCAGACTGGGCAGGATCTATTGATGATAGACGTTCTACCTCTGGCTATTGCACTTTTCTTGGTGGGAATTTAGTTACGTGGAGAAGCAAAAAGCAATCCGTGGTAGCGAGGTCAAGTGCAGAAGCTGAGTACAGAGCCATGGCACATGGTGTTTGTGAGCTTTTATGGCTTCAAATTTTTTTGCATGATTTGGGAATTGTTGATCATAGTTCTATGAAACTGTACTGTGATAACAAGGCTGCTATCAATATCGCTCATAACCCTGTTCAACATGATCGGACAAAGCATATAGAGATTGATAGACACTTTATCAAAGAGAAGCTGAGCAGTGGTGTAATATGCATGCCTTATGTGAAATCCGAGGACCAATTAGCTGATGTGTTTACTAAAGGTCTTAGTAGTAAGGTGTTTCATCGTATCCTCTCCAAGTTGGGCATGATCAATATCTATGCACCAACTTGAGGGGGAGTGTTAGATTGTAGTGGCTAACATATAATGAGACATGTCTCAGTAGATTAGTTTGTATCAGCTAGGGTGCTATTTGTTAGATTCTTTGTACAAAAGGGTACTTTAGTCATTTGTATTGTAGGGTTGTATATATTCCCCTTTTCTCTGTTAATGAAATCAGAAGAGGAATTCTCACGCTCAATTCTCTCTCTCTCTAAATTCGTTCAAGAACTGTAAGTTGGACTGTCACTATCGCTCCAACAAATCGTTCGAGTACTAAATATGCAGTCTCCTACTTTGAGTACCTCCACAGGATAGACCTCAACAGGGAGTTACAGCAACAAGTAATTGACTTCAGTACAAACTTCGAAGTTCTGAATTTGGTCCTTGTCACGAGTGTCGATGTTGGACACATTTTCTAAGCTACAATCAAACCCAAGTCACTTCATAGTTCATGGTTATTTACTGGAACAACATTGTTTGATGCAAAACTGGAAGGCGTTTGTGGCTGATGACAGGGAAATGTCGGGACATTTGATGCGTTATCCGGTCGAAGTAAGCAGATGTGGGAAAGTGGGTCCATTGCCTGGTCATGAATCATTTCCTGATGTTGGAGGTAAGGTTCTTGGATCCCCCACCAATCTCCCTGATGCCCTCACAACCTAATATTAATCTTCAAGCAGTTCTGTAGCACAAGTGCTTTTGAAGTGAAAAAAAAAAGGAGAAAAAAAGAGAGAGAAGAATATGTATACTGTTTGATTGATCATAGGAACTGGAGAAGGCACCTCCATTAATGTGGGAGTGCTACCAGGTGTTATGTAAATTGTGTATATTTGATTAAACCACGTATATAAGATGAAGATCATATTTTTGTAAATTAGTAATTTTATCAACTATGAAGTTGTCAGCAGGTGGATGAAACTGTCTTATATGCAAAGGCTACTGATTTTGCCACTCCCTTTTTTTTTTGTTAACACTACTCCCTTGCAAGTGTATTTTTGGTGTAGGGGAGTGGCGTTAACAAAAAAGAGAGTGGCAAAATCATTTCCCTATGCAAATTAACTCCAAGGGGTTTGACAAAGTAGGCATTAAAAAACAAATAACTACTTGTCTTACATGAGATCGCATGTTCGAATCCACAGAGGGCAAAACATTTTAAACTTTGGGACTATTGAAGGATTTGTTCAGTCGTTAACTTGACAAATAACTACAGTAAATTTTTTATTAAGAAAAAAAAACCCGTCTATATGCAAATTTCAGCTTGTGATGAAAAACAGTGCAATATTAGATTTCATTGTTGAAGCATCCAGAGAAGAGGAGAATATCTGCCAAAAAACTACTTGTCCCATGTCTGAAGCAAATCCTATGTTCGGACTTCGGATCTTGGATTTGTCTTGAGAAATGAATAGGTTGCTGATTTTGCCACTCACTTTTTTGTTAACGCCACTCCCCTGCAAGCGTATTTTTGGTGTAAAAGTGCACTTGCAGGGGAGTGGCGTTAACAAAAAAGGGAGTGGCAAAATCATTTCCCGAATAATATTAAAAGAAAGATCTAAATTACTTAAACATGTTCACTTCCATGGGTTAAAACAAACAAAAAATGAACTTAAATTTGTTCTCACTTTCGTTAGCCCACCAAGAATCAGAAGCAAATATAACTTCTTTAATTGATCTTTTGATCTCTATCCACGACAATTGTTTTCCTAGGCAAATATAAGATTTTTTTTATTCTGAGATAATCGGATGTCTGAATCAGCTTGCGCACACCTCGACTAATTTCGAGACCCAAAAGGTAATGAAATCTCAGTATCTCACATAAAGAAGTCTCACGTTAGTTGGGACTCAGGTATAGAAAGGGGTGATCACGAGATTAGAATTCTCCAGCTTGTACATGGTGGCAAAGCAGGCGACCATTTCGTCCCATACCGAACAAAAAAATATTCACACCAATTGATGATAGAGCCAACAACGTGTTTGATAGGAGGTTTGGGAGGGGGGATTGGATTAGTAATCCCATGGGGCTCCTAATACCTTGTTTTGTTAGGTTTTTGTGGGAGGGATTAGTTGTCCCATGGGATTGTTAATCCCCCAAAATGGGGTATTAGCAATACCATGGGAGGGGTACGTGTTACTAGTAATCCCATCCCCATGGGATTGAGCAAGACAAGCTTAAAAATCCACCTCAATCCCAATCCCAATCCCAATCCCAATACTAATCCTAGCCAAAACAAACATGTTATTTACAATCCCACCTCATTCTCAATCCCAATCCCAATCCTAATCCTGTGCAAAACAAACATGAATAAATGATTCATCCCTCATTAATAATCCCACCTCATTCTCAATCTCAATCCTAATCCCATCTCATTACGAATCCCCCAAAACGAAATCTACAATCAAACACGCCCAAGTTCAAAGGATGATAGACCGAAAGGAGCAATGCTAGGTATCCCTAATGGATATCCCGAAAATATCCCGAAATGAGAAATTAATGGTCCAAATTTACTTTGAAATGAATCTGGACCATTGATTTCTCATTTCATAGTATTTTTGGGTACATAAAATTATTGGTGAATGTAATAAAAATATACTGCAAATATTTTCTGATTATGGTATCGATAAGTGAATGTAATAAACTTTCTTCTTTGATATTACTACTATATGAATTTTAGCATGGGAGAGTAAGAACAAGAGAAGTTCAAAGAATATTCACCATCCAACTTTCAATTGCTCTGAAGCATAAGTAATGACGATCCGTTTAACATACATATTAAATGGATGGAAAAAAAAACACTAAAAACTCATAACTTTTTAATAATGTATAATCAATTATAAAAAATATTAAACATGATAATTTTCAAAAAAATTTAAAAGAAAAAAATTGACCAAACATATATGAAACACTTTAAAAATCCTGTAAAAAAAAATGCATTGACTCGATTTTTTATTACATTATGATAATGATATCTTTTTGCCTAAGTAATTATCAAACCAACATACTTTAAAGAAGTAAATTATTTCCACTTGAAATAATTTTAGCTTCAACTTTTTTTAAAAAATAAAATATATTTTTTACATAAATTAATTCTCATAAATAAAATCAGGCCCGATTTTTTATTTCAGCCCAAACTTATGGCCCAACTTACAAAATTTATAAAAAAAATTTAAACCTCCATAAAATATTTCCAAAAAGTATTTATTACCTAACCCTCCCTCCCTCCCTCCCTCAAAACACTCAGAAGGGTTACGCTAGAGACAAAGAAAATGGGCAAAAAAAGACCCTTAAAGTGTACATGAACGGCTCAGATTTATTACACAGTAAATCTGAGCTATTCATGTCCACTCTATGGTCTTTACTTTACTCATTTTCTTCGCACTTAGCATTTCTCCACTCAGAAACAAAATGTCCAATCCCGCCACCGCTACCGGAGAAACTCCGGCCGCCCCCTCTATTGGTTTTTTGAGAGAATTGCATGGCAGCGTGGGCTTGAGGGAGGCTTCAATCAAGAATCTCAAGTCCGGTCTCAAGGACGCGCGAAAGGACTGTTCCGCCGCTAACCTCGCTTTTACAGTACCTGGATCGCGCATACGGCGGCAGCGGCAGGGATGCGGCGACACTTTCGGAGGAGGATCACAACGTCGCTTCCACGCGGGCCAGAGATATCTTCCTTCAGAAGAAAGAAGCCGACGACACACTGAAGAATCTCCTGGACCAGATAGAGGAGGAGGAAACGAAAAGGACTCGATATCCCGGTGACGAACACGTCATTGGCCGTCATTTTCCCTAATTAGTTACCTATGTAAGGGAACTGGGATTTGTATTAGTTGTCTGAATTTCAATGGTTTGCAATTTGGGTAGCTTTGCCCAAATTTGGTACTATGGGCTAAGTCACCAAGTTTGTGAATTTTGATATCTGGATTTGGTACTGTACTGGTTTGAGCCTTCTGGATTCATACTGTACTGGTTTGAGGCTTCAGCCATCATATTTGGTCCGATAATTTGGTCAACAATGTTTTTTGCCTTTTTATTTATGGCTTGCTAGTTCTGCTTTGTTCTTGTGCTTTCCATATCCCGGTGACGAACTATTTAGTAATCTGATTTTGTGCATGAAACTCCGGACAAGTTGGTGCTCCCTTTTGCTAGTTTATACTGCAGAGGTAGAGGGACCATGATTTCATGCCGGGGGCCGGTACTAGGCCTTCTGAGGGATCAATCGTTCTACAACCACAAACATTTACGCAAACCCACTCACATTCACATTGGGGCCCACACACACTACACCTCCAGTGTGTGTGGGACCCACCAAGAGATGTGAGTGTGTGCGGTTATATAATTATTGTTGAGGGATATCTTTGCATTTAACCTCCTCTTGTACCTTGGTTGCCAATGTGTTATTTTCAAACTTCCGTGGGGGAAAACATCAAGCACTTAATTTCTTTTTTTTTCCTATTGGTGATTTATTATTGTTCTTTTCAAGTTGTTTTAATTTGGAAGTAGTAGAATCATTTTAGTATCTCTTTTTTGCATTGCAGATTAGAAAGTTTTGACTTTGAGAGGTCATGGTATCTCAGAGAGTTGCAGTTTGAACGAGGCAAAGTATAATGCTGTCTCGTAATATTTTCAGAAATCATATACGTACAATACTTCTATTGTCTAGATACAATACAATACTGGTAGAGTAAACCGACCATCGAGAATGCCTTACTTCACATACATAAAAGTCTCCCAATGCCCTTGGAACTCTACTTCAACCATTTTGATAATTACATCACTTCAAAGGTTCAGAATTTTGCTTGTTCTTGAAGTCGCTCCTGCTTGAAACATAATGAATCGAATTTGGTAATTTACTAAGCGTCATAGTGAGGAAAACAGCGAAAATAGAGCAGAACCATACAAAATGACCACAGTCGTAGGATAGATAATTTTCCAAGATGGTAGTTTAACTCATCGAAGTAGACTATTGCCAAGTCGAGAAATAGTAAAAGGAGGCCATCTCAATGCCATTTGAAGAAGCTGCATTCGTTTTCACCTAAGATGTTGTGGGCGCAATGGTAAGAGAACTATTTGCATTATCGGAGAGAAAATTTCCTTTAATCCTCAGTTGATAATATGAGAGTTGATTATCCATCAAATCACATGCAAATGTGCTTGAGAATAGTGAGGCTTTTAGGATCATTTCAATTAACCTATTTGTAGAACCACTTCACATAGTCTTGTCGTAGCCACTTCAGGCATATATCTCAAAATCATAAAATTTGATGGTTTTGGCCTGTTGGGGGACAAAATCAACTTGGCAGAAGCCAACCCAATTTCAGGAAATTTGAGGAACCAAATCAGATTTTTGCGTACGAGTTTATTATGGAACCAATTAGCCGCATCAACAAGCAAGTATTCAAGGTATATAAGTGTTGATGGTATGAGTAAAATTCTCAGATCTCTTTCTTCAAAGCTTTGCTACTTGTTTCATTGTGTTTGTAAACAATTCAATGCTTTCTTAGCATTTGATAATATCTCCACAATTCGTAACCTCAGTATGGCGGTGATGGTAGTCATGGTACTTATTCACTGGTTTTGTTGTGAGGTGTGTGTGTGTGTGTAGAGGGAAGAATATCAATTTAATATACAATTTTGAGGGGAACGAGAAGAGGTTGAACTCTACACCCAGGTGAACTTGAAATTTTATTCAAGATTTTTTTTTGATAGGAGAATTCAAGAGTTTACACTACGGAGAAAATACTGACCTCTGTAACAAAAAGGGCGTGGAATCCGTAAGGAACTCTATTTGGTAATTCAACCACTGCAACAGGATCAGCTGACATTGTCTTGGCATCAATTACATTCACCGCTGACTTTCTGGACATTTAAAACAGAATATTCTCAGATTGATTCTAACATTAAGTTCAGGCGTTTCCTCCTCAATCTTGGCAGATAAATCCACCAAAGGACTCCAATCCTTTCTTGAATTTGATATGATCCCGACAGCACCTCCTAGCATGATCAATATTAAGGAACTTGTGTTAAAGCACAATTCTCCATGTCCCGCACTGATATGTATGAACCTATTGTTATGCAGTACGCTACACTTCTAAGAAACACTAAATATGTTACTCCTATTGCTTAACAATACCTTCATTTGTATAGAGAGAAGTCCCAGTAGAAAACTTCAGCGGAAGCTCATTCCCAGGCAAATTCAAGCATAGCCAATCAAGTGCAGCCTCGAGACTAGCACCGTCCTGTGCAGAACAAACTAGTCAATGGTGAAAATAGTACTTCAGCAAACTAAGATTACAACAGGACTTTGAAAACTATAATTCGCAAGGAATTCTATCCCACTGGGTTCAGTAATATTTAAAATCACTGAGAAAATTATTCAACAAAGCAACAATGAGTAAGAATTAGAAGAGACAGAATAAACCATCGATCTTAGAAATAGCATCAGCAAACTAAGATCCATGCTTGATAGACATTAGATATCATCAACATCAACAAACTAAGTTACAGCGGGCCATTCCAATAAAAAGAATAACCAAAGAAAAGTATGGACTATAGAGTAGAGCAATCATGAACATGTTATTAGAAGAAACCAACATAAGGTTCAAGTGCACAGTAAATATCCATTGAAGATTAGAAAGCAAAGAAAAACATGTTAGAAAGTATCAAACAAAAAAACGTTGGCAAACACTGAAATATCAGACAAAGTGGCAAGATACGAATATTATGTATACATATAAACGTACAGCTTTTAGTTGAATGTAGTAACATATTATTTGGTCAGTTCACATTGCTTATTTCACCCAGAAAAAACACTGCAAATAATAAAAAATGCTAACAACTGCCCATTTAGTGCCAAATTTTGAAATTTGATACACTTTTCACAAATTTTAGTATAATTTCACGCATTCTAATACACATTATCATGCTATACTGCACATTTTGAACCTAAAGAACTGCCCACAGTGGCCGTTTTGCCAATATGATATTGATTATATAACACAGTAAGTAGAAAAATAAATTGAAAAAGAACAATAGCATATAGCAATTGAAGCACGTGGCTGAACTCAACTGGAGTGCAACGGAATTCAAGTTCTTTTCATCCTCGCATATTTTTCTACATTGTTTCAGAAATAAAACGGAGACTGAATATTTCAGACAAAACGTAAGGAACATATTCTTTGTTCAAGCGGAATGTACATATCCAATGAAGATTAGAAAAAAACAAAGAAGACAGGTTAACAACTTATCAAACCAAAAATTTTAGCACACACTGCAATACTATACAAAACAGATATTGCGAAACATAGTAGCATTTAGCTAAACGAAGACCATATAACATAACTTTGCTCAGTTCACATTGCTTATTCACCCAAAAACACAATGCAGATGGTAAACACTAAACAGTGATGCTAAGAACCAGTGCTCTAAAAGTCGCTAAGGTGCTAGTCGAGTGGAAGAGGAGCGCCTAGCGCCTAGAGGTCGATTTGTCGGCCAAACAGCTCCCTAGGCAGTGGACAAGCCGGCGCCTAGTCCAATTTTTATGTATGCCTTGAACCCCTGCCTAGCGCCGACTAGTCGGCCACCTAGACCGATTTTTAGAACAGAGCTAAGAACTTCCCTTTTGACTGTCGAATAATGCAAGTTTCTAAACAAAATACACTTCATAGACAATTTTTTTTGATAACGAGATGTCCCGGCCAGCTTGAGCGCACCTCTACTTTTCAGATATCTCCGTATCCAATCTGCTTGATAAGGCTGGCAGGAATCCAGAGTATTATCATCTTAATGCCCCTTGATTCTAACATTAAGTTCAGGTGTTTCCTCCTCAATCTTGGCAGATGAATCCACTGAAGGACCCCAATCCTTTCTTGAAGTTGATATGATCCCAACAGCACCTCCTAGCATGATTGCTAATTTGCTATTAAGGAACTTATGTTAAGCACAATTCTCCATGTCCCGCCCTGATATGTATGAACCTATTGTTATGCAGTACGCTGCATTTCTAAGAAACACTAAATATGTTACTCCTATTGCTTAACAATACCTTCATTTGTATAGAGAGAAGTCCCAGTAGAAAACTTCAGCGGAAGCTCATTCCCAGGCAAATTCAAGCATAGCCAATCAAGTGCAGCCTCGAGACTAGCACCATCCTGTGCAGAACAAACCAGTCGGCGAAAATAGTACTCCAGCAAACTAAGATTACGACAGGACTTCCAGTAATATTTAAAATCACCGACAAAATTATTCAACAAAGCAAGAATGAGTAAGAATTAGAAGCGACAGAATAAACCATTGATCTTAGAAATCAGCATGCTAAGATCCATGTTTGATAGATATCATCAACAAACTAAGTTACAGAGGGCCCTTCCAATAAAAAGAATAACCAAAGATGGGGTCAGGCACTAACGGTGGTTTCTGGCCTTGTAGGTTCAGGTTACAAGGCGGAGCTCAGGCGAGGATCTAAACCACGGGAAGTGGGGGAGGTCCGATCAAACACCCCTCCACATAGTTGAAATACAATTACACAGGTGAAACAAGTGGCAACTCTCAGGTGTCAATTGAGGCACATTATGTTCTTAAAAAAATCCCATATTTGGGTATCTAATGTGCATGAGCAGAAGCACAAGCGTGAGAGAGTATTCTTAAAAACTTTCCAAACTATAAAAAAATCCGCGAGAGCGCGAGCACAGGGGCGGAATTACTATTGGGCAAGGGGGGTCCATTGACCCCACTGGATGGAAAATTTCTGTGGAGAGTAATGTAATTTTGGGGGTATTTTTGTAAACTTGCCCTCTAGGATATGTCCTCCAAACATTTTGCCCTTATACCCCAAACAAATTACAAGTGTTGCCATTTTCACTTTTTCCTTTTCCAGCCACTTTTTCCTCCTTCCCTCTCTCCTACTTTCCCCTTTTCCAGCCACTTTTCCCCTCTCTCTCTGTCTCCGACAAAAAAAAGGGGAATGAAGATTGAAGAACTCAGTCGGAAGGAAATTTCTTTTGAAACCATCAATCTTGATCACCACCGCTGAGGAGTTGGAGCATTTTTTCAGAGTCATCACTCCTTAAACCCGTTTACAGGTGAGTAGCTTAGTCTTAGATCTCAATTTTCTTTTGTACATAGTGGATTTTAGGATTTGAACCACAAATACTCAATCTCTCTAAATACCTTTTCTCTCTACATGGATAATGGATATGAGGATGAAAATCAGTGTTTGTGGCTGTTTTTTGGAACTCACTCTTTATGGTTATGGAACAAAACGTGGGTCAGGCCCAAAGGAAAAGGAAAGCATTTTATATATTAATGAATCTGTGAATGTTTTGTGGGTCTGATTTTCTCATGAAAGCATTTTGTGGCTGTCTTTGTGGATGTTTTTTTTGGTTGTAGATTGGGGAACCGGAACCACAGACCAGTCTCAAACTTTGAGCAAAGCAGGTCAAAGGTAAAAGCTAACCCATGGCCCTAGATATAATACTAATGATTGTGATTTTTTGGGGGAACAACCGAACAATACTATTGACTGTTTCATGTCAAAAATAAAATAAATACTATTGACAGTTTGTCAGTTTCTACTTTTATTTCTATAGATATGGAGAGGTATTTTAAACGAAAGAATCCCGTAGAATCATCAACTCCTGCAATTAACAATAAGCCTTCGAAGCAAAGTCGTAAAGAAAGTGACTTACCGGAGCTTCAAGCCGATCCTGGGCTTCGACCTCGAATTATGGATTATGATCCAAACATTCGAGAACAAGTTCGGCAGGCCTACTTACTAAAGGGCCCTTGCCAACCTCGTAACCACCAATTTCCGCAAAGGAACTTTTCGGGATTCTTGAGAAGATTCAGCTCTAAATGGTTTGATCAATATGGTAGTTGGTTGGAGTATAGCATATCAAAAGATGCTGCATTTTGCCTTTATTGCTATCTTTTCAAAACTGAAATAGGAGATCAAGGAGGTGGTGACTGCTTTGTGGGTGAGGGATATGCTTTTTTACTTATATATTAGTAGTCGGTATCTCTTTTTGGTTATTGTTCTATTGTTTTTGCTATCTTTCGGGTCATTGTGTACTAATGCAAAATTATATGTGTTGTATATGCTTGACGGCTTGACCCCAGTGTAATGAAATCCTGGTTCCGCCCCTGCGCGAGCATAGAGTGAGGATCGAGTGCGAGTGGAAGGGTCCTACCGAAGGATTATGTAACTAAGCTCGCAACAGTGGTGGACAAATACGTACTCGACAAAGCTTAATTAATTAACTCAATTTAAACAGGCAATGGAGCATAGATTTCATGATCCAAAGAATAATGAAAGCTATACAAAATCAACATCAGCTGACTGATTTTGAGTTAGAGCTGAAATAATGAAGGATTAGAAGAGACCTGTTACAATAGCAGTGAGACCAGTCCATTGATTTCCTTCCAGCTGAACAACCACACAATCTCTCTCTCTCTCTCTCTCTCTCTCTCTCTCTCTCCCCGCGGAGTGAATTTTCTCCCGTAATAGGAGTACTGAAAAAGAAACGATATGGGTGTGATCCAGTGCAGCCAAATCTATTTTCAGAAAAATAAATTCGCTCTCATCATCTCCGATTACTGAATAATTTGTTCCGAGTACTACTACCCGTACCGACCAAAATGAGACCGAAATCGTACCGACGGCCTCGGCCGGCCGTCTCCGGCCACCGGACGGCCGATCCGAGCCGTCCAAAAATTCTAAAAAAAAAAACCGAGATACATATATACACGAAAAATAGGGTGCTTGATCCACGCACCTACACACATCGGACGCCGTTGAAAATTAAATTCACTCTTATCATCTCCGATAATCTATCAATATGAACTTGATTCACATTATATTCAACTACATCTTATTGACAAGATCTACAATTTGAACATCTTAGATCAAGAAATAAACCCAGAACGAGTTCACAATTTCCCGATTAGACGTCGCAAATTGACCTCTCAGGTACGAGATGCGAAGTCCTAATTAAATCAACCGACGTCGTTTTTGTGAACCTCCAGTGTTGAAGATGCGAGGTACTATCAAGAAAACCCCGTCGACGTGTCCACCAATAACGCTTGCAAGTTGCAGCCATAGTCTTGGGGCTCCGTCGTGTTCAACAAAAACGCTTTATTAGAGCATGTCTACTGTCTACCAATGACGGGTTTTTTTTCCCCAGCCGGAGTAAGTATGAATCTTTACTCTCCGGGCTAGGCGTTTCTTCTGTCACCCTTTTTTTTTCTTTCCCTTGTAGTCTTAATGAAAAATTAGAAGTACCTACACTTGTCCGATTGAGCTGATTTTTTATGGATTACTCATAAAATTATTGAATTGCTCGGAATATTTGTGCGGGATCCAAAGTGGGCCCTGCGTGCCGGTCTGTGCCATCAGTGCACAAGCTGTCGGTTTCCATAGAATGTTCCGTCTACCGGAGCCCGACCCCAACCTGGCTATGAGGGAAATATCGAGATTGAATTTATTCAATCCGACTGTTGAAGAGTCTCTCTCTCTACTTCCATTGTCAAGTCCATTTTCTAACATCTTGACCTTTTAATCATTTCTTTATAAAAACATCTCAATAAGATAATCGCAAGAACCGAAGAAAACTATCTAATTTTTTGTTTAATTTCTGGATCAAAATTTTATAACAAGACACATGTTATTCGATCAAATACCTATCAAAACAAGAATGACTTGCTTGAATTGTTTAAAAAAAAAACAAGCCTAACAAAATGAATGTTTTTCTCATCTGCATGAGGATTGAATGTTCATGTATCAAACACCGTGAGATGATAATGGAAAAATAAAAATAATAATAATAATAATAACGATTAACAAAGAGTTCTGTCTTTTTACCACATATAAATGAAGATTTATATTGACAAAATATGAAAGGAAACAACCAAATATTCCCAGTATCAGTAAAGGTATAAGACTCAGAAGAAGATAAACTGCTTAAAAGACATAAGCAATATGTGACAAACACAAGGCTTCCTCTCCACAATTTGCCAAATTTTGAATAAGAGAAAAATGCAAAAAAAGAAGTTCTCCTCCTATATACTAATCAAACTAGCAGATTAAGTTAGCATATGATAAACAGAATCAGCACTTGGCCTACAACAAGCTCCAGCATTGGGATGTAAGAACCTGAAACACTATTAAATATCTAGCGTTGCATAAATTAAACATAAAAATAAAAAAAAATAAAAAAAACCTTAACATGATAACCACCATATGTAATATATTTCTCGTGAACTGAAGACATTTCTCGGCACAATTTTTTTGCCAAGAAGATAAGATCAAGAGATTTCAATGGTACGATTTGAGGTGGAAAACTTGGCAGGCAGGCTTGTAAGATCTCTTGGTTGTAGCTTGCTCAAACTTCTTAGTAGCAGCTTCATTCTCTTCTAAGCTGGTCTGCAAGTACCTTATCCACCAAGATGAGCTTCGCAGTTTGGCCTTCACACACAAACACAAAAAGAAACAGCCTGTTATGCTTTAAGTTAACCGACGTCGTTTCGAATAACCTGCAGTGTTGAAGATGCGAGGTTCTATCAAGAAAACCCGATCGCCTTCCTTTCAGTCGCCTCCAAATATCGACCCGCCCAAGGTGGGGGAGATCAACCAGCAGTCGTCGTCCCGCTTCCCCCAAGGTTCTCTCTCTCTCTCTCTCTCTCTCTCTCTCTCTATATATATATATATATGTGTGTGTGTGGGCACGTGCGTGCGTGTATATTATATCTCACTACATCTTGTTTCAATTCCCAGGAAACTGATTCTGGCGTCACATTTCAGGTATGCAAAAGCTTTGTTTGTGCTTTTTTTTTTCTTCTTTTCTCTTGGCAATTCTTATTATTATCGCCTGTCTTTATCACCAAAACTATCATTTTTCAGTTCTCTAGATGTACTTCTATGGAGCATGTCGGGTTTTCGGATAAGTTTCTTTCTTAGCTGTAGATGTCATATGGGCTTGATAGAATGAATTGAAAAAAAAAAAAAAGTTGCAAAACTGTCAATTTTGCTATCGAGTGTGTTATTCTTGATAGTTGGGGGGTGGTGAATGTGCGTACAACCATTGCAAAATACTAGGTACATGGTTTGGGTGGATTATTCGGTGCTCCAGGGGCAAGTAATAATTTTTTCTAGGGATGGGTATTAGTTTTGCAAGAAGACCTCAGATCATCTCCAAGGGAGATAGCAAAATGAAAACTAAACCACATTTGAAAACCCAAGTCAGCAAAAGGAGCTCCAAGGGAGATAGCGAACTCGCTACGCCATAATATTGTAGCTTTCTCACTCTTTAAATTTGAAGAGAGAGAAATGAGTCTTCAAATTGATACAATCATCAAATATAATAATGATGATTGGTGAACTAATTGATTTTTTTGGCAAAATGGGTCCCCTAAAGTCAAAAGAGTAACAAAAAATACAAAGGTTGAAGAGTCTTTTGGAGTGGACTTGATGCAAATGGCTCTTCAACTTGCCACATGTGTCACTAAAGCTAAATTGGGCATAGATGCTCTTAGTGGTGAACCTATATAACTCAAAGTATGCACACCTAATTCTACCTTAATAAGGAGTTCTGTAGTTTACTTATGGCATGTTAGAAGTTCAAACACTCACTCTTCATGAAATAAATATTATCAGGCATGGAATTTCTTGATGGGAGAAATTGTTTACTTTCCACTAATGTAGCAAGTTTGTTATTTTTCAATTTCTTGATGGAAGAGTTAGGAAAGTACATCTATGCGTGTGTGCATGCATCTTCGTTCAATTCTCTGGGTATGGCGTCACATTTCAAGTATGCAAAAGCTCATCTTTGTCGATGCTTTTTGTTTTTTCTTGGCAATTCTTATTATTTTTCCGGGGATCCAGCCGCTCTGCCGAACTGCAGGGCACCAAAACTACGTCGTTTTGGTGCCAAATGAGGATGTCACTAAAGCCACATCTTAGGTGAAAACGAATGCAGCTTCTTCAAATGGCATTGAGATGGCCTCCTTTAACTATTTCTCGACTTGGCAATAGTCTACTTCTATGAGTTAAACTACCATCTTGGAAAATTTTCTATCCTACGACTGTGGTCATTTTGTATGGTTCTGCTTTATTTTCGCTGTTTTCCTCACTGTGACGCTTAGTAAATTACTAAATTCAATTCATTATGTTTCAAGCAGGAGTTACTTCAAGAACAAGCAAAACTCTGAACCTTTGAAGATGGTTGAAGTAGAGTTCCAAGGGCATTGGGAGACTTTTATATATGTGAAGTAAGGCATTCTCGATGGTCGGTTTACTCTACCAGTATTGTATCTAGACAATAGAAGTATTGTACGTATATGATTTCTGAAAATATTACGAGACAGCATTATACTTTGCCAATGCTACTTTGATAGGTTACTTTGCTGTAATGAATTGTTGTACTTTCTGTAGTCTCTGTCTTGGCTTCCATTTTCTGGGGAAGGCTCCCATCCAGTTTTTTATGTCTAGTTTTCTGTCCAGTTTGGGCCAACTAAACTGAAAATTACGGCAGTACTTGAAGTCTGCACTTTGGGCCAACTAAACTGAAAATTATTGTCTGCGCCTGGCGAAATGCCTTAACAGTCCAAGAAATCGATGTGAACCACACGAATTCAAGGGTAGACCACGGAGGATCGTGTGGCTGGGTGGCTCCCAGGCTGGTAAGGCATTGCCCCTCAAGAGCATCGACTTCCTTCTTGAAATAACTTCTTGAACAGAAGATCTTATTCTCTTATCTTCCTAAAAGCAAAGATTGGCATGGTGGGTGAATCTCTTGCGGTGCCCATGGCGGGTCCGGTGCTAGGAAACCACAACCCTGAGGGCTTGTTTGGTTCACATTGCTTATCTACTTCCTGCTTAAAAATACGCAATAAGCTTTTTTGGCACCTGCTGGAGTTACTTATTGATCATCAACGCAAAATCACTATAATTAGCCAAGTAATTTTGTTCTGCGTCTCATCACAAAGATAAATAAAGAGAGAAATAAGCAAGTAACCAAACCAGCCTTAAAGCAAAAACGAGGAACATCAGTTCATGACACAAGAGTATAACAAAAGGCCCTAGATATGCACAGCAACAAGATCAAATCAACAATTCTTATGGACCAAAGCTCTCTCCCAAAAGACACAGGACAAAGATAAAGCTTAAGACACAACTGCGGAAGCTAAAATGAACAGCCTTCGAAACAGAGAGAGAACACGCAAGATAGTTTAGACGATTTCTGCAGCCCTCTTTAATATGGTCACGACTATACACACGCAGTACTATACACACGCAGTACATAAAATTATCAAACCTAAGAAGGAGATCTCAACATTCTCTACAAAGAAACAAAGGGCAAGTTTATACAATCACAACAAATCAACCCCCAAAAGCCGTTCTGCATCCACTCCACCACCCTCATTACCTAGATTGTGCCTCCTTTTGTTCACGTTTTCGACAAGGTCGCACAGCATGCCGTTTCCCCAATTTCATCATTTGCGTCCTTCATTTCCCAGAAAGTGCTTTCAAAGTGATGACCCAAACGTACGGTTCCTTCAACCATTTAACATTGGACTTTGACAACTATAGATCATGAAGGCAATCGGGAATGACAAGCACTTTCTTTTGCACCAAGAAAGTTGTCATGAGTTGAGTACCCAATATGCAACCACATGAATATAACCGTACTTTGGAAAGTTAAACAAAAGATGCAAGTTGTCCAACTTTTCTTGAAAACCAAGGGGCCTCGTTCAAACTGCAACTATCTGAGATACCATGACCTCTCAAAACTTCCTAATCTGCAATGCAAAAAAGAGACACTAAAATGATTCTACTACTTCCAAATTAAAACAGCTTGAAAAGAACAATAATAAATCACCAATAGGAAAAAAAGAAATTAAGTGCTTGATGTTTTCCCCCACAGAAGTTTGAAAATAACACATTGGCAACCAAGGTATAAGAGGAGGTTAAATGCAAAGATATCCCTCTACAATGATTATATAACCGCACACACTCACAAAAACACTTTACACACACACTCACATCTTTTGGTGGGTGGGTCCCACACACACTAGAGGTGTAGTGTGTATGGGCTCCAATGTGAATGTGAGTGGATTTGTGTAAATGTTTGTGGTTGTAGAATGATTGATCCCTCAGAAGGCCTAGTACCCCCCGGCATGAAATAATGGTCCCTCTACCTCTGCAGTATAAACTAGCAAAAGGGAGCACCAACTTGTCACGAGTTTCACGCACAAAATCAGATTACTAAATAGTTCGTCACCGGAATATGGAAAGCACAAGAACAAAGCAGAACTAGCAGCCATAAATAACCAAACCGAGCCTTATGTCCAATCACTTGGGGTCGGCTACATGAATCCTTTTCCTCCATTGAGCTCTCTCAAGGGCCACTTGTTCACACAAACTCATTATACTCATATCTTTGCGCACCACAACATCTAATGTCAATTTAAGTCTACCCCTTCCCGTTGCGCAATTGTACTCCCCTCCTTTGTTTGACTTGTTCCATGATGAGCTTGACACCTCACTTCGTTGTAAGGTGAAGCAATGTCATGAGTTGGAAGGACAATTTAGTTGTGTGATTACCATGCGTGGACAGAATGTGGAGTATGTGGTGAAGGGTAGTGTTGAAATAGATGAGATTGACGAAACTATTTGCCGAGATGTTTGTTGTACGTGTCGAAAATTTGAAAGTTTCTGAATTTTATTTAGCCATGCAATTAAGGGACTTGATCAAATGAGTGTTATGGAAATTCCTGAAAGGTATGTATTAGGGCGATGGCGATTAAATGCAAAGGAGTGTGAATTGGAGAAGGGCAAAAGTAGAGTGGATGAGAATGATCCTAAATTACTAAAAGCGGCTCGTTTTAGAATTATTTGTCCAAAGATGGTAAAGTTAGCAACTCAGTCATGTGAACTTGAAGAAACATATGAATTTGTGGAAGAGACATTGGAATACATGTGTGCAAAAGTGGCCGATATGCTTCTCGGAGCGGGAGGGGGAGCCCCCATTGAAGTGGATAAAGAATTGGAGGTTGATCCTCAATTCGCACGAGTCAAAGGTTTGAAGAAGAAAAGCGGCATTCAAATTAAGGGTACGAGAAGATTAAAACCTTGGCATGAGCTCAAGTCTAGAAAGAGGAAGAAAGTTGTTTCACACTCTACGACACAGCTTAGTGAGGTATAAATCCTACTCAACTAGTTTATTGTAAATGTGCAGACTTTTTTTTTTACTTTATGTGTTGCACTTCTAACTATTTTACAATTTCCATAGCATGTTGATCATGTTGCCACTACTACAATTGTGCATGGTTCGTTTTTGAAGCAACCATCGGTTAGTTATTTTTCTTTGTGCTTAAGTTATAACGTGATACGATATGTTGCATTTACTTGTGAATACATTTTTCTGTTTCAGGATGTTGGAATCCCATACGTTCCACAAATGATAAGTTATGAAGATAGTTGTCAATCAATTCCATCATCTTCACAAGCATCATATAATCCACAAACTTTGAAGGTGTGTTTACATTGTTACTATCAATTCCGGAAATTAAAATGGAAAACTAACGTCATTCATTTTATTTGCTTTTAACTTATCCTTTGTATTTTTTTTCCTCAGGAGATGCCATTTGATGCAACGAGTTACTCTTCATGGCCTGGCGACTCAATCTTGCATGATGCTTCTTTTATGGAAATATTGGCTTATTCGGGATACCCCGCAAAAAATTGAAGTGTAATGTAAGGACAATGAGGGGTTAAATTTTAGATATCAATGACTCTCTTTTTGGTGAGACACTTATTGTTTAATTAACACATTCTATTAAGGTTATGGAGGATGGTGATGCCGTTTTGGTGGTTTGAGACTTTGGTGTTACGGTTTTTAATTTTAGATTTTGGCGTTGTGGATAATGGTTTTTAATTTAAATATGCACAAGTTCTTCACTTTATTTTTCTGGTTGATAATTTGATAGGGAGGACTTTGGATGTTGCTTCTTGAGTGGCATTATTTTAGCTTCAATAATCTTTAACGGGGAATTATTGTCCAATTTTTTTGGGTGCAAACTGCAAAACGACGTAGTTTTGAGGGCGTGATATCCCCATTTGGCACCAAAACGATGTCGTTTTGGTGCCCTACAATACCTGTACTGCGGCTGCACTGAGGTATCCAGTTGGTTTATTTTCTTGGCTCAAAACGACGTAGTTTTGATGGCTTTAGTGGCATCCTCATTTGGCACCAAAACGACGTCGTTTTGGTGCCCTGCAGTTCCTACAGTTCGGCAGAGCTGCTGGATCTCCGGATCCGAGGCATCCTCATTTGGCACCAAAACGACGAGTTTTGGTGCTCTGCAGTTGCAGTTCGACAGAGCTGCTGGATCCCCGGATCCAATTGGACAATTTAACCTATTTGTAGAACCACTTCACATAGTCTTGTCGTAGCCACTTCAGGCATATAATCTCAAAATCATAAAATTTGATGGTTTTGGCCTGTTGGGGGACAAAATCAACTTGGCAGAAGCCAACCCAATTTCAGGAAATTTGAGGAACCAAATCAGATTTTTGCGTACGAGTTTATTATGGAACCAATTAGCCGCATCAACAAGCAAGTATTCAAGGTATAGAAGTGTTGATGGTATGAGTAAAATTCTCAGATCTCTTTCTTCAAAGCTTTGCTACTTGTTTCATTGTGTTTGTAAACAATTCAATGCTTTCTTAGCATTTGATAATATCTCCACAATTCGTAACCTCAGTATGGCAGTGATGGTAGTCATGGTACTTATTCACTGGTTTTGTTGTAAGGTGTGTGCGTGTAGAGGCAAGAATATCAATTTAATATACAATTTTGAGGGGAACGAGAAGAGGTTGAACTCTACACCCAGGTGAACTTGAAATTTTATTCGAGATTTTTTTTTTGATAGGAGTTTTCAAGAGTTAACACTATGGAGAAAATACTGACCTCTGTAACAAAATGGGCGTGGAATCCATAAGGAACTCTATTTGGTAATTCAACCACTGCAACAGGATCAGCTGACATTGTCTTGGCATCAATTACATTCACTGCTGACTTTCTGGACATTTAAAACAGAATATTCTCAGATTGATTCTAACATTAAGTTCAGGCGTTTCCTCCTCAATCTTGGCAGATAAATCCACCAAAGGACTCCAATCCTTTCTTGAATTTGATATGATCCCGACAGCACCTCCTAGCATGATCGATATTAAGGAACTTGTGTTAAGCACAATTCTCCATGTCCCGCCCTGATATGTATGAACCTATTGTTATGCAGTACGCTGCATTTCTAAGATACACTAAATATGTTATTCCTATTGCTTAACTATACCTTCATTTGTATAGAGAGAAGTCCCAGTAGAAAACTTCAGCGGAAGCTCATTCCCAGGCAAATTCAAGTATAGCCAATCAAGTGCAGCCTCGAGACTAGCACCATCCTGTGCAGAACAAACCAGTCGGTGAAAATAGTACTCCAGCAGACTAAGATTACGACAGGACTTCCAGTACTGACAAAATTATTCAACAAAGCAAGAATGAGTAAGAATTAGAAGCGACAGAATAAACCATCGATCTTAGAAATCAGCATGCTAAGATCCATGTTTGATAGATATCATCAACAAACTAAGTTACAGAGGGCCCTTCCAATAAAAAGAATAACCAAAGATGGGGTCAGGCACTAACGGTGGTTTCTGGCCTTGTAGGTTCAGGTTACAAGGCGGAGCTCAGGCGAGGATCTAAACCACGGGAAGTGGGGGAGGTCCGATCAAACACCCCTCCACATAGTTGAAATACAATTACACAGGTGAAACAAGTGGTAACTCTCAGGTGTCAATTGAGGCACATTATGTTCTTAAAAAAATCCCATATTTGGGTATCTAATGTGCATGAGCAGAAGCACAAGCGTGAGAGAGTATTCTTAAAAACTTTCCAAACTATAAAAAAATCAGCGAGAGCGCGAGCATAGAGTGAGGATCGAGAGCGAGTGCGAAGGGTCCTACCGAAGGATTATGTAACTAAGCTCGCAACAGCTCGAACAGGGGTGGACAAATACGTACTCGACAAAGCTTAATTAATTAACTCAATTTAAACAGGCAATGGAGCATAGATTTCATGATCCAAAGAATAATGAAAGCTATACAAAATCAACATCAGCTGACTGATTTTGAGTTAGAGCTGAAATAATGAAGGATTAGAAGAGACCTGTTACAATAGCAGTGAGACCAGTCCATTGATTTCCTTCCAGCTGAACAACCACACAATCTCTCTCTCTCTCTCTCTCTCTCTCCCCGCGGAGTGAATTTTCTCCCGTAATAGGAGTACTGAAAAAGAAACGATATGGGTGTGATCCAGTGCAGCCAAATCTATTTTCAGAAAAATAAATTCGCTCTCATCATCTCCGATTACTGAATAATTTGTTCCGAGTACTACTACCCGTACCGACCAAAATGAGACCGAAATCGTACCGACGGCCTCGGCCGGCCGTCTCCGGCCACCGGACGCGAAAAATAGGGTGCTTGATCCACGCACCTACACACATCGGACGCCGTTGAAAATTAAATTCACTCTTATCATCTCCGATAATCTATCAATATGAACTTGATTCACATTATATTCAACTACATCTTATTGACAAGATCTACAATTTGAACATCTTAGATCAAGAAATAAACCCAGAACGAGCTCACAATTTTCCGATTAGACGTCGCAAATGGACTTCTCAGGTACGAGATGTGAAGTCCTAATTAAATCAACCGACGTCGTTTTTGTGAACCTCCAGTGTTGAAGATGCGAGGTACTATCAAGAAAACCCAGTCGACGTGTCCACCAATAACGCTTGCAAGTTGCAGCCATAGTCTTGGGGCTCCGTCGTGTTCAACAAAAACGCTTTATTAGAGCATGTCTAGGCGTGTCTTTTGTCACCTTATTTTTTCTACTGGGACTTCAAATCGTGCGCGCATCACCAACGTTTTTGTTGCTTCCTCGTATACTCTCCGTACTCCGTAGGCTAGGCGTGTCTTTTGTCACCTTATTTTTTTCCCCCTTGTAGTCTTAATGAAAAATTAGAAATACCTACACTTATCCGATTGAGCTGATTTTTTATGGATTACTCATAAAATTATTGAATTGCTCAAAATATTTGTGCGGGATCCAAAGTGGGCCCTGCGTGCCGGTCTATGCCATCAGTGCACAAGCTGTCGGTTTCCATAGAATGTTCCGTCTACCGGAGCCCGACCCCAACCTGGCTATGAGGGATATATCGAGATTGAATTTATTCAATCCACCGGAGCCCGACCCCAACCTGGCTATGAGGCATATATCGAGATTGAATTTATTCAATCCGACCGTTGAAGAGTCTCTCTCTCTACTTCCATTGTCAAAGTCTCTCTCTCTACTTCCATTGTCAAGTCCATTTTCTAACATCTTGACCTTTTAATGATTTTCTCTCTTTATAAAAACATCTCAATAATATAATCGCAAGGACTGAAGAAAACTATCTAATTTTTTGATTAATTTATGGATCAAAATTTTATAACAAGACACATGTTATTCGATCAAATACCTATCAAAACAAGAATGACTTGCTTGAATTGTTTAAAAAAACAAGCCTAACAAAATGAATGTTTTTCTCATCTGCATGAGGATTGAATCGTTCATGTATCAAACACCGTGAGATGATAATGGAAAAATAAAAAATAAAAAAAAATAATGATTAACAAAGAGTTCTGTCCTTTTACCAACATATAAATGAAGATTTATGTTGACAAAAAAGCACAGTATCAGTAAAGGTATATGACTCAAAAGAAGATAAACTGCTTGAAAGACATAAGCAATATGTGACAAACATAAGGCTTCCTCTCCATAATTTGCCAAAATTTGAATAAAAGAAAAATGCAAAAAAAGTTCTCCTATATACTAATCAAACTAGCAGATTAAGTTAGAATAGGCTAAACAGAATCAGCATTTGGCCTACAACAAGCTCCAGCATTGGGATGTAAGAACCCGAAACACTATTAAATATCTAGCATTGCATAAATTAAACATAAAAAAAAAAAAAAAAAAACTTAACATGATAACCACCATATGTAATATATTTCTCGTGAACTGAAGACATTTCTTGGCACAATTTTTTTGCCAAGAAGATATGATCAAGAGATTTCAATGGTACGATTTGAGGTGGAAAACTTGGCAGGCAGGCTTGTAAGATCTCTTGGTTGCAGCTTGCTCAAACTTCTTAGCAGCAGCTTCATTCTCTTCTAAGCTGGTCTGCACAAAGTAC
This sequence comes from Rhododendron griersonianum, assembly GCA_018127125.1. NCBI lineage: Eukaryota > Viridiplantae > Streptophyta > Magnoliopsida > Ericales > Ericaceae > Rhododendron > Rhododendron griersonianum. The sequence goes on along the minus strand of CM030798.1, from coordinate 38,488,262 downwards.
CTTATCCACCAAGACTAGCTTCGCAGTTTGGCCTTCACACACAAACACAAAAAGAAACAGCATGTTATGCTTTAAAGCTGACACTGCAGATTTTTTTTCCGAGGCGACCGAAACCAGATTGCTGCCACTAAATAGGGAGGCAACATGAAACAAATGTATTGTACGCAAATAAGAGGGCATGACCCCTAAGAACAAATGCATTTACTTATTTGCATGACAGTAGTAGTTAGTAAGATTAATTTTTTAACCTAATTAGACAAACGGGATTTGGAGTTTCGGTAGAAGTACATCATGCAGATATCAAAAGTTTGTGTCATGAGGTTTGCAGAAACCAAAACTTTGGCTGGATAAGTTCTAGAGAAACTGATATTTTGTGGATGATGGACAATTAGACATTCATCATAATAATTCAAGCAATTTCTCTTTGTCTTTGAGAAACTTTAGCAGACTCCAAAGGAGGGAAACTTTTAAGCAGATCACCCCCTGATTTTTACTGATGGGAAGTCCGGAGCAGAATCTAACTTGGTATATTAGAACATTGTCGAGACTTGATGAAGTCTTTAAGGACTGGTTGAGGGTCTCTTGAACCAAGTTAGAGTCGTGCTCCATGCAGTTACAATAGAATGACAACTTTTGTATCATGTATAAACTTAACTTCTAGTAGTAGCAAGGCAGATATGAGATAAGTGGGAACTTCTGAGATGACAGTTAGAATCTTGAACATAAATTGCTTCCAACAGGAATATCGACGCACACATCTACTTTACAGAGATACAAGATGCAGCGGATCAAGTTGGTCCATGGAGGTACCTTGTGATGCCTCATGGACTATGAGGAAGCTCTTAGGCCTCAGACACCTTGGGCAACCTCTTATCAGGTATCAAGTTGGAAATGTAAAAAATACCTTTCTATGGTTAGATAACTGGCATCCTCTTGGGCCGTTGTACTCTACTTTTGGTGAAAGGGTAGTGACTGATGTGGGCAGGTCTTTGAGGGCTAAGGTGGCCTCCATTATTGACCAAGGGTCTTGGAGATGGCCTCGTTTACGGAACCCCATTATCCAATCTATCATTGCCCAAACTCCTCACACTCTTGGACCAAATTCTGAGGAGGAAGACACTGTCATTTGGGTGCCTCATCCAAGTGGTGCTTTCAATGTTAGATCAGCTTGGAATGCCATTCGGGAGAAGTACCCACAAAACCCTTGGTCTAAGATAATCTGGGGTCGACATATTGTGCCTAGGTGGTCTTTTATTCTTTGGTTGGCTACTCTCAAACGTTTGAGTACTAAAGATAGGTTACGAAACTGGGGCTTGCAAGTGGATGAATTGTGTTGTCTGTGTAATTCAATGAAGGAAACCCATCAACACATATTTTTTGAGTGCTCCTTTTCTTCAGCAGTATGGCAGCATATGATGTCTAAAAATAGAGTTCCAAGGGATGCCTATGAGCCTAGAGCAAATTCTTAACTGGTTTCTCTCCAATGGAAGGGGCACTAGCACTGAGCTGAGTTTCATTAGCCTTAAAAGCACTTTGGCTGCTTCTGTTTATGGGTTGTGGCAGGAACGAAATTCCAGAATCTTTCAAGCAATGGCAAATGGGTATACCCAGGTAGCTGATGGGATTGAAGCTACAATTCGGGATTTTCTCAGCTCAAGAAGAAATATGAAACTATCCAGTCAAAATAAGAATATTTGTGCGATTTGGGGACTGTCTAACAGAGTCATGGAGGTTGTATAGTTAGGAGTTCTAGTTTGATTAGTGGTTGTTTTTGCTTTGTTTCTGATGTAAGTTGTTTCTGTAAAGGGATTGACTCCCTGGAAATCCTTGTTTTCCTTGTTTTGAGCTTAATAAAAGTGTGCACTTATCAAAAAAAAAAAAGATGCAGCGGATCTATAAACCACAATACATTGTATTGATAATCCTCAATTAATGAGTGATGTCACCTATGTGGCCAATCCAACCAACCTAACAGTCAATGATAAAAGCAATGATCCACACAACATTTTTCATCTTGTATGCATGAGCAACTATAAGTCTATAATACCCTTCTTTGACTAGGAACAGAATCAAATCCAACAAAACATTAGTAACTTAACGGTCGACCAAATGTGGATAACTCTGCCACTTTAGCTCTATGCTGGCCTGGGTAACCTACGTATGACAACACAAAATAGGAAACATTCACCAATGTAACCCTTAACTAGAAATATGTGAACATCATCAAGGAAATATGGTATTGACAAATATGCTTGTAAGCTTTACAAGAGCACCTTTATGTACCAAACATACACTAAACTGGCCAAATATCAAATTGAACCACAATGAGATATTTTCCAGGCATTTTTTGCCTGAATCATGGTTTTTTGCTGGAAAACCATCGACAAGCAGGGAATCAGTGAAACTGCAGGCCTACTAAGCCAGAAATTCCACAAGTAGTTCCAAAATCATTCTTTTGAGTCTTCATCGATCCAGAAAATTCTTATGCCCTTCCTTTTACAAGGGGTTGAGGAGACTCAAACTTGCATTTTTGTGTGGGATGTTATCAAAGCTGCTAGGAGGTGCCTTAGGAAACTTCATGTAATAAATCACTTGACACGGAAAATTGTAACCCAGAGTTGTACATGCGTTTTTGCTCCTCTTAGTCGTAGACTCATAAATCATAATCATATCAGTTTGCTACCCTCATAATCACAACAGAAGGATGAAAGTTTTTGCTCATCTACGTTCTTGTTAGTGCATATCTACTATGGATGGAATTCACCCAAACATACCAATTTCAGCATACGTTTATGGAAGCTACTCATTTCTAGAAAACGAAAGAGGTATCTGAACATAACTCTCCATGATCTAACAAAGCATGGTAAAACTTTAAAAATAACATCTTGTCCGACCACGAGTGCAGGGGTGGAGGAAAAATTGAAAACGTACTTTAGAATTCGATATAAACCAACACATTTTTCCCTCTCTGCTTCCAGCAATCATGTTATAATCTGCACAAAAAGGGGCATCTCAGACATATGCACGAGAAAATAGAAGCTCAACAATCGTTACCCAATAAAGTTAGGAGCAAAATCAACAGTAATATCATCTATCCATCAAGTAAGGAACCAGAAACCCAAAATGTAAAATTGGAGATATACAGCCAAGAAGGATTGCAATGGAGGAGACTTCGCGGAGCCCAGTTTCGAGCTTTTTAATAAGCTTTTGCTTCAAAAGATCAACACAAGAATCAAGAGTCAAAAGGAAAGAATTCCTTGGACAAATTAGCAATCTGTTTTCCGGGCACAATAAGAACTGTCGTCATTCTCAAAAAATCTCCTATTCCCTCGTTCCTAGAAAACCCAAAATACAGAGTCGCTAAATCTGCTCATCAGAAACCCTCTAGCCCAGTAGTGACATGTTGCTTCACTCTATACAAGGCATCAACCCAGATACACTAAAGATGAAATAACAAGATTCCCCACCTCATTCGTCATTGAACAATGCAGTAAAGGGTGGTTAGTGTCCTCCCCTACTACTCTACTAGCATATACGCAACACCAATCTGCTAAAAAGTACCATCTTGGTCGAAGCTATATATCCAGGGTCAGAATGGACTCCTCACAATGAAAAGCTTATTGTAACTCAGAATGCAACGACTGCACCGAGTACAGACCACTCCTCGCAAGTCTCCAAGACAAGATGTGCTCTCACTCTCCTCGAATCTGGCAACGTTGGAGCATCAAGGAAGTCCCCCCGTCACTACAAATTCCAACTCCCAATTATGGAAGGGCCTCCTCAACTGAGCAGCCCAAGATCTCTACCACATGAGCTTCCTTATTGACTGAAATGTAAGTCATGCCAAAAATAAAATCATGCGACCCTTTCCACATAATCCCTAAATAGACTCTCTAAAAAGATAAGTAAAATAAAATACAACTCGATAAACGGGATACGAAGAAATTTGTTTTGTTAATGGAATTGACAGCACAAAAGAACTAGACTTTTTGGAGCTTACACTTTTCACACCCTGAAGATGGAAGAAATCCTACCAGATACTCATAATACTCTTCTCTCTTTTTTTGGTAACTCTCATAATACTCTTATTACAAAGGCCTACCACATATAAAACTCTGCCGGGTCCTCCACTAAACCGACATGACCGACTTTCCAAAATTGCCTCACAAACATCTAGTTTCCTTCCATCTCCTTTAGCCAGCCTGCTCGGAAAGAGTAATGCTTGCTTGTTTGGATGGTGTTTTAAAAATTTTTGAGTTTGGTTTTTGGGTAATAAGTGAAGAGAGAAATTAGGGAAATAATTAGAGATAGGGGTAATGAGCGGAGAGACAGGAAGAAACGAGAATAAAGATTGGAAATAGAGATATTGAGTGTTTTTTGGGTTGGAATTTTTTTTCCAAAATACCATCCAAACAAGGCATAAGCTTTTCAAACTATAAAAATTCGCGAGAGCATGAGCATAGAGCCATAATTGAGAGCGAGTCCGAAGGATTGCGTCCAAAATCAACATTTTAAGCTATACAAAATCAACATCAGCTGACTGGTTTTGAGTTAAAGCTGAAAGAATGAAGGGTTAGGAGAGACCTGTTACAGTGGCAGTGAGACCGATCCATTGAATTCATTCCTCAGCTGTGCAAAATCCCGACGGCCCTTTCCTCCAGCTGAACAGCCACACAATATCGCTCTCTCTCTCTCCCGCGGAGTGAATTTACTCCGTTATACTGAAAAAGAAACGATATGGGTGTGATCCAGTGCAGCCAAATCTATTTTCAGAAAAATAAATTCGCTCCTTTCATCTTCGATTATTAACTGATTTGTATTCGATTATCATGAACTTTAACATAGTTAATCTCCTCGACAAGTTCTACTAGTTGAACAGTTTCGATCAAGAAATACATCCAGCGCGAGTTCACAATTTACAGATTACCCGTCGGAGTCCCCATAGTAGGAGCTCCAAAGAGCATGTGACGTCGTTTGAACAACCTCAGACGTTGAAGATGCGAGGTTCTATGAACCCGTCATTTGATCAAGTGCGACCAGTTCTATTTTCAGAAAATTAAATTCACTCTTATCATCTCCGATAATCTATTAATATGAACTTGATTCACATTATATTCAACAATTTACATCTTGTTGACAAGATCTACAACTTGAACATCTTAGATCAAGAAATAAACCCAGAACGAGCTCACAATTTCCCGATTAGACGTCGCAAATGGACTTCTCAAGTTCCAGATGCGAAGTCCTAATTAAATCAACCGACGCCGTTTCGTTGAACCTCCAGTGTTGAAGATGCGAGGTTCTATCAAGAAAACCCGGTCGACTTCGTTTCAGTCGCCTCCAAATATCGACCCGCCCAAGATGGGGGAGATCAACCAGCAGTCGTCGTCCTGCTTCCCCCAAGGTTTTCTCTCTCTCCCTCTCTCTCTCTCTCTCCAAGACGGCATACCTTCCAAACAGGCAAATTCCTTGGGGATTTTTCCAACAGCTACAAAGCATGGTGTTAAGAGGAGTTTGCTTTACTGATAAAAATTGGGAGCTTCAAACACGGACATCAAATCTTATGTAAAACAATAGAAAGCTTTCTAACAATAGATTTTCCAATGAGCTACGAGATTTCAGCATTTGAATTGTGTGGTGGTTTAGAAATACACTTAGATGATATACCTGCCGCCAAACGTACATAGAGTAGGAGCATAGAAAGAAGATGTGAAGTGTATATTTTGTTTTTTGATAGCAGAAGGAGCAAACAGCTAATGAAGATGGAATAACTCTTCATTTACTATGCTTATCTTTAGTTCTCAGCTTCTTTTCTATTGCCATCAGTAAGATAAAGCTCTGCCGAAACTCTATGATTCACTTTGTTCTTTTTCAGTTGTGTTTGAGATATGATTCTTTCAGTGAATTCGATGATTAAGCCTTCGTTTTTGTTGCCCTACTTCGGTCGGATCTTTGTAAGCCTCTCACAGGCCTTGTCTTGTGCTCCTATTTTTTACTTGGGTTGCAGTCCCTTCTACGTGCCAACGCATAGGCATGTGAGTAAATCATTGTTGTTTGTCATTTAGGCAGTAGAAGCATCTGATTTTTTTTGGAAAATTTTACAATGTGTTTTGTTTACTTGAGCTTTTTGGTACTACAATTTGTATTTTTATTGAAATTTCCTAGTTCACTCTGTTTGCTATTTTGCTGTTGTGAAGGCAGTCACCGCCCCAGATTCTGTTGTGGAGTTGCCCTTGACAGCAGAAAAGGTGGAGATTGTGTTGGATGAAATTTGGCCATATCTCAATTGCTGATGGCGAGATTGATGGCAATGTCGTTAGGTTGAAGCTGCAAGGAGCATGAGGCTCCTGTCCAATTTAGGTAACGAGTATGAGATGAGAATCGAGCATTGTTTAATGGAGATTTTTCCTCAAGTAGTTGCGGTGGAACCTAAAGCAGAGGAGGAGACCGGCCTTGAGTTGAATGAAGAAAACATAGAGAAGGTAATAATGCATCTCCTTTTGTTACAACTATTATAGCTTTTAAAGCACTTAAGTGTGGTTTTAACATGTTTTTGAACCAGTCCTTTTCTACACTCTGGTGCTGCATTACCATTTTAGAAACCATATTTTCTGTCATATCAATATCACAAATCCAAAATCCCTATATGCTAGTTTGTTGGTTGATATGCTACTTTATTTAGAACCCTAGTTTTGAGTCGATAGGGCTGCTATGTGGGCTGTTGTGGTAATGACTGAAATCTTGTGGATTCTGTTGTGTTATTGTTGCTGGAGAGAAGCAATGAGCGGACAGGATAGTTACTGATATTAGAATGTCCTCACTAGATTTTGAACATTTCTTTTTTCAGTGTCTCACTGATAGGAGCTTCACCGTTCATAGGATAAAAATTATGTCTTGAAAACTGATATACGTCTTTCATAGTTCATGAAATTTCATTCCTCGGCAACAATGCCATATTCTGAGTCGATACTTGATTTAGTACTTAAAAGAAGTTCTTATAGTTTTCAATGTATTTGATTATATCTATACCCGAGTCACCGAATTTCACTCCTTTTCATTCATTTAGGTCCTTCAAGAAATACCGGTAGTGATCAGCTTGAACCACGGTTCACGCGACCTGAATTCATAGGACATGCATCCTTAAAAAAAAAAAATTAAATCAAACACCAAAGCTATAGATTAGTAAAACAACCAACAATCTTTTTATTACAAACAACTCCAGCAAAAAAGGTTCAGTCAAAAGCATGGGGCACAACCATCCCATAAATCTCATAAATCAAACAAAACAGATGAACCAACAATATTGGAAAGAGTCCAAATATCTAACCAAATGTTTTAATGCGGAAGCAATAAATAAATTAAAAAAATTAAATTAGGATGAGACACTCTAAGAAAGTCAAACACGAGAAATCCCCAAGCTGCCGCCATACTTAATTATCTAACTCCCCGACTTGCCTGAAAAAAAAGTTGAATAAAAATTCGTCAGCTGAAAGCTCAGTGAATGAAAATGCATGTATTTTGAAGTAATAAAATTTTAAAGGAGTGAATAGATTCTATGTTATCATAATTCGGCATACGAGTTGTACTAAAGAAATATAAAAATCTTAATGGTGATCACTAATCGGGAACAACATTAAAATTGAATTACATTAATAAAATTGAAACTTAAATAGATGCCCGCTCTCAGACACTCATACCCATGTAAGGCAGGTGGTAGTGGCGAGGAGGGACTGATTTGGTGGTAGGTTGGAATCCCACTTGGGGAGATTTGATTCTAACTCGAATTGAATGTCGGAAAAAGTGAACCGACAAAAACCATGTTTTTATTGATGTATCACGTCTAAAATATAACCCTCACAAGTTCTGATAAAGAAAACAAGACTAACAAGGAATCATGAATAAAGTAGGAAACATAAATAATAGAACAGACAAAACATGGTAACATAATAGTATGATTATCGCCATGTGCGGATACCCCTCCTCATGGTTTAAAACTGACAACATAACCTACCTGTGGTTTTGAAAATGTGCGGATAGACTCCCTGGCCTCATGTTTTCCATCCATATTAACGGAGGTGTATCTCACACGCCTCTAGAATGTAATCTGAGTCGTTCATAATGTATTAAATAAAGAATCGAGTATCTCTGTAAAAAATCATCTTGATCAGGCATCAATAACCCAATGATCTTATTTTTAGTAAATTCAAATTTGAAATTTTAATTTCATAACAAAATCGATTCGACCATGAGCTTTTCATTTTTTGATTGACTTGAATTTTGGCATAGATGTAGTACTCGTCAAAATTTACAATATCAACGGTTTGGATTCAATTTTTGGTATAGGAGATGGTGTAGTTAGATTTAAAAAAGAAGAAGAATCAAAGGACATGATGAGGGTATATCGGTCTTTTAATGTTGTGTCCGTTAATATGGATGGAAAATATGACGGCAGGGGGTCTATCCGCACATTTTCAAAACCACAGGTAGATTATGTGGTCAATTTTGAACCATGAGGGAGGTATCCGCACATGACGATAATCACAGGGGGTGAAAGTGAACTTTCCTCATAATACTACCATGTTTTGTGGGAGTATTTCATAATATTATGCCAACAATGAAAGAGCTCCCTTTGGACCATGGAGAGATAAAAACTTGTGAAAATAAGTTTAACCACCTTAAGTTTTTGAGTTTTCGCTCATAGAATTCTCAAAAACAAGTTTCGAAATCCGACAAACAAACGAGCTTTGTGAAAGATCTTTTGAAAACTTGCTTTTGAAACAGCAACAATACCATTACAAAAAATGAAACATTACCTAAGCTTACGTAATTTATGAAGTCCTCCTTTGTCCTCTTGATTCTACCACTCCCATGCTGATTCCCACCAATCTTGCCATGCAATATCGACATCCATACGTTTTAGTTTTTTTGCGTTTTCTTCGCTGAAAGGAAATTTTGACAAACATGGGCAGTTGAATATCTCCAACTCCTCCAAGGATGGCCACTCCAAAGTCTCGATGGCACAAATGCTGCTTTGGTTTCTCATGTCTTGCAGAAACATTTTCTTCAGTTTCGGTAATATAGGCAGATTTCCACGAGTGTCAGATTCTGAAATTATTTCTTTAATTTCATCGCACTTCTCAATTCCCAAGCACTGGATTTCACAAAGTTGTTGGATGGAGCCATGAGGGAACACCTGCACCAAAATTTGACAACCGGACAGAACTAGAGTCTTTAATTTGGTTAGGCTTCCAGGTTGAAGTGGGCTCTTCAAAATGCTTTCCAACTTTGGTAGATTCTTTATGAACAAATGTTCTAAGCTCGGTAGTACCACACTGTTTGAGGTACCCACGATGGCTTCAATTGCATCACAACCTTCAATTAGACAACTTTGAATACCGTTCATGTTTGTGAGTTCTGAGTCCGATAGCTGCTTGATCTCGTTGTTGCCAATTACTAATTCAAAGGCAACAGCTTGAGCAAGGACCTTGAGAATCGGAGAGTTTCTACCTTCAACTTCACAATACTTTGTTGGAAAAATAGGTTTTGTACACAACATTTTTTGGGGCTTTCTCGAGCCAAAAATTTAGTGGGATCCGGAAACCTCGAGAGGTGGGTCCAAGTGGATTTATAATCTCCTATGCGTAGGAATTATTCCACAAAAGAAATGAACAAAATCCATTAAGAATTGAATGAGAAATTATCAATCAAAACTGGGCCACATACCCGAGGAACGGGGCTCGTAGGCTGCTTGCAGTAGCAAAAACCAAAATGGTTTTGCTGCAAGAGCTGGATCATCTGATATCCAAATTTTCAAACTGCATTCAATATGCTTTGAATTTGTCGGCCCTGTTGAAGGGAAAAAGGAGGTCATGCATGACCATTACCTTTTATTTCTTCCTATCCTATTTGCCTAAAGACTGGGGAATTAGACACGTGAACTCAACCTTTTTTTTTGGATTGATACAAAATAGCTAGAACTCATCCCTATTTATACTACTCTATGGAAGACTTTAGTACAAAGATATTTTCATACAAGATAAACTTTGAGGTAATTCTAGAATTACACATGTGATTAATTCTTACAAAAATTCTAGATATTTCACAAGGATATTCTAAAGTTTCTAAAGCTATATATTTTAGAGTTTCTAAAAACTAGATACTATTTATATCTTCTTCAATAATATCTTCTATCTTTGGATTTTGTCGATTGAACTTGTTTGGACTTAACTTTCTTGTGTCAAATACTAAATTTAGTTTATGGTTCAACAATGTTAATCATAATTAATAGACAATTAAAAAGTAGATACACCTAATACCACCAACAAATTATGCTTATATTTAAAAAAAATTAAGATGCAAAATTTCAAGTCTCTCAATTGGGACCTATTACATTAAGGTTTTCTGTACCCTTTGTTAGGAAAGAAAAGTCAAGCAAAATACAATCAAGGTATGGTTCTTTCTTTTATACTACAAGCCATACATTGAGGTTGAATGTCTATCAAATGGTTTGAAAGATTCCATAATTAGATCAAACGACTTAAATTAATGCATTCGGGGTTCCGCTTCTTGAAATAAGGTCCGACTTTTTCCCAACAAAAAAATTAGACGATACGTACCAAATTAGGATACGCGTATAAATCGTAGGATACGCGGTCGTATAGTGTAATTTCTATACAAAAACGATACAGGATGGGATACGTATCATTCTCAGAATGAGATGATACAAATCGTAGGAAACGTATCATGTATTGTAGGTATTTAACAACTATGGGCAAAATAGTGTATATAATATGCATACGTGCAATCTCTAATAAATAAGGTTTGTAATCCAATCCATGCACCGCGTGTATGGCTATTATCATTATATCATTGACCTCGCATATTGTGAATGTTCAGATTGTAACGAGTGTGAACATTGGATATCTATTTCTTAGGAGTTAATACAGTGGTGTCTTTAAAAGCACAATATGAAAAAGTCGCTCTCGTAAAAATTCTTGGACATCAACAAATCTCAAAAATGCTTTAGATTTTTTGTCGTTATTACATTATAATTTAAACCTAAAAAAATAAGATTGTAAGAACCAAAAATTTAAAATTTAAGCACACCAGCCAGTGTTTTGCATGACTGAATCAACTAAATCAGTAAAAATCTAAGCACATCGGGCAGTGCTCTGCATTTAACAATATAAGAGCAAATCTAAACACACAAGCCAGTACTCTGCATAATAAGGGAACACTTATGGATCTGAAACCTCATAATTCGACGTACTTGAATAGTATTTCTACTCAAACGTAAAATAAATAAACTAGATGAGAGATTAAAGAAATTCTAGTTTTCCTCATCAATGAGAGATTCAAGGATTTTAATAGTAGCATGTTTACCTTATTGGAGACAGGAACATTACTCTAAGATTGAAGAATGAAAGCCCAATTTTTTTGGTTTAACATAAACCCTAGATGTCAGTCCTTTGCCCGATTTGGAAGATTGTAGCTTAATGAACCCATTTTGATCGACATCTTGACCAATGGGTAGCTTAAAGTCGCTTTTTAGGGCTTTTCATGTGGCATCTGAATCAAAAGATTGAGCACCATGAGGTTTCATGAAATTCCTTGAGTCAATTTAACTGGGTTTTCAGCTCTAAACAATCAATAAGAACCCCTGCCATTGACAATAGTAGAGAGGGAGAGTACGAGAGAGAAAGTATAAAGAAAGAACATAGGAGAGAGGGTTGGTGGGATGGGTTGAGCTAAAAAAAATGAATTGAGTAAAACTTGTACATATAATTTTTTATTTTTTTTGGTTTTTCTCAAATTGACCTAGGCTATAGCCCACCTAAGGCCTCAAGTACTTCCGCCCTTGGTCAAGGGCCACTTGTTCACACAAACCTAATATACTCATATCTACGCACATAAATTCTGTTCGCAGCAAGTTCAAGTGTGGTGCACACTTAAACTTTTAACCTAGTAAACCTTGGGAGACGGACGTCGAATTCAACCTCTAGCACCCCGGTGAGACCGGTGAGGCGGCGAATCTGTTTTAAGGGCACCGTGTGTAACACGGGTCTTGGTTTGTATCCAAAATATTTTTGTTTAATATTTTCTGTATCAATTCCAGTATTGAATAAAGATCGCATAACTGTTTTTACATTCGATTGCGTCCAACAATCTTAAAACAGATTCGTGTTTTGTCAAAAACAGTTTCGGCTTTTATTCTTCTTTGGTAACAGGAAAATGATTTTGGTAGTAAGGGAAAAAATACTTCAAAACTGTTCCTTATTCTTTTGGTAATTGAACTATTGAAGGCAGTTTTAGTTCGAACACATAGGACAATCAATCGAGGTTTCATAATCTATGATTATAGAAAACAAATAGTTAGTCCTAGCACTTTTCCGTAACAACAGTGAGTTCGGTTGGGAAGAGTAATTAGGTACGTGGCTTTCAATCAAGTATTGCTAGATTTTTGAATTGTTTACAATATTAAAACAGGAAAGTAGTTTTGCCATAAAGTCTTTTGGACTTTTCCTACTTGTGATCTACTGTTTTAATATGAACCTTTCCATCTGACTTTTTAATTACCCACGTAGTATTATGAAGTGGGGATTGGCTATTGGAAAAATCGTTGCGACTTTTATTTCTTACGGAAAAAAGAAGAAGAAGGTTTTATCTGTATTTTGAATTTAATACATCTGTAAACAATCACTGAAAGTCTGTCAAAACGACTAGCTTCACGCTGTCTTAGAAAGGAATGGTGATTCTAACTGGACTCGTCCGACCATCCGGCCTGGGACTTTCCCTTCGATTGTCCACTTATGTAGTATTTTCAAAGTATGGGCGCGACAACTTCTATATTACCAGCTAGAGTGTTAATGTTTTGAAATTGGATTACTAACTTGCGGTTGTGTCTAAATTTCAGAAAATGACAACTCTTGAAAACGCGGTTCATGGTGTTCCACCCCTTGTCGCTACTGCAATCCCTTTGAAAGTTCCTTCTGTTCCGATGAGTCATACTAATGCGCAGGAAAAATTTCATGGTGTGGATTTCAAGAGGTGGCAACAGAAGATGTTGTTCTATCTCACAACCATGGACTATGCGAAGTACTTGGATGAGGATGCCCCGATCGTGGCTGAACTTGAGCACGATCCTCAGATTTTATCAAATGTTGATATTTGGAAACGGGTAGACTACATGTGCAGGAACTATGTTCTGAACGGGTTTCAAGATTCACTGTACAATGTTTATGGGATCAAGAAAACATCCAAAGAGTTGTGGCTGTCTTTGGAGAAAAGGTTTTCAACCGAGGATGCCGAAACAAAGAAGTTCGTCGTCGGCCGGTTCCTTGATATGATGATGGATTCTAAATCTGTGGTGAGCCAAGCTTTAGAATTCCAAATGATCCTCCAAGAAATCCAAAACGAGAATATGATTCTTCCTGAAGCTTTCCAATCTTCATGTATGATTGAGAAGCTGCCAGAAGGCTGGAAGGAATTCAAAGGTTATCTCAAGCACAAGACAAAGGAGATGATCGTTGATGATGTACTCCTCAAGCTGCGGATTGAAGAGGACAACATGAGGGCGGACAGGACAGGCAAAAACCCTTATGTCGCCAAGGCCAACATGATCGAACATGGCCAAGGATTTGGGAACCAGGGAAGGCAGACATGGAAGACGGCTGGGAAAAAGCAAACAGGAAATGGGGGGAAGCTGGGACCTAAAGGCGGAGTGTCTAAGAAACCAGCACCCAAGAAGCAAGTGGTACCGTTTCTTGGAAAGTGTTACAATTGTGACAAAGTTGGACATCGTTCTGCTGACTGTCGTGGGCCAAAGAGGCAGAACAATTTCCACCCTTAGGCTAATGTAGCTAAGGTGGAAACACTCTCCCATGATGTTGCTGATATCAATCTCTCCGCTGTGATATCAGAAGTGAACCTGTTGGGTTCAAACCCAAAGGAATGGTGGATAGACACTGGAGCTACCCGCCACATGCATTTGCTCTAATAGAGAGATGTTCACAACCTTCAAGCCGGTTACAAACGGCGAGAAGCTCTACATGGGTAACTCTACAACTTCTGTGGTTGCAGGACAAGGCAAGGTGATCCTGAAGATGACTTCAGGAAAAGAGCTAACACTCAACAATGTCCTCTATGTACCGAACATTCGTAAGAACTTGGTGTCCGGATCTCTACTAAGCAAGCATGGCTTTCGCATGGTCTTCGAGGCTGAGAAGATTGTGATAACCAAGGCTGGGATGTATGTAAGGAAAGGTTACATATCTGAGGCTTGTTTAAGCTCAATGTAATGACTATTTTCCCATAGATTATGAATAATAATGTCACTGTTACCTATGTGGTTGAGTCTTCCAATTTTATGGCATGGTAGACTAGGACATGTTAATTATGATACCTTGCGAAGGTTAATTAACATAGACCACTTACCAAAATTTCACATTGACAGAGGTAAAAAATGTGAAACTTGTGTAGAGGCAAAACTGACAAAGACTTCTTTTCATTCAATTGAAAGAAGCACTAAGCCATTGGATCTTATTCACAGCGATGTTTGCAATCTGAAAATCGTAAAAACACGGGGTGGCAACAAGTACTTCATTACTTTTGTCGACGATAGCACGAAATATTGCTATGTTTACTTACTTAAAAGTAAGGATGAAGCTGTGGATAAATTCATTCTTTATAAGAATGAAGTTGAAAATCAACTCAGCAAAAAGATCAAAACTTTGAGAAGTGATCGAGGTGGTGAATATGAATCACCGTTTGGTGCAATCTGTGCCCAACACGGAATTATTCACCAAACAACTGCACCTTATTCACCTCAACAAAATGGTGTTGCTGAACGGAAAAATCATACTCTTAAAGAGATGATGAATGCTATGTTGATTAGCTCCGGATTACCACATAACATGTGGGGGGACGCAATTCTCTCCGCAAATTATATCCTGAATAAAATACCCCGCAAGAAAATGGATAAAACCCCATATGAATTTTGGAAAGGTCACAAGCCTTCTTATAAGTTCCTACGAATGTGGGGGTGCCTTGCAAAGGTAGCGGTGCCAACTCCTAAGCGTGTTAGGATTGGACCAAAAACTATTGATTGTGTGTTTATCGGATATGCACATAATAGTAGTGCTCATCAGTTTCTAGTGTATGATTCGGAGATACCGAATATACACAAGAATACTACTATGGAGTCTAGGAATGCATCGTTCTTTGAAGATGTATTTCCATATAGATCCAAGAGAGAGCCAAGATCAGTCGAACGTTCATTTGAGACTGATGATGAAGACAATGAGGACAAAGATATAAATGAGCCTAGACGGAGCAAACGGGCTAGAACATCTACATCTTTTGGTCCAGATTTTCTAACATACTTGTTAGAAAGCGAACCTCAAAGCTTCACGGAAGCTGTGAGTTCACCAGATGGACCTCTTTGGAAAGAGGCTATCAAGAGTGAAATAGATTCTATCTTGCAAAATCATACATGGGAATTGGTACTGTGACAGCCTACTCGCCGGTTGAGGGAGGGGCAGGTCACAATTTATAAGGAATGATCCATCCTACTTGTATAAGGCCTTTTAAAGCCGTGAAGGCGGGCCAAAGAACGTAGGAACTTCACAGTTAAACGTGTTCATCCTGGGATAGTCTAGGGATGGGTGACCCTACTGGGAAGTCTATGGTCTTTGGGCGTTTAAAGCGGACAATATTGTACAAAGATGGATGGGATCATTGTGGGCACGCGGCCGCACCGGCTCGGGCCCGCATAGAGCGCCGTGCGCGGGGCGGGGCGTGAGAGGTAGATCTTCCTCCAGGTTGTAGGCCTTTAGGCTACAAATGGATCTTTAAAAGGAAGATGAAAGCAGATGGATCTATTGACAAGTACAAGGCTAGACTTGTTATCAAAGGATATAGACAACAAGAAGGTCTAGATTACTTTGATACCTATTCTCTTGTGTCAAGAATAACATCCATACGGATGATACTAGCCATCGCAGCTTTGCAAAATTTTGAAGTACATCAGATGGATGTCAAAACAGCTTTCCTAAATGGAGATCTAGATGAAGAGATCTACATGGAACAACCTGAGGGTTTTTCTGCTCCGGGGCAAAGTAGGAAAGTCTGTAGACTTGTGAAGTCATTGTATGGCTTGAAACAAGCGCCCAAACAATGGCATGAGAAATTTGATAATGCTATGTTATCAAGTGGTTTCAAAATCAACGAGTGTGACAAGTGCATCTATGTCAAAGACACAAATAACAGATATGTTATCTTGTGTCTGTACGTTGATGACATGCTCATTGTTGGTAGTAATGATAAGGTTATCAAATCTACCAAAAACATGTTGAATTCAAAATTTGACATGAAGGACATGGGCCTTGCAGATGTTATACTGGGTGTGAAGATCACCAGAACATCGAATGGACTTGTGTTGTCTCAAGCTCACTATGTAGAGAAGATGCTTGAGAGGTACAAGAAGTCAGACACTAACGTATCAAGAACTCTGGTGGATATAAACTTCCATTTAGCTAAGAATACCGGTGAGAGTGTCTCTCAACTAGAGTATTCAAGAGTAATCGGAAGTTTAATGTACTTGATGACATGTACAAGGCCAGATATAGCTTATTCAGTCAGCAAACTGAGTAGATATACTAGCAATCCTGGAAAGGATCACCGGAAAGCTATAGTTAGGGTTTTGCAGTACTTAAGGTACACCTGTGACTATGGATTGCATTACACCAGATATCCAGCTGTACTAGAAGAGTACACTGACGCAAATTGGATATCAGATATGAAGGACTCGAAATCCACGAGTGGATATGTCTTTACTATTGGTGGTGCAGCCATGTCTTGGAAATCGTCTAAACAGACGTGCATAGCACGATCGACGATGGAGTCTGAATTCATTGCTTTAGATAAGGCAACTAAAGAAGCAGAATGGCTTCGACATTTCCTGGAAGACATTCCAAGATGGTCAAACCCTGTGCCTGCAATTTGCATCCATTGTGATAGTCAATCTGCAATTAGGAGGGCACAGAGTCACATGTATAATGGTAAGTCTAGGCATATTCGCCGAAGACACAATACCATTAGACAACTGCTCTCAACTGGGATTGTCACAATTGATTATGTGAAATCAACAGACAATATAGCGGATCCGTTAACCAAAGGGTTAAATCGAGAGCTAGTTGATAAAGCATGGAGAGGAATGGGGCTAAAGCCTATGACGCTCAAGCTACCGTGACGGAAAACCCAACCTAGTTGACTGGAGACCCCGAGATCTAGGTTCAAAGGGACAACCTAAATTGTGTGTAACACAGAATGTTCACTGAGGAGTTACACTCCTACCTATTCCTATGGTGTAACAGTGAAGCCTGTAAGGGTAAAGGTTAAGCTATGTTTTTAATGACTTTTATGCATTGGTTTACCAAGCAGAGTATTGCAGGATACTCTTAACTAAGACGTCACCTATGTGAGTATGAAGTGGAGCCGCTTCAATAAAGAATTCAGTGGGCAGAATATCTTTAAAATACTCACTGAACCAGGCGAGTGTTCAAGGCCAAAAACGAACACAACAGTGAGAACAGAAATGTGTTAGGGGAAATTCCTGTGTGAGGTCTGTTGTCTCAGTTTACACAAACGGCAGAACAGTTCAAGACATTGCGTTCACTGATCAGCCAGTAAACTCGATAGGCTGTCACAAAGGAAGGTTCAAAGCCAAAAGCTACCTTCTTATCTACAGGAAACATCCGTTGTACTCTCTCTTGTCTACGTCAGTTTCTGTGTGAGTTTCTGTCAATTTCATTCATGTGGGGGATTGTTGGAAAAATGGATTTTGTACACAACATTTTTTGGGGCTTTCTCGAGCCAAAAATTTAGTGGGATCCAAAAACCTCGAGAGGTGGGTCCAAGTGGATTTATAATCTCCTATGCGTAGGAATTATTCCACAAAAGAAAGGAACAAAATCCATTAAGGATTGAATGAGAAATTATCAATTTTAACTGCATTGCCAAATGATTTACCACTAAATTTTCCATTGAGCCACGAGATTTAACATCCCAATTGTGTTTTGGTTTAGAAAAACCATTAGATGACAAACCTGCCGCCAAATGTGCCTGAGAAGATGAGAAGATATATTTTTTCCTATTCAAAAATCACTCCATCCAAGTACAGGGTTATGCTCCTGACATGAAATTATTGGTCTTAACACTCGAGTGAAGTGTTCAAAAATCCTCCTATGTGATCAGCCAGATCATCGAGTGAAGTGTTCAACAACCTACATTTGGAAAACCTTAGGCATATCTCTTAAGAGTTACGACAACGGGTCTAACAAATGGATATTAAAATGACGGCTCATGTACTAATAAAGACGATAAAACCCACTAATTTCCTTTAACCCCATTTTATGCAATTCAAATGCATCAAAAGTGCATAGGTCCATTCAATTCAAGGGGATGTCCAGACATTCTACCTAACTTATTTAACTTCTTTATCCAACAAGCAATGTTGGTCCACTGGCTAATCCTCAAACCAGAGAGAGAGAGAGAGAGAGAGAGAGACAATGATGTTTGGTTCAGTACTCATTCCGCCACCTCCTTTGCACTGGTTTCCCTCATGTTTGCAGTAACCTGAAATGAACAGAGTGAGACAATGACAGTAAAGGGAAACTGCAACCATAACACAAGAAACAAATTTTGCAAACCGTGAATTGGCCAGCTGCCCTCAAATGTGCCAGTTAACATCAATACCATCAGGAACTATAAGACTTAACATATATTATCCTAACTACATTTAATGTTGTTAGCGACTCAGCGTAGCCCATTGCATGTTATATGCGCTGGAAAATATCCAAATACACGTCCACATATCGGATTCCCTTACCCTACTGTCTAGTTGTTCAGCTGATCCAAATCAGCATGACTGCCCCCTACCCAAATCAAGAACTTAAGATGCAGGGATCGCATAGCTGTACAAAATTATGAAATAAAAAAAGATGCGGAAAGAAGCAACTCTCACCGCAGGAGCTGCCTCTAACACTCCATCCACGGTCGAGAAAGTGACATGCTTCAGTCCATTTTCATTCATAAACTTAAGGGCCAGCTATGCACAAAAATGGAATAGAAGCTAAATCGTAACTGAAACTTCTTGTCAACAACTCACAAAGAAAATTGATTGAGAAGGAATAGTTGACCAGAAGCAGAAATATGACATTTGATTCTCGACGAGAGGAGCCGAAAATTTATAATTTTTATCAAAACTCATAATTTTTTTGAAAAAGACAAAAAAATAAGTAAAAAACAACGTACATAGGTGAAACCAGTTGCAACTCTCAGAGGTTTCTCAAGTGTCCATTGAGGCATCTGTGCTAGCTCCCGCAGCGAATTTATGTTCTAAAAAATACCGTATTTGGGTATCTACCAAAAGCAAAGGATGTATTACCACTACAACTCTGACAATCATGGACAACCTACATGACACTAAGTCGTGTTAAAGGAGGACAATAACTTACTGCCAAGTGCCAAGGATAAACGGCAGTCTTCAAAGTCAAGTGCATCATGAACAAGAATTAGATCTTCATTCCCCTACAAAAGATATCTGAAAGAATAAATTTCCAATGCTAATATTTGTATGTAGACTGTTTCAATTGCCCCACCCTCGACTTGCCCCAAATGTATTCATTGGGTTTCTCTAATTGTTCCCTGCGGATATCCATTTCTAATTTGGCAGTGGAACTCCCACTCCTATACATTTGAAGCCTCAGGAAGATTCAATATTTCTGGTCTAGGGGAGAGAGTACATTTAGTTCTGGTAGCTCTGGTAGCATTAAGCAACATCTTTGAATATAGAACAAATGTGGTCGCGACCAATTAGAATGAAATTCCGAAGACAGAATATGATCTCTCCATCCCCAGTTGTTGGGCTAAAAGGAATGCAACAGACATCATCATCACCAGTTAGGAAGTTATCATTCTCTTACACAGAGGTTTGTTGACGAATGGAGGGCATAAGAGGGAAATGCGCTATATACAGACATAGAAAGCAAAAAGGCTAGGAATCCTCTCAATCCTCAAAACCTCTCATCTCTATACATTACAGGCACAAACTACAAAGCCACGAGCAAAAAGCTATGAATCCACTCAAGCCTCAAAATTCTCTACAAATCGTCAATTGTTGGGTAAATTGACCCCACATGCATTTACAGAAAAGACCCATAAAAATTTAGATTAAAATGGGTTCCTCAGACCCATCACAATATCACTACTTTTGTTCACACCACATTTGTACATCTCAAAATTTAACTTCTAATCTAGGAGCTTGAAGATCGGCATTATAAAGGAGCCACTCTCCAAAACCTTCTCCAATTTGCTTCTCAAAGTTATGAACTGCCCCTTTAAGTCAATGAAATAGCTATAAAAACCGTACAGTTCTTACCTATCCATACTCACTAACAATATCCCGTCTGAATGCAAACCCAATTCGAAAGAAAGCCTAAATGCAAACACAAAGATGCAAACTTTCTAAACAAACCAAACATGGGGAGAGAGCATAACTATTTTGACGAATGAGATACTCCCTCCCTTTCTAATTGTTAGTTTACCAGTGCTTGCAACCCGTGTGTGTGCGTGAGAAGAAACACGAGTCTTTCAAAAACATTCCGAACTATAAATAAATAAAAAAATTCGCGAGAACGCGAGCATAGAGTGAGGATCGAGAGCGAGTCGTAATGAAGAATTATGTCACTAATAAAGCTCGCAAAAGCTCGTACAGTGGTAGACAAATACTTGACAAAGCTTAATTGAGCATAAATTTCATGATCCAAAGAACAATGAAAGCTATAAAAAAATCAACATCATCAGCTGACTGACTGGTTTGGAGTTTGAGCTGAAAGAAAGAAGGATTAGAAGAGACCTGTTACAGTGGCAGTGAGACCAGTCCTTCCTTAGCTATACGAAATCCCGAAGGCCCTTTCCTCCAGCTGAACAACCACACAATCTCTCTCTCTCTCTCTCCGCGGAGTAAATTTTCAGAAAAATAAATTTACTCCGATCATCTTCGATTATTGAATAATTTGGGTTCGATTAGCATGATCTTCAACATTGTTAATCTACTTGATAAGTTCTACTAACTGAACAGCTTCGATCAAGAACTAAATCCAGCACGAGTTCACAATTTGCAGATTACCCGTCGCAGTCCCCATGGTGGGAGCTTCAAATGGTGTGCGACGTCGTTTCAATAACCTCGCAATTTGAAGACACGAGGTTTTATGAACTCGTCGTCTGATCAAGTGCGACCGGTTCTATTTTCAGAAAATTAAATTCACCCTTATCATCTCCGATTATCTATCGAAATGAACTTGATTCGTATTATATTCAACAATTTACATCCTATTGACAATATCTACAACTTGAACATCTTAGATCAAGAAATAAACCCAAAACAAGCTCACAATTTCCCGATTAGACGTCTCAAATGGACTTCTCAGGTACGAGATGCGAAGTCCTAATTAATTCAACCGACGTCGTTTTGGTGAACCTCCGGTGTTGAAGATGCGAGGTACTATCAAGAAAACGCTCGCCCAACCTGGGGGAGATCAACAGTAGTCGTCGTCCCGTTTCCCCCAAGGTTCTCTCTCTCTCTCTCTCTGTGCATAGTATATCTCACTACATCTTGTTTCAATTCCCTGGGAACTGATTCTGGCGTCACAATTTCAGATATGCAAAAGCTTTGTCTGTGCTTTTTTTTTTTTTTGTTCTTTGCCAATTCTTATTGCCTGTCTTTATCACCAAAACTATCATTTTTCAGTTCTTTAGATGTACTTCTATGGAGCATGTCGGGTGTTCGGATAAGTTTCTTTCTTAGCTGTAGATGTCATATGGGCTTGATAGAATGAATAAATAAATAAAAACCAGTTTCAAAACTGTCAATTTTGCTATCGAGTGTGTTATTCTTGATAGTTGGGGGTGGTGAGTGTGCGTACAACCATTGCAAAATACTAGGTAGTACATGGTTAGGGCATAAAGATAGAGAGGATTATTCGGTGCTCCAGGGGCAAGTAATAATTTTTCCTAGGGATGGGTATTAGTTTTGCAAGAAGACCTCAGATCATCTCCAAGGGAGGTAGCAAAATGAAAACTAAACCACATTTGAAAACCCAAGTCGGCAAAAGGAGCTCCAAGGGAGATAGCAAACTCGCTACGCCATTATATTGTAGCTTTCTCACTCTTTAAGTTTGAAGAGAGACAAATGAGTCTTCAAATTGATACATCATCAAATATAATAATGATGATTGGTGAACTATTTGATTGTTTTGGGAAAATGGGTCCCCTAAAGTCAAAAGAGTAACAAAAAATAAAAAGGTTGAAGAGTCCTTTGGAGTGGACTTGTAGCAAATGGCTCTTCAACTTGCCACATGTGTCACTAAAGCTAAATTGGGTATAGAAATTTGATACCTCCCTTGGAGATGCTCTTAGTGGTGAACCTATATACTCAAAGTATGCACACCTAATTCTACCTTAATAAGGAGTTTTGTAGTTTACTTATTGCATGTTAGAAGTTCAAACACTCACTCTTCATGAAATAACTATTATAAGGCATGGAATTTCTTGATGGGAGAAATTGTTTACTTTCCACTAATATTGCAAGTTTGTTCTTTTTCAATTATCTATATTGTGATAATAACCATAACGATAACGGTGTCCATGTAATTCTCACTCGATTGATTGGGTATGACTCCGTATGAGGAAGGAAACTGGAGATAGACCTACGCGATATATGACTGATGTGCAATTAATTTGTTATGAGTTGGTAGTTGTGACTTGTGATTGTTTGCGTCGTAGCCTTTGTTTCTTAATTTACTTCCACTGTAGGAATCATAAGACCATCCATTAATCACCCGCCCTTCGATGTGTGCAGTGGAAATTACATGACTTCTAGTGGGCATGTTACATGCCGTACTCATGAAAAAAGCTTTCATGTTTGTGGTGTAAATCCATGTTTGTGGTTATGAAGATGTTTGGCTGAAATGAGGAGTGCTTGAAAATGTGTAGATTAGTTATTATATAGTTGGTTTAAATTTAGTTGGCTAGTTGTATTTTTTTATGATTACTCATGCAGTCATGAGTCTCATGGTAAGACACTCATAATGGAAATTGGAATCATGACATTGGATGAGAGGCTAGTTTGACCAGGAAAGTATTAGTAAGTCTGGTCTGGTGTGACCAAGATTTGTGTTTGAGACAAGATTCTTTTGATAAAATCGATGATTAAGCCTTGTTTTTTGTTTCATCACTTCAATCAGGTCTTCATAAGCCTCTTTGTTTTTGACTGATGTATTAAAAATTTACACAAGTTTACTATTGTCGTTCGTCATTTGCCAGTAGAAGTATCTAATTTGTGTGAAAATTTCTACCAGTGTGTTTTCAATTCCTTACTTTTTTGGTACTGAGATTGGTATTTTTATTGAAATTTCCTAGTTAACTCTTTTTGCTATTTTGCTGTTGCAAAAGGCAGTTGCTACTCAGATTCTGCTGTGGAACTGCCCTTGACTCCAGAAAATGTGTAGTGTGTGTTGGATGAAGTTCGACAATATCTCCCGGTAATGTGACACCTAAGATGCACCGACACGGATTCGGGATACGGACACGACAAGACATGGACACGTCATTTCTATGAAAATTAGGACACGGACACCTCAGGATTTTATTTTTTTTGATCAGCGACACCTCAGGGATACGTCAAATGTAAAGTGCATTTGTATTATAGAGGTATGCTACGATTTCCTATAAACGTTGGAGACCTTTTAATGTGTCCTTAGCATGTTCCATGTGTGTTTCCAACATGTCCTAGAGTATCCACAATGTGTCTAAGTAAGAGAAATATAATAAATACATTGGACAAGTATTTAGGCATGTCCAATACGTGTCCAGAGAGTGCCATGTCGTGTCCGTGACCGACATGTGTCGGACACGGATACGTGAGGCCGGTAGACGTGTTTGTGCTTCTTAGTGTGAAACTACACGAGATTGATGGCAATGTTGCAAGGTTGAAGCTACAATGAGCGTGTGGCTCCTTTTCCAGCTTCGTAACGACTGTGAAGATGGGAATCAAGTGTTGTTTAATGTAAAATTTTCCTGAAGTAGTTGCGGTGGAACCTATAGCAGATGGGGAGATTGGCCTCGAGCTTATTAAGAAAACATAGACAAGGTAATGATGATGCATCTCCATTCTTTATATACAAACTGCTATCTTTTAAAGCACTGTGGTTTTAACATGTTTGTGAACCAGTTGATCCTTTTCTGCATTGAGATGCTACATCACCACTTTAGAAATTGTATTTCCGTACTGCTTTTGAGGGTATGATCATATTCACTTCATGTGCTCGAAAAGGAATTTCAGAATGTGTATGAGAGCTTACATCATTCGGGATCTTTGAGGAGGAGCAGTACCATTGCAAATAGATAACAGATATAGCCAACAATGTTTGGCCAGGGCTTCAAATGAGAAATGTTACACCTCGAGTCCTGGACAAAATGAGTGGCATTTCTCCTTGGATATGTCTCATCATCCATGTTAAACATTATCTGTTGAAAGTGATGAATCTTGGGAGAAGTTTCAGCATTGTTTTGAATAAGGTATTGGGGATCCGTATCTATATTGCTCATACAGCCAGGTGTCGGCTTGTATAGCACAGTATTGGCTATTGGCTTGTGTCTTGGAAATGTTGGTATTGGAGGTCCGAAATTCTTATATGCCGGTAGGTCAGAGGATACGCTACTACTATCCTTAGAACCCTGATTTGAATCATGCAAGGCTACAGGGGTGTAGATGATCGAATTCGGGTGGACTCTGTTATGTTGTTTGGAGATATGAGCGGACATAGTGTAGCTGGAGAAGCGATGAGCCAACACTTACTGAGAGCAGAATGTCCTGACTAGTTTTTGAACATCTCTTTTCAGTGTCTTATTAGATTCATTTCACATTACCAAAAAGTTTGTCCTGATAACTGATATAGTTTGATAATATTTTATGAAAGTTTGTTCCTCGGCAGCAACAACATATTCTTGAGTCGCTACTTGATTTAGCGTTCTTATTGTGCTCATCATTTGTTTCATTTAGGTCCTTGGAAAATACGGCCATACCTAGTTGGAGAAGCTGGTGGACTGTTGAACTTGTGGCAATCGAAGAGCCAATTGTGCAAATATGAATCACGGGTCCAACTGTAGGGCCCAGATTGGATCTAGTACTTTGATAGGCCTATGCAGGGGTATTGCAATTTGGGTGTCTGTCACACAGGAACTACAGGAGAAAATAATATCCGTTGCAGCAATTCAACTAATATAATACTCACGGACGTTCGCGATGAATAACTTCGGGTCTTTCATGCTTAAATAAGAATGTTAGTGAAACATTTTTTCATATATTTCGAAGACCCAGTTTAGAATATGAATGGGTTGGCCATGATTAATAGTAAGAATGTTAGTGAAACATTTTTTCATAATATAATACTCATTATAGTTACTTTTTGTTATAAAAGTGCACACTTTTATAAAAGTGTGCACTCATTCAGTTTAATTGTATAGAATTTTATAAGCGTTCGTCTGTATTTATAAGGAGAACTTCGTTTTAACTTTCTGGGAAACCCAGGTTTTGGAAATCATCATCTTTTGTGTTGACTTGGTGTAACACTTTAATGTCTGACTGCAGTGGGAGCACTTATAATTGTCTGATTAGTTGTTGAAAGAATTAGAAAATGTTGGTTTAAGGAATAGAATAAAGGGGACACGTGGGATCTTGAAATAATAGATGAGATTGTGTGTAGGTTGACATTAGTTATACTTTGTTCAATTTGCGTAGATGAGATTGTGTGTAGGTTGACATTAGTGTTTTGTTCAATCAAAATACTTTGTTGTATTTTGTTTTTTTCGTTTGTTGTTTTCTGTATTTTGATTTTTTCGTTTGTATTTTGATTTTATATATAAATCGAGTATATTTCTGGTCAAAAAATTTGCGTAGAGTAAAGAATGAGATAAAACGATTGAGGATCATTTTTTGACCGTAGAATGAAGAGGAAAATAATACCAATGGCGACTATACTATACCATCCCGTGTGGTATTGAATAGTTCCTATTAGGATCAAGTGCTTATCATCTTACCAAAACCTGCAGATAGTGGTAAAGGCGCAACTCTAATATCGGTCCTTGTCCAATCCTAGTATCAGTCCTAAATACAACATTGGACTACATACAAAAGGATACACATATAGGGCCATATGTGTTTCTTATAGCATGAAGCAAATTTTAGTTATGGTGGCTGTCATTGCCCCGTATATTGAATTTTACAATGGCAGTTAGTTAATCCCTAACTTGGTCACCACCTTCACACTACACCCGCTACAATATGCTTTCCATCCTTCCATCCCTTCCTCTTCTCCTCTCCTTCTCTTCTACGCCATCCACCACCATGGAGGGGATATCCGGGAGGACTGAGGAGGGAGAGGGTTTTGATGGCGAGGGAGGAGGAGGAAAAAGGAGAAACAAAAAGAGAGGTACGGGTGTGATACTTGAACAATTGCGCTCAGAGAGAGAGAGTCCAATCCATGACAACTTGTATCAGAATAAATTGATAAGATTCAAACTGTAATGATTACAACAGGAAAAGGCCCGTGAGGGAGAGGGAACAATGTCCAGAGATTTATTAAACTAGGAAAATTGGAAGCAAGTATTATGGAGGTCAATTTAAAACAAAAAAATACACTATGCCGAAATACATAGAAGTGTACAACTTCTTGAGCTGATTTCTCTTCTAACACAAGTTCCAGTAGTTCTCGGACACGCTTATGCTATAGAATGCAAAAACCACCCCAAGGTTTTCCCAAAAGACTACTACATGCCAAGTTTTGAAAGGAGTTCACGCCATCGAGGGGTTTCTTCGTCAAAAATGTACGTCAGAGGAGAAACAAGAACTCCACTGCCTCCAATCTGCATTACAAAATAGTTAAGCAATGAGTTCCCAAAATCCATGTGATACTCCCAGATTTTAACAAAGGTAAAGGAAAAAAGGGAAAAGTTAAGAAGATGAAGCTGCAGTCATGAAATGTGCACTTAAGTCCAAAAGAAGGGAACGGAGTTTTCTTAGAGCCAAGAATCAGAACTAGTCATCGAAAACCAACACATAACTCATAACAAGCAGTTCAACCAATACTCTGATCATTTTCCAGGCATTTTTTGCCTGAATTGTGTTTTTTTGCTGGAAAACCATTGACAAGCAGGGAATCAGTGAACTGCAGGCCTACTGAGCCAAATTGCCTGAATTGTATTTTTTTGCTGGAAAACCATCGACAAGCGGGGAATCAGTGAAACTGCAGGCCTATTGAGCCAGAAAACTACAAGTGGTTCCAAATTCATACTTTTGAGCCTTCATAAAGAGAAAATTCTTATGCCCTTAATTTACAAAGGGTTGAGGAGACTCAAACTTGCATTCTTGTGGAATGTTATCGAAGCTGCTGGGAGGTGCCTTAGGAAACTTCATGTAATAAATCACATGACAAGGAAAGTTGTAACCCAGAGTTGGTCCCACAAGTTTGGGCCAGACATATGGCTATGGCATAGTAAAGAAAGAAAATTGTCTTACCGCTCTCAGTTGTTGAACAGACTTATAAAGCAGCTTTTTAGGTACACATATTACAATTGCATAGTAATCTGCTGCTACTCTCCCATCACGTTTGCAAAAAACTGGACTTACGGTGGGTCCCTGCATGTACAAACCCGAAGGGTTAAGGCAATTCTTAAAATGGAGAAGACCAACATCAACAAGTACCAATAACATACATGGCTAGGTTGACAAGGTGGCAAGTTCAATAGGTGGAAAGTCACTGAAATTAGCTGCTTGAATTCATTTTCTTAAGAATTCAATCCAAATAACTAGTCTCAAAGAAATATCCATCACTTCAATTGTAGCCTACCTCACCTCACTCAAAAATCACAAGTTAAATTCAAAAATCACTCCATCCAACAACAGGGTTTTGTTCCCAACATGAAATTATTGGGCTTAACACTCTTCCTCGTATGTGATAGACCAGATCATCCAGTGCAGTGTTCAACAACCTACATTTGGAAAACGTTGACATGTCTCTTATGACAACGGGTCTAACACATGGAGATTAACATGATCTCATGTACAAAAAGAGACAATAAAAACCACCAATTTCCTTTATTGACCCCATTTCATGCAATTCAAATGCATCAAAGGTGCATGGTTCCCATTCAATTGAAGGGGACGTCCTGACACCCTACGTAACTTTTAACTTTTTTATCCAACAAGCAATGTTGGTCCACTTGCTAATCTCCAAACCACTCACAGAGAGAGAGAGAGAGAGAGAGAGATTCACCTGCAAGCCTGACAATGATGTTTGGCTCAGTACTCGTTCCGCCACCTCCTCTGCACTGGTTCCCCTCATGTTTGCAGTAACCTGAACTGAATAGAGTGAGACAATGACAGTAAGGAAAACTGCAACCATAACACAAGAAACAAATTCTGCAAACCGTGAGCTGGCCAGCTGCCCTCAAATGTGCCTCCAATCTTTCAAGGATTTCATGAGTGATATCTAATACACCTTTCCGTTGGGTCAAGGACTTCCTGCTAGCAACAAGAACAGCCTGAAGACAACATAAGAACATGTACAGACAACTTCAACTTGATAGAACACAGACCCTCTTTTTTTATAAATTCTCGAAGATTGATTTTACATCCTTGGTTAAGTCAAAAGAGAGTTCACCTGACTTTCCAATATAACTCCACCTTCGATTTCTTTTAAATTATTCTCTCGCAATGTGGTTCCGCTACTCACAAGGTCCACGATAGCATCAGCTATGCCCATCTAGATTAAGAAGAAGCCAGATAACATCGATATCAGCGTACTATTAGACTTAACATATATTATACTACCTACATTTATTGTTGTCAGCATAGCACATTGCATGTTAAATGTAAAATTCAACTGCTTGACATTTGCTGGAAAATAATATCCAACTATTCATGTCACCCCCCACACCCCACAAACAACCCAAATCAAGATCTTAAGATGCAGGGATTGCATAGCTGTACAAAATTATCAAACATACTAAGATGCAGAAAAGAAGTAACTCAGTAACTCTCACCGCAGGAGCTGCCTCTAACGCTCCATCCGCGGTCGAGAAAGTGACATGCTTCAGTCCATTTTCCTTCATAAACTTAGGGGCCAGCTGTCCACAAAAATGGAATAGAAGCTAAATTTTTCAATCAACAACTCACAAAGAAAACTGATATAGAGAAGGAATAGTAGAACAGAAGCAGAAATATGACATGACAAAATTGAAATACAACGTACATAGGTGAAACCAGTTGCAACTCTCAGAGGTTTCTCGGGTGTCCATTGAGGCATCTGTGCTAGCTCCCGCAGCGAATTTATGTTCTCAAAAATCCCATATTTGGGTATCTAACAAAAGCAAAGGATGTATTAACACTACAACTGTGACGATCATGGACAACCTACATGACACTAAGTAATGTTAAAGAACAATAACTTACTGCCAAGGATAAATGGCAGTCTCCGAAGTCAAGTGCATCATGAACAAGAATTAGATCTTCATTCCCCTGCAAAAGATAATTGAAAGAATAAATTTCCAATGCTAATATTTGTATGTAGACTGTTTCAATTGCCCCACCTTCAATTTGCCCCAAATGTATTCTTTGGGTTTCTCTAATTGTCCCCTCCGGATATCTATTACTAATTTGGCAGTGGAACTCCCACTCCAGTACATTTGAAGCCTCAGGAATATTCAATATTTCTGGGTTAGGGGAGAGAGTACATTTAGGTCTGGTAGCATTAAGCAAACATCTTTGATTATAGAAAAATATGGTCAGGACCAATTAGCATGAAATTCCAAGGACAGAAGACAGATTATGATCTCTCCATCCCCAATTGTTGGGCCAAAAGAATGCAAAAGACATCATCATCACCAGTTAAGAAGGTATCATTCTCTTACATAGAGATTTGTTGACGAATGGAAGGCATCAAGAGGGAAATGTGACTATATACAACACATATAGAAAGGCAAAAGCAAAAAGGCTAGGAATCCTCAGAACTTCTCATCTCTATACGTTACACGTACGAACTTGAAACTACAAAGCCACAAGCAAAAGGCTATGAATCGACTCAAGCCTCAAAATTCTCTACAAATCATCAATTGCTGGGTAAATTGACCCCACACGCACCTACACAAAAGACCCATAAAAATTTTAGATTAAAATGGGTTTCCTCAAACCCATCAAATATCAGCAATTTTGTTCACACCACATTTTGTACATCTCAAAATTTAACTCTAATCTAGGAGCTTGAAGATCGGCTTATAAAGGAGCCACTCTCCAAAACCTTCTCCTATTTGCTTCTCAAAGTTATGGCCCACCCCTAAGTCAATGAAATAAATCTAAAAACCAAAAACTGTGCAGTTCTTACCTGTCCATACTCACTAACAATATCAAGACCCACAATACCAAGGTCTAGATCCCCTGATACCAATTTGCGTACAATGTCTTTTGGCCGTTGAAACCAAACTTCAAAGTTTGAGAGCTGCAGTGAAACATTAAAATTAAAATGTCATGTGCAGCTGCAGAAGACATGACCGTAAGCATATCCTTAAATAATAACCGAAAAATTATTAGCTGAAAACAAAAATCAAGAGAGACCACTATGGTCAAACAGAATGCATAACCAATTAGCAGAAAGCTTCCTATCTGAAGAAAGAAAAAGGGAATTGATTTTGGCACTCCCCAAATTGATAAACACACTCCCTAGGTATAGGGATTGATTTTGGCCTATACCTAGGGAGTGCGGTTATCAATTTGGAGAGTGCCAAAATCACTCCCCAAGAAAAATATGCTTCGAAAGTATGTTTCATGCATATTTAGCACAAGTTTTAACTGAACAAATTTAATTGCACCAATAGAGGGAGGACTATAAGGTGAAAACTTGTTCACATACAGAGTCATACACTCCGAGAGAGTTTGCTATGATGATGGGTTGGATGATCATTAATTAATGCTGAAATGGACAAAGCTAACACCGCATAACATTACGACGCATGTCTTGTTACTGAAAAATTGAATGTCACACACTTATGGATGCATGATGTATATTGCACTGTCCTAACTCGTATATATTGTAGTTTTGCCACTTCAGCTAACCAATACTACTATCTAAAGGTAAACTAGAGATGCACCCAAAATACTTATCGGACGACAACCACCACATAGAAGACATTTCTTTGCACTTAAATTCAATAGCATCTTATTGATCCTGCTCATAATGCAAAATATACACACATACATACATACATGACACTATGTTACAAGAAATCAGTCTCGGTTGTCAGGTGTCGGGTGCAGGTGTATATCTAGAGTCGGGAATGTCAAATCTCAAATTGAAGGGCAAACAGACTAGGAAAAAATGGACCATCACTGTTAAATTTCAGTAGCTTGTGGTAAACATAATGTTCTGTGTAGTACAAAGTGTCAAAAAGCCTTTCGCTCTTTTTCCAGCAACAGTGACAGAGTATAAATGAAATAGTAACAATGTTACAATAAGTATCTGATGGGAACTATTCAGACACATACCACATTCTTATCTAGGTGTGCAGTGTCTGAGTGCTTAACTTATTAGAACAGTCCTATATAACCAGTAACAAACCGGTATAGCCTGCAGGATTTATGGCGCTCCAAACAATGAAGTTCTCCAAAGCATTTAAAACCTCATAAATCTCAGAATTTCCAGAGTGTAAAACTTAGGACGAGAATGACAGGCTATCAGATAGGCTGGTTACCACCTTGGTATCTAGTTATCTACTAAAAAGATTATGTGCGGCCGTGTAAATAGATACAAGTCCACGTGCATATCAAGGTGGAGGACAAAAAAAAAACGATTAATGTCAAATGCAGTAAAGAAATTTGCAGTTCAATTCTTATATCCGAAACTCATTCGCATTTCCACCTGGGTAATCTAATGATTCTACAAACAATTGGAGTTTCAAAACTGCACAACTGGAGTGTTAGCATTACGTGACTTAAATCGTTTTGGCCATTTCCCACCTTCATCTCATCATGCAATCAAGATTATCAAAGTACAAATATACATAATAAATCAGCTCAAAGCACAAGACCTGAGGAATTTCAGCCACATACTGTCGAGGATTCACTTGCCTGACGGATAATTGACAATCCTGTCATAAATAGCATCAAACAAAGCAATTAGCAGTTAAATAAACAGAATCAATTAAACCAGCAAAATTTTACTTTCCATTTATGAGAACGAAAGGAGGGTTGAATGAGCCCGAGCGATACTCAACATTCGCAATTTGAAAAATCTAACACCTTCCATCCCCCGCCCTTTTTTATTTTTTTTGGTTACATTAATTACCCCATCCTAAGACTATGTTCATCCATAAAAAAATCTAACAATTGGTGATATATTTACCTTTTGAAATTGATGTCGATCCACAAAATGGTATGTGTCATAGTTGCATATAATCATATTATTTTGATAGTTCAAGATGGTTTGGGGTGTTTGGGAGCCACTTTTGCAATAAAATGT
Organism: Rhododendron griersonianum; assembly: GCA_018127125.1. Classification (NCBI taxonomy): domain Eukaryota; kingdom Viridiplantae; phylum Streptophyta; class Magnoliopsida; order Ericales; family Ericaceae; genus Rhododendron; species Rhododendron griersonianum. The sequence goes on along the minus strand of CM030798.1, from coordinate 38,455,635 downwards.
GAAGTCGGAGTAGTCAATTATGAACTATATAAACTATAGATTATAAATTATATTCAAAATAAATTACAAACCTGTGAATGCTTTTGGATAGGGCTGCAAACAACCAGGCTCGGCTTGACTCGTTTAGTAATGGATCCGAGCTTGAGCTCTAGTTTTAGGCTCGTTTAGTAAACGAGCTGAGCCTATCACTCGGCTCAGTTATATAGGCTCGGTTCGTTTAAAGGGGCTATTTTAATAAATAAACTGGGCTCGGCTCGGCTCGTTTAAAGCCGAGCTCGAGCACATTTGCACCCCTACTAGTTTTGGATAATGTATGAACTGAACAGTCTTTACAACAGAGTACTTTTGACCGTATTGCCTTTCACTGGGATGTATGTACTTGAAAGGGAAATTAGTTTTTCAGCTAAAACTTAGTCGTAAAAAATGCAAAATGAGAATCCAAAAAAAATCTCTGATCGTGGCTCCTTGATTCAATTTTGAGAATTAATTGTGGCAAAATGCAATTTACCTTGAGCAGATCGAGAGTATCCGTTGCCATTCGACCTTTGCTAGGCAATCCGAGACGAATTTCTCTCCTTTCGAGAACTCTATTGTCTGCGATTCCGCTCGACACGGCGGCCGGAGACGCCACAACGCAACAGGAAATGCTGAATTTCACTGAAACTCTAGGAGAATACGAAGAGTGAGAAAACGAGGAGGAAGTGGAGGCGGCGAGGGGGCATTGCAGGAACAAGGGGTTGACGACGGGCATGGTGGCGGTGGGGCGGGGCGGGAGAGAGTTTCTCTCTCCGCGGCGGCGGCGGCGGCGGGGGTAGAGAGAGAGGGGGGGGGGCGCGCCAGGGGAGTTTGGGAAGAGATTAATCGCCGACGCGAGAGCGTGTTGCGAATAGATAGAGTAAAATACTGTTTGGATTCGTTGCCTTGCGGTAATGATTCTGTGCACTTGGGATATTCTTGGTTGGCTACGTTTCACACTTCTTCCTAGAGGATCCAGATCTAGTCAAATCAAATATTTATGGTTGTATTTGGTTGGCATTTTAGTTTTGTTTTCTAATCATTACCTTCTTTTTTGGGAAATGATTTTGTCACGCCCTTTTTTGTTAACGCCACACCCTGCAAGTGTATTTTTGCACCTTTTTGTTAACGCCACACCCTGCAAGTGTATTTTTGGTGCAAAAATACACTTGCAGGGTGTGGCGTTAACAAAAAAGGGTATGACAAAATCACTAGCCTATTTTTTCTCCAATCATTACCCTATTTTTCCAATTATATATAATTCGTGTTCGTGCAGTGAGCGCAAGTGGGAAAGCAAGGGTGAAAGTATCTTTGAAACGTACTCATTTGCCAACTAAAATTCACGAGAACAAAAATTGAGGATGTGAGCGTAGTGCAAGAATTGACAACAGAAGTGCAGAGCGATTTGATCAAGAATTTATATGCGACCCCATTCCACTATTTCACTTTTTTGGTTTTGTCCTTATTGAAATTTTTTTGCGTTTGTTTTGCGCCAAATTTTTTTGACTTTTTGACTCGTCTCGACGAGACGATGAAAGCCGACTTTTTTTTTTTACTTAAAAGTAGTCCTTATTTAAAATATTTGGGTAACAGTAATTTTTTTTTTACTTTTCCGATTCGAATAAAAAAGTCAAAAAAATTTGGCGCAAAAAAAAAATCAAATAAGGACGAAACTGCATTTTTTCTAAAAGTGTTAAGTGGAACTGGATTTGTCTTGTAAGATCTCTTCTTATTTAGTGAGATTTTTTCGGGCTTAATAGAAGAAATTGTTTGTTTTTAAAAGTCTGCCAAATATAATTCGCGTACGTGCAGTGAACGCGAGTGGAAAAGCGAGGGTGAAAGCATCTTTAAAACACATTCTTAGAGTATCCACAATGGCATAATCAAAAGTGCTAGGTTTTTAAAGTTAACAATGTTGGTGCAAAATATGGCTCACAATGCTATAATCAAACTTAGCAACCTCCTTAGCGGCTAAAATTCAGGAGAATAAAAATTGAGGATGTGAGCGCGAAGCAAGAATTGACAACCAGAGTGTAGAGCAATTTGAAGAATTTTATGCGACAAAGATCTAGATCCTTTTCAAGGGACTGGATTGTCTTGTTTAAGATCTCTTTTTATTTTGTGAGATTTTTTCGGGCTTAATAATAGAAATTGTTTATTTTTAAAAGCCTGTCAAGTTCGTTAGTTGTATTAAAAATTACATTTATCAAATATCATTATTTGTTACTCATTTTGTCTCTTTCTTCTTCTTTTTTTGTCTGCTTTTTTTTTTTACTTTTAAATACTGTATCTCAAATTGTTTGGTCATTCCTACTTTGCTCTTACCCATTGAATTGATGTGACAAGTCTCGATTTATCGGATTTTTTTTTTAAAGTTTAAATTTAAAATATGCAGTAATCACGCTCCCAAGATTGAATTTCCAATAATGGACAAGTATTTTGTGATTGAGGGAATACGTTTTTTGAACACATTTACATTGAGAAAATTGATATTGCAACGCATCCAAATCAAACTGATCAAACATCATATTTAGTGTGACCGATGTTTTGAATAAACATCTAAAAAATTTAATCATTTTGATTATTGAAATGAATCCGAAAAGAACCTGTAAATGCCCAACATAAAGTACATAACCATTGAGCTTTTAGAGGAATCAGCATATTTCCTTTTTCTAAAGTCTAACCTGATCCCATCCCGCTGCAATTGAAATTTGGAAATCTTGTCTCATTAGATAAGTGTTCTAAAATAAGGCCGCTTACGTGTAAAACGTGTTAGGGATGGTAACGGGTCGGTCGGTCCAGATTTTTATCAATCGAAATCAAGGCTATTAGTAAAAAAAATTACACTATGGATTAACTTAATAAGTAATTGTATCGTTTGATAAGTTCGTTGTGGTATGGTGACCAATGGGCGGTATGATGGCTTGTGGTGGTTAATATAGGTTGGTCAATCGATTACTGTCAGAGCAACGATTGGTCGATATAATTAACTACATTAGATCGATTGATTTGATTAAGAGTTTTAATTTGTGCATCAATCTATTTCAATATCACGTAATTTGCAAAATAAGACGACAAATTAAACGTTGACAATATATAAAAGACTACTTCTTTTGATTAATATATATATAGCTAGCGGTTGGAATTGGATTGTTCTATGTTAACTAACATGGCTTAAATATAAATTGGACCATTCAATCTGATTAAGCTAAACTGTTTGATGCACATGATATTGTAGTTGATTTGGGTATCAAATTGACTATTGCAACTTAATTACCAACAATAACTATTTGATTTTAGTGAGGCCGCGCTAATCCGTTTGATGTTTTTTTTTTTTTTTTTGGGTCAAACGATAAGATAAGATTTTTGTTCAATCGGCTTGATGTTAAGAGGCTGGTAATCAGAAAATTCAGAGGGATGTATTCGGTAACATTATCATATCTAGGTTCTAAATGTATAGTATGTACGATTTATTTAATGAAGTATAGTGGGTAGAGTTTAACAAATTGAAAATGGAGTCACGGTCAATCGTAATACAAATTATTGTTCACAGCAAACCATAAATTTTTTTTTTATGTATAAAAATATAAGAGTTATACTTACCACTGAGCATTATACCTCATATATTCGTCAAAGATATATATAGACTTTCAACTTATTTTTTGAGTCGTTTTGATGAATGGGATTGTATGACTACGATTGACAAAAAACAATACTTGGTTTGGATGGAGGATAAATTGGAGGTATAAAGAAGGGCGTATAGTTTAAGAAGCTGGCAAATGACTATTTTGCCCTTGCACAATATTAAAATAGAAAATTCATTAAATTAAATATATAATTGCAAAATTCAATAAAAATTAATTACTTTATCATAATAAAGTACTAATAATTTAATTATCGTAATAATTTTAAAAATTTTAAACTTATTTTGAAGTGCTTTTCAATTATTTTTTACGATTTAATTATGTGTCCGTTTTAATTTGGCACATTCTCTCTTTTTTTTTCCAATCTCTTGGAGCATGAGCATAACCACTAAGATTAACTTTCTCGAATCCAAAAAAAACTACGATCGACAAAAAAAACAAAAAACAAAAAAACTATACTCAAAATCACAGGGGCTCAAAGTGTATTTTGACCAATTTAGAAAAAGGTGAGGACTGAGGAAGAAGAGACCCGAAAAGAAGATCCGGTGTACCATCGTCGACCAAACAAATCGGAGGAGAGTCATTATTTGGAAAATCACTACTTTAAACAAAACATAATACTCCTCCGTACCGCATTCCTCTCTCTCTCTCTCTGACTCTCTCTCTCCTCCGATTCCCAGCTAATAAGAAAAGCACACCCCCCAGCTAAGCAAAAGCACTCCACCATCTCTCTCTCCCATCCCCCACAGATCTCCAAACCCATCTCATTCGTATACAGAAAACCCACAAACGCAAACTTCCAAATATTCCTGTTTACGAAGAAGATCCACCGGTTGGTTACCTCGATTTCCGAGTCAACTCCCAGGCTGACGACAGTTGAACCGAAATGTCCTGCGGAAGAAACTAGGGTTTTTGTTTGTTCACCCAGTTGTAATCATGGCGACGGAGGTTTCTCACAGCTGGAGCCTCTCCTACAAGGGCATGACCTCGGACAACATCAAGGGCTTGGTGTTGGCGCTGTCGTCCAGCGTGTTCATCGGGGCTAGCTTCATTGTCAAGAAAAAGGGACTTAAGAAAGCCGGCGCATCTGGAATTAGGGCAGGTACAGTTATAGGATCACACCTAGCTTGATGAAGTAATTTTGCAGTTTTGAGTCTTTTGACTGTGTACCTTGCTGTGAATCTGCTGATATTTGTGCTGTATTTGGTAAAGTGATAGTGTTGCATTTACTTCTAAGTCATCGTTACTGACCTCTGCAGAAAGGGTACTGTATTTGGGAATTTGGCGTGCTTTAATATGGTTTGATTGACTAAATTGGGATATCCACCTGATCTGAACTGATTCAATTTATAGGAACTCTACACAACCAACGGGCAATGGCCGAGCCAATTTATAGGATTACTGAGGTTTTTGATGCAACCAAACAGCCAGTCGTTGCATCTATAAATTAGATTCTGGAGTTGGCCAGGTGATCAAGGCCTAGGATTTATGTATGGGATGTTGTCCTGGCTTTAATTGGACTCTCCGCTAGTGGACGGAGGGATTGGGTCCCAGGAATTAGTCGAGTGTGTGGATGCTGGCCCGAACACCCTGTATTATAAAAGGAACACCAAAAAAAAAGATTCCGAGGATTACATGTTCATAATGGTCCAGAATGCTGTCGCCTATCTGCCTTTGCTGGTGTTATGGGCGGTTTGTTGGTGTTGGTATGGTACCACTGTTACAACAAGCAGAAAAATTTCGAGGATTTGGAATCCATGACTGTCAAATTCCGCTGAATTTATCGTTCGTGGCCTTTCTCAATATGTTATGTGTTTCTTATGTAGGAATGGTTTATATTTGTTATGAACATCGCACAGCAACCTATTACATTTTATCTTTTCACTCTGTGGCCTATTTTGTGGAGTGCAGCTCCTCTCCAATCCTCCTAAAATTGGAGGATCCTCCAATCCTATTTATGACCTGACACGTGGATGCTATTGAATCTAACAGCTGAAAACACTCTTCTCCTAACCTCCTCCTTATACAGGTAACACCCAATAACCTCTCTTCCACTTCTTCCTTCAGCCCACTCCCCTCCCTCCCCTTCTATCTCTCCACCGACAAACCATCACCATCCAACCCACTGAATTCATATTAATTGAAAACTTTGACATTTAAGATCTAGATGATCATAGCACTGAAGATAGCCCTAGCCCTAGATTTTGGGTTTCAAATTTCCGATTACCAAATGGTGGTCGAATAACGAGTTTTTTTTTAAGGTCTAATAACGAGTTAGCAGTCCACTTTTTTGATCTACAAAAATCGTTAAGTTCTCTGGTGGTGGGAATGGTGATGAAGTGTTCGCTATGGTTGGAAAACGTCTCTAATGGCTGAGAGTGAGAAGAAGAGGAAGGGGGAGAGAGAGAGAGAATTTTGTGTGTGCTCAACCACGTGGCCTTTCACTGAGTTGTACATTTTGACCGTTGGATTTGGATTGGTGGATCCTCCAATCATTTGAGAATTGGAGAGGAGCCAAACTCTATTTCGTGGCATCTTATTCATTCCTCTTGCTGTCTAATTTTAACTGTGTTTATGAGTTTGACCAGTGTTTAAACTTTAAAGGAAGGAATGCGTTGTTAGCCATGTGAAAGAGAGTCAAGTGCGATCACGGGCTGCCTATTTTAAGTTGTCAACCTTATCCTTATCTAGTTAATGTGATGGAAAACACTCACTTTCATATTCATTGTCTCCTTGTAAGCTACCATCATATACTTTTCATAAATATTTGTTTTTCGTGTACTTGGTGGATGCGTCTGTCAGGATTGTTTCTTGAACTCATTTTATGGTTTATTATACCTAATTCCCAGGTAACTAGGCCACTATTGTTTGATTGAAACATATTCAATGCTTCTTTTGACAGGTGTTGGAGGTTTCTCATACCTATACGAGCCACTGTGGTGGGTGGGCATGACAACAAGTGAGTTTATATAACTATCGTCTGTTCTATGGTATATTTGTTGGATCAATGTAGGAGCATCTGGAATTTCAGTTTCCGTGAAGTTTATCTATAATGGCCCCTAATTGGCATTGTTTTTTTTGGCTGATCGGGTCATGAACAAATAACTAAGAATGATTAAACATGATCAGAATTGAAATATTCCGTTAACCATGCAACCTTGTTAAAAACCCCTCATGAAGAATGGCAGGCCTTGGGAATTCTGTAGAGTGAAATCCATTATTACATGAATCCAATTGTGGTTGCTTTACCTTTGGATATTACTCCATATTTTCTAACCCCTTGTCTTTCGTTCTCTTTTTGTTTTTCCACTTGATGGTAATATTATCACGATATCAAGCACTGCATTTCCTTGTTACCCTGCTGCACAAATGGCTTGTATATTCTAGAAGATTAGAATGTCTACTGAAAACGTGAGTTCTAATGGCTAGTAATTTGTTAACAGTGATTGTTGGAGAAATTGCTAATTTTGCGGCTTATGCATTTGCCCCAGCTATTCTGGTTACTCCTCTTGGTGCGCTCAGCATTATTATCAGGCATGGTAGAAAGTTGCAAAATTATTTTACTTTGATTCCCTGGTTTGGCTGCTAATGACCACGTCGTGCTGCAGTGCTGTACTTGCAGATGTCATTTTAAAGGAGAAGTTACATATTTTCGGGATTCTTGGTTGTGTTCTGTGTGTTGTTGGTTCCATCACAATTGTTCTACATGCTCCTCCAGAAGGCGAGATTGAGTCCGTGAAAGAAGTGTGGGATCTTGCTACGGAGCCAGGTCTTTTCGTTTAGCTCTTCTTACTGTGTTTTTTCCATTTATTTATGCTGTTTTCATGCTTCACTTATTCTGTATTATTTGCTAGACTGTAATTAACGGGGTGTCATTTCCACTTTTCTTCTTGGTAGGTTTCCTCTTGTATGCAGCTCTCGTGCTAACAGCTGTCTTCATAATTATATTCCGCTATATCCCACAATATGGCCAGACACATATAATGGTCTATATTGGAGTTTGTTCGTTAGTTGGTTCATTGTCGGTATGTATTGGCTGTTTGCAGTTGGAGATTCTTGCATAATTTATTTCCCATTTTAGTTGCTTCTAGATTATTTAATCCAGGGATATTCTGTGACAGGTCATGAGTGTCAAAGCACTTGGAATTGCCTTGAAGCTCACATTATCAGGGATGAACCAACTCATATATCCCCAGACGTGGGCATTCGCTGCTGTAGTCATTACTTGTGTAATTACCCAAATGAATTATTTAAATAAGGTAATGAAGTTTTCTTGTCTTTCCATTTCCATTTATGGTTTGCGTTTTTCGTTGTCTTTCGCTATCGTTCATCTTTGGCTGTTTGGTTACACCTGTGCTAATTGTGTTACCTTCATTGCTCGAGTGCAGGCCCTTGACACATTCAACACAGCTGTGGTATCTCCCATTTACTATGTTATGTTTACGTCTCTAACCATTTTGGCAAGTGTGATCATGTTTAAGGTAATTATTTGGCAAATGAGGAACTTTAAAAACACTGTTGATTTGGGAGGTCCATTATATTTTTACGGTATAATTAATTCTGCCAACCAACTTTACTTATTTTGCGTTTCATTGCTTCTTGATATTGATATTGGGTGCCTGCTTATTCCCAACTTGTACTATGTTGCTCAACATTTCAAGTTCGTTTTGTGGGTGTACAGGACTGGGATAGGCAGAATGCAACACAGATTGTGACAGAAATGTGTGGTTTTGTGACAATATTGTCAGGGACCTTTCTTCTTCACAAAACAAAGGACATGGTTGATGGTAGGCTTGTTTACCTTTCTTTTGTTTTTCAGTACAAATTCGGGATAGTGTAGGCCAGTGAAGTTTAATTTTCCATGTCAGGAACTCGTTCCTCTTGACAGTTACACTCAGTTTTCGCAAGTCCAATCAAATACCAAGTATCTTTTAGCAAAACATGATACCATTGTCAACTCATATGCAGGCATGTGCACGTCGCCATCCATGCGAAACTCTAAGCACATGGATGAGGAGAATGGTTTTGGACAGGAAGGCATTCCTCTTAGGCGGCAGGATTCATTGTGACTGATGTAGCACCTCTGATTCATCGGATGAAGGGACCTCAACATGTCCGACTTGTATTTTATATGCATTGGATCCGCCCCCCTTGTTCGTGGATCCGCCCCTCTTGTTCGTTTACGGGGTACAGTTGGAGAAGAAAAGGGGAAGTTTTAATTCGTCCGTTTTCCCCTTGGTGAATCATATGTGGGGTGGCTTTCGAAAGCAGAGTCCCTTCCCCTCAAATGAAAGGGACAAGCGGAAATGAAATACGGAGCGTCCCTGGTTATATAAAATGGATTCTTTCTTCATTCTTTTGTGCCATACTGTTGCCCCCGTTTTTACAGGAATTGGCACTTTAATCAACACAACAAACTGTATCATTATGAATTTTCCCGATCTATAGTTTGTTTTGTTTGTTTTTGAACCTTGAAGATGGTTTTTGGGCCGATTGCACGCACCCATGACCACACACACCCGAGACAGGTTTTTATTCTTCAGCTGCAAAATAGCATTATGTTTGTTGGTACTGCTAATCGAAGAGAGACGCAAGTTCTTTTCGTAACTTGGTTGCATCCCTTCGATCTTCCCTTCTCATCCCTTTCCAAAGAATGAATTCAAGGACTTCAACGGCTATGGTTCAGATTCTGTTGTTGAAAAATGAGTCGGAGGGGTAAAAATAGGACAATCCACAGAGATTCCTGGAGAGAATAATTTCAAGGGGTTTGAATCCTGTCATCAAAGACGCTAATAGCAAATCTTACCATTGCGCAACCCAACCTTGTTTCTTCATTTGATTGCCTTTAAACACGAATTGAATACTCCAAAAAGGCTAGTAAAGGCAGAGCTTTCAAGCAGTCGATACAGACCTGAATCTGATATATCTATCAAAAATTGAAGTTTTCATTTTCTATTTCCATGATGACAAGATCCTTCGAAAAATACAACCGAATTTCACCCTTGTCTCTCCTATTCTAGTGTCTTATTACTTACTACGTACGTGCGGGGCTGTACTTCTTGCAATCACCATTGCCATGAATAAATTCACTTCTGACTACCCCTGCCTCTCTCAGGGTTAGTGTCTCAGAAGTCCGGGGAAGACCAAAAAACAGGGGGGCAAAACCATAGCAGTCCATCTTCAGGAAAATGTTGGAGTTCTAGTCTGTCTTCGGCTTTGCTTCAAAAGGTCAGATACAGAAGCACAATGTGTTGAGTTGTAATTGCATTTCTCGCAGCACGATTGAAGCAATTCAATGGCTTTCAGGCACCTGCACAATTGGAAAATGAACTTAAACCCAAGACTCATTACCTTAAGAAAGAGAGATAATAAGCACCCACTTGAAGCTCAAACTATAATCTAACTAAACCAGCAAAGTTCAAAACTATAAAACACTAAAACATCATAAATGAAGGTTGGCGCGATTGCAGGTTTTAACCGACCAGGACCATTTGATAGAGTGGAAGAACAGATCAATCAAACTTTGTGACTTTAATTGGTACATAAAGTCTATTGGGGCCGTCTATACTTCTGAGAATCCCTGGCTTCAGATTGTTAACTGACCTCACAAATAACCCAAATTTCAAAAAATAGGCTGTTGGACTGCAAAATCATCGTGGTAATCATGAAGTAATATAGGCATGCTGTGATGCTTTAACCAAATGCTGAAAACAGCTAATCAACGTGATAGTTCAAAGCTTCTAGCACATTATACAGATTTGTGGTGCAACATCGAGTTCTTGTCCTGGGTTTCCACTGCCTCCATGGAAGCAGTTTAACTTGCCATGATACGTTGATGAAGACTGTCTACCCATCTTTTGGCTATTAACTATTTGGATACCTGGAGAAACACTTAGGAGGATGTTTGAACTCTGAACAGTGAACACCCGTCATCTTTCGTTATTTGTACTTCCATTTAAAGGACGAGCTTGTTTTATGGCCCAAGAATTCTTAACTAGGAAAAAAGTGTTCTGAACAATAACTTCTTGTATTTGCCCAGGCCTCATTCCTCTTACCTTCAAATGAGTTTTGAGCCCCACAAAAGGGAAGCGATATGGGGCTCCAGATTCACACGGAGGGATGCCTGGCATCTATGAAAGCATGAAGACTGGAGATCTACTATTTATTGGAGGGTCATGACATTGAGGGTACCTCACCTGGTGATGTGTCTGACCTAGTAGAAAGGGGATATAAGGCTCCCTTTGCTTGAGCAATCTGCAGGTAAGTAACACCTCTGGTGGTGGCACCAAAATCTCAAACACGACAAAGTTGTAACCCAGCAACAATGTCGGGTGCTCTTCAAGAACGTGGAGGGGCATGGAGAATGTCCAATGTCTTATGGTGGGTCGCTAAACTCCTATGGCAGAAGTCCTTGCGGGAAACAGAATTAGGCACTTTGGCAAGCCCTCAACCATAGCCACCTAGTCACAAATCTCAGTAACCCAGCACCACGGGGCATGGAATAGCTCGGGCACTCCATGAGGGCAAAACCAATCCCCAGGGACTTTCTATGCCTTGCTCTCGAGTCTTGACCTAAGCCGGGAGCATCAGAGCCTTTGGAGAATAAATTCAAGAAATCAAGGGAAGGCTCCTCAATGGGATGGGAACAATCGGGAGGAGGCTTAGCTTTGATTGAGTGGGGGATGACAAATTCTATACGGGGTTTCGAGAGATCTTCCCTAAGTTCCTTGCCTCGAAGCTAATGCACCATCCCATTAGCCTCAGCGAGCACAAGTATATTCTGAAACGAGAAGAACACATAGTGTTGTATCCAATCCAAGTTTCATCTCATGAGACGGGCACGTGGAGTACCGTGCATACATAAAGAAACATGGCACTCTATTATCCATTACCCATTTGGGGTGAATTATACTTGTCTCCTTGCGACAGATTAGCAACAATCACTTCACCACAGTTCTTGGGTTAACAACTAACGAGTCACATTTTGGCCAACTAACATAAAGCAAAACATGCAAAACGCCATAAAGCCTAAGAAGGATAAAATAACCTCCCAAACATAAACTTGAGTGTTCCTGTTCCACTTAGCTCTAAAATCTCAACTTTGGAACGCACAACACAGTTACAAAATGGAAACAACATTAGAGACAAGCTGCCCATGAACACAGTAATAACTTTACATAAGGTTTTCAGAAGAGGCATGTTACTTAGCCACGTTCTACATAAACTAGCAGTCTAGCATCAAATTATCAGAGTTCAATTAAAAACTGTATACTAATAAAGAGGATTATCAATACAAAAGGGCACATTGAAAAATTGAACTCCGAGAATGGAATCAAACTATTAATAATCCTCCTTATTGAACTATCCAAATGTAAAATTCTAAACCCTATTCACTGCAAGCACCAAACCTTATCGATTGCCCTGTGAAAACGAAAAAGAAAAAGGAAAACGAAAGAAAGACGTCAGCGATCAACCCTAATCCTCAGGTCGATCGCCGACCCAAAAAATTGTCGGATTTTCCGCCAATTTCTGGAAACACGTAAATAAATTCTTCTTTATCGGGAGAAAAATTAAAAAAAAAAGAGGAAAAAAACGTACTTTCGAGGATCGAAGTTGTTCTTGGAGAGACAGGCTTGAATGTCGCAAGCATTCTTCTTGCACGGCTCCTTGCTCGGCTGTGGCATCTCTCTCTCTCTCTCTTCTCTCTCTCTAAAAAGAGTTGATCACCGTGGAGGAATGGCGGCGAAACGGTGTCCCTCAATTGCTCTGGAAAAGCGGGAACTCCACGCTTCCTAGGGAATTGCCACGTACTCATAAAGAAGAAAGGTAAATACGCTGGCACCCCTGAGGTTCTCGATATTGCACATCTCGCGTTTAAATTTGTACCACATTCACATCAGGACCCTTCACTCCCATCTCACGAGAATATATTTTTATTTTAAATTCAACATTAAGAATATTAAAAATGCACATATTAGCAGGACTGCCAGGACCATATTAAAAAAATCATGTTAACTTCGATAAAGATAAGTGTATTTATTTAGGAAAATGATTTTCACACTCCCCGTTTAATTATTCACACTTTTTTTTATTTATTTATCCACATGAAATTACAATATTGTCATTGAATGTGTGAAAAAGTGTATTGAATAAAGGATAAAATAATAAATTTAAGTGGATAAAGACAAAAAAAGAGTAAGAATGGTAAAGGGGGAGTATGAAAATAAATTCTCATTTATTTATCATGAACTAAAAACCTATAAGCACGCTGAATTGGAACATATTTGTCTCAAAATAAATTATTTATAATATCTGAAAAACATGATTTTCATACAATTCTCGACGACTTTTAAAACATGAGCATCTAAATCCCCCAAAAAAACCCTCATAAAAGCCCGTTACATGCCATTCCAAAACAGAAAGTCGACGTCTACCGCTCAACATTTATCATTACCCTCATCACTCATTTTCACCGTTCAAAAGTGTTTTGAATGGTTTGAATTTTAAAAAACTTTGAAAGAATTTTTTAAAAAATTCGGATCATTAATTATCGAGACGGACAGTAAAATATTGAGCGGTGAAACAGAGCGATAGGCGTAGCAGCACCACTGTATAAAATTGTCTACCGAATTGCTTCCAAAAAGGATAACATAAACTGGAAAGAAAACCATTGACTTTTCAACTATTAACCATCTATATCTAGTACTACCATATTATGTTACGAAGATTTCGTTCCCCAAATTGAAAATTCAAACTTATTTATCCATAAAAAAAATAAAATAAATCAAGGAATGCAAGGTGGTCCAATTATAAAAATTTATTCACAAAACACTAACCACAACGATAGAGTATGGTAATTCAGTTGGTTAGGATTCTTGCATCTCATTTGGAGTTCAGAAGTTCGAGTCTTTCCACTTGATATGTGTTCTTCCTGTACTAGACTTTTTCTTATAATGGACTTATCTCTTGTATTGGCGGAGAAAAACGATAGAGTATGGTTTAAGGTAAGATAATCACTGTAGTTAACTTAACCTTTTCTTGTTCCTCCCACGCAATAGATCCTTCGTGGACTCTCTCTCTCTCTCTCTCTCTCTCTCTCTCTCCTGCTCCTGTTGGGAAAGCAGAGGGCAGTTAATGGAGGGTTTAAGACCGAAACTAAAGCAGGCGTCCCTGCTCTGGCTCGATGGTTTACTGGACGCTTGTTGTCTCCACCGGGTCGTCATCTACTGTCTCAGGTTCCTTCTCTCTCCACACCCACGTATATACATATATATGCGCACACATATATTAGTGTACGTAGTTATGGGGACGTATGTTCACCTGTCCTTGCTTCAATTACACGCTTTTGATTCCTCTGATTCGACATTTTAATTAGCTTTTTATTTTTGTCCAACTGAAGGTCGAGACAACTTGCGATCCGAACAGGGCAGTGCTTTCTCTTGAACGGCCTGATTTTCCTAGGAAGGTATATCTCCAATTAGGGTTTTAAAAATAATCTAGCTAGCTTAATATTGTCTGGTTGAGTTTGTGGTGTAATGTATGAATCTGGATATGCCACTGTTACTTGTTGTCACTGCTAAAGTTTCTACCTTTCAAATTCTCTCCCTTAAAAACATGAACATTGGAAATTTAGGTTCACCCAAGAAATCAAAGTCCCGAGGGCAGACTCACGATATCCATGAAGCAGCTTTTCAACTTAAGTGAATAGAATATCGAAACTTGGCGATTGATGGTAATACGAGTTCTATATCTCGATTGCTTAAATGGGTATGCTGCAATTTCAGGACTATGAAAGCTTTAAAAAGGGAGAGAAGGGCTACTGACCCTTTTCGTTTTTGTTCACATTGTTTCTGCCAAATCCAGCCATTTTCCATGTTTTTGGAAGTAAAATTGAACTAGAAGATTGAAAACACAATCTTTAGGACAGTTCTATTCATTTTCTTTCACGAAGCCAATTTCTTTGGATAGCTATGAGTCCTTTGAACTGAGTGCTGAAAAGGGCATTTGTTGGAGGGAGATTTTGAAAATGATATCCAGTGAATCAAGTCTTTTGAACGGTGTCATGTTTGGATTCTTTCCTCTACTTTCCATTGAAGACAGCTAAATCCGATCTCGAATTACTTGAGCATGCTTACTGAAAGGCTTGAGCTACAAAGGGTGTCCATAAGGACCATAAAACATTCAAAGAAGGACCCAAAAATCTGCTGAAGTGCGTACAGCAGCAAAAAATTAGAGCAACCTGTAGAAAATTATGTTTCTTCGGGTTAGTCAAAACACTTGTCAGTGTGTGGATAATGTATGCGCTCAGTCTAATTGCTTTGGATGCAAGACTTCCTTAATTTACGGCTGCAAGTGAAATCAGAAAAGAGAAGGAGAAAGCTGATACACCAATCATTACAGTAAAGTATAATGCAAAGTAGAAGGTATAGGAATGAATAGAATCAACTTATCCTAGTTGTGGAACCAAAAGGGAAAGGACAGATCACGTATTTTGCTGTATTTACGTTAGGAGAGCGCTCTTCCTATCATCTTCATCCCTTTATTACTCTAGATAACTATCTCTGGCCCACTGCTCCGTCATGAATGCCCACATTCTCCACTCGCATATTCATGTGAATCATGTGAACCGAAGCCTCTATCAGCTTCCCCGTGTCCCTTCTCTAGACATTGCCATTGTATTGGTGAGACCACAATCGGAGCTTATATAATCTTTTTTTTTTTTGATCGGCTAGAGTAAAGATCTTCTAACTTGGTAGTTTAATGGGGAAATGTTGTCCTTCACTCAACCATTATCTTCAGTTGATATCTTTTTTATACACATGGTGATGGTGGTGTATAGGCCTTTGTGAGATTTGCCCAGTTTTTCATGAGTGTGATTCCCTTATTGCCTTTTCTAGTAGTGTTGATTACTTGTAAAGAAGTAGAGCACAACTGATCGGCATTCTCTTTCCCATGGAGTCAACATGCCATTGTTATATCAGAAACCGAGATAGATTCCATGTCAACAACAGCTTTATCTCCATATATTTGCTCCCTGAGATATCTTATTGGTCTTCAATTCCTCCTGCAATGAACTCCTGCCGGCTTCCTCTTCTAGCACATACGACATGCAGCCCAATCACCTGTTTGCCATTTAGGGTACAAACAAGTTGAAAATGATTGAAGAGGAGAAACACCTTTCCCTGTCATTCAATACTCCCTTTATCACATATTGTATGTCCTTTTTTAGAAGCCGTGCCATATTTGAATAAAAAAATAACGCATTTCATACTTTGTTAATTTTTCCCATCAATTTAAAGATCTTTTAAAAGGACATACACTTTGGATGGAGGGAGTGTGATTGAAGAGAAGAGACAGTCACTATGTCATTTACACAATAGGAGGCCTGAAAAATGAGGTTGAATTGATTGAGGTAGTGTAAATTCTGCCAGCACGTGCCAAAAAAAAAACTGGGGATTGAATGTTTAATCAGCTTTTTGACCATTGTCTGCCATAAGCTTGTTCCCTTTGATGTCACTAGAGTAATTTTTTTATTTGCCACTTTTCTATTAAATGTGCTATTTATTAATAATTTCTTTAGATGAAGTAATCAAAAATTATATTCATGTTGACGGTTGAATTTTAGAGGTCAATCTCCGAAGGAGTAATATCTCTCTTTCATTGTCAATGGAGTATTTATCGTTAGATGTATTTTTGAGCTGTGAATTTCAAGTGCAACCTAATATCTTAAATTACTTGATTTCTGGTTTTTGCAGTATATTTCTTCTATATTCAGTTATAATTCCAACACTACAATGGATATTACCTGATCAATGCCCACATAATGGAGAACCTTGCTCAATTGATGGTATCTCAAAACTATATTCCTTCTTACGTCTTGGACTACTACAACTCTTTTATGTGAGTACTCATTTTTTAATCTTCTCTCTTGTAGTTTTTATATTTTCAAGCACGAGAAAATGTGTTGTAGTGGTTTTACTGACTGCCATTCAAGTAATCTACTAATCTTTTGCTGGGATACTTGTGGATGGTATATATTTTCATCGTGTTACGGAGATCTTGTAGTTTGTTAAAGCATTAGCATGCACGAGAAATTATGCAAACCATATGCATGTGGTGGAATGTGTTTCCTGGCTCCTCGTGTTGGAGGATTGTTGTTTGTTGATATCCAGTCTTATCATTGCAGTTTTGGAAAATGTCAAAGTTTCCATTTGTTTGCAAGTGTCTTTGTAGCTTATATTTCGGCTTAATAGCTTAGGTGCAGATAGCAACTTAGCAACGAGAGGCATACGTACATTTGAGAGCCTTATTATGATCAAGTCTTATGCAACCAGGTGAATGGAGTTGTTCTAGATCTATCTTATGGAGAATTCTGCTGTAACTGTTATTCATCTGTCGATTACTAGTGACATGTCAGCATAGAAGCAGAAATGAAGTTGTGTGCCTAACTGTCATAAATTTGGAGGGTGAAGCACTTATACTGCTTTCTACTCTGGAACAAACAATACTGTCTTTGTACTGAAGTTTTTCATCTCTCATTTGGTTGCTATTACCTTGATTTGATAGATCATGCTAGGAATTCTGAAGTTGAAATTTCTTGAATATACAGTAAGAAACTATAGTAATAACAAGAAGCCCCATCTGCATAAAAGGTTGAAAACCAGTTGATTTATAATGAGGAAATCGATTACAAATGATGTAATTCTTTTCTAAATGCGGCAATGTATGGTATACCTGTGTTATGTTGATGTTTTCGTTTATGTAGTGGCATCTATTTTGTAGTGGTTGATCAGTGTTTGTTGAAATGGTTAGAGAAGTACTCTATTAGTTGCTTTCATTGGGTACTTTTGCACATCTGTGATAAGTCGTTTTTGTGTTCACTGAGGTACTTTTTCGACTTCTAGATACAAGTTTCCCTTTGATTGGTTCTTATTAGATCATTTGATTCTGTACAGGTATTGTGGTTCTATCCGATGTATGTATTCAGCTTTATTCTAAGCACCATGTGGTACTGCACTATCTTTTTGCTTTACTTTTGTCGTCATTTCTTCGTGTTGGTCATTAACATGCCAGATCTTTGAGCCAAGAGGACTTTGGCCCAACGGCATATGGAGTGCACTTTTGTGCTTAAATATCAGGAGTTCAACTCCTCTTCCAAGGTTCTAATCAGAGACAAGAAAGGATAGTTTCTGCATCTGTATATATGTTTAGGGCTGTAAACGAGCCGAGCCAAGCCTTTCTTTGGTATGTTCAAGATCGGCTCGCAAATTATGGACCAAGCTCAAGCTTGGCTTAAGCTTGAGACGAGCTGCTATAAGTGGACTTGAGCTCGGCTCGAGGGAAACTTTCAAGGCTCGAGCTTGGCTCGCGCCAGCTCGGAAATGATTGCGAGTATCAACAAACAGAAAGGTTTGGGTTGAGTCGTGTTCTTATAGAGCTTTCTAGGTTTCCTCTTGCGTTGAGGGAGCGATGTGGGAGTGGGACAAAAGGAAAATGGAAGCTGAAGGTTTTTACTCGTCCCACATTGACCAAAAACAGTTGAAGGAGGAATTCATTCCTCTTTAAAAGCTCCTGGTGGACCTCTACCACATACGTGTCCCTATGGGCCTTATGACAATTAAGTCATGATGACAGCTAATTCTGGCAGTCAAAGGTGAAGTAAATATACACATATGTACACCTGAGCTCGCGAACCAACTCGAGCCGAGCTTGGTTTAACTCGGGCTCGGCTCGTTTACCAAATGAGTCAAATATCCTAGCTTGAGCTCGTTCATTTAAGTCACAAACCGAGCTGAGTCGAGCCGTTATCGAGCCGAGCCTCGAGCTGCTTGCGAACGGCTGGCTCAGTTCTTTTGCAGCCCTTATCTACCATGGGGTTCCAGTGTGATAACTAATTGACCATTACACCCTTGGCTAGTAGTTTACCTTAGTTCTTTTGCCAGCTAAACTGTCCTCAAATCGTGTTTGTCAATTAATTGTGGAAAACTTAGGCATTTGTTTGGCTGTTGGGTGATGTGAACATTATACTAGCACAGTTTACTTTTTGTTCTTTCGAGTGTGTTAATATATCGATATGAGGAGCATCGGGCGTAAGCTTATCAAATAGTATGGTAAGAGTTGGAATGTAGGACAACGGTTAGCAAGGTATAAGTTTGGTTTAAAATGCCCAGGCTGTGTTTAAGCCTGAAATGTGGGCATCACGCATTGGGACTAAATTTTAGATTGGAATCTTGGGAATCATGCTTAAGATTTGGAAGAAGTACACTGTTACATACTTTTTCTACATGACATCATGTAGTAGTGGTGAGATTTGTGAAACTACATCCTCTATTAAGGTTGAATACTGGATTACTTTATCATGTTAATATTGTTTCATTTCAGTTCTTTGAATTTGAAAGAACCTCTTAATCCAGGTACAATGATATTGCTAAGTTTGGTTTTCTTGTGATTGGAAAACAAGGGCCTACCCCAACAGAAATGCCAGGTCAACAGGAGCTATCAAGCTCGTCGAATGCAACTCAGTTGGATAAACGTATTGACCTTGGGGGGTAAATTTCAAACTTGGACTCTTTTGATGGTTTCTGAAAGGATGGATTACTGCCAAATAGGCATTGCATCTCAATACAAGACCTAGGTGTTGGATTACATGTGAGACATTTGCAAGGTTTTTTGTTTTTTTTTCCAGGGCCATGATTGGAATAGCCGAACAGGTCTATTCAGTCATCCTTTTGAATATCTTCTTCCTAGAGGTGAAATAGATCTTTTTAAGTCTTCTGTTATTGGCTTTTTATTTGTTGTTTTCATGCCTTAGAAAATTTGATTTGAAGGTTTTCTTTTTATTTGTAATCTCAACGTATCTATGTTTTTTTTTTTGGTAACTAACGTATCAATGTTCTTTTAAGATATTTTTCAGGTTTATGTAACTGGATTGATACCTTATATGGGGAAGCCACTGAATTTCTTACTTATTTCCTGGATGTATGCTTACTACTGCTTTGAGTACGTGGTTAATTTGCTATATGAAGTTTATATATGTGTTACCTGGACCTGGTATTAGGTAGATAGTAGTTTATTGACATTGTACAATGTCTAGGTACAAATGGAATTTCTCCGGACTAAGTTTGGGCAAAAGGCTTTACTTCTTCGAATCCAACTGGGCTTTCTTTGCTGGTTTTGGTAAATTTTCTTTTTCACCAGAGTTGACTGATAGCTAGTTAGTTACAATTGACCTCACCTTAGCTGTTGCCTGAAGCTGCTTGAAACTGCAACAAGATACATGATTGATGATTGCTGCGTTAATGTTGCACACATGCATTGGACTGTTGACTTAAATTAGGGGGCTGTGGTAGTAGACTAATATGGTTATGTGCGTTCTGATTTCTCAGGGAGCCCCTGTGTTCTGCCTTTATTCTTTTTCACTCCTCTTGTGAGCTACGGGATCATGGCTATACTCTTTCCACTGGTCTCTCTCTCTCTCTCTCTCTCTCTGTTTTAACATTGTTGCTCATTCACATATTGTCCTGATATTGGTGGTTTTCTTTGGCACTTTCTGTTCTTACACTATCATTCCTCATATATACACACGCCTGATTAAATTTGCAGTTTTCATTCTTGTATGTTGTTGCTGGTGGGACGTGATTTCATACTAAAATTGCAGTTTTTACGGAAGATGAATTAGTAATTGTTGTACTCTTAAATAAGCTGATGATATGACAAGGTGGACACGTCAGTTTATTGATCATGCTTTGACCCTAATCTTCTCGTGGTAATCCAATCTGAGGATGTGGTAGGCTTCTTATGTTATGGTTTGTGAGAAATATAGAGCAGATGCATAGTGGGATATCTCAGTTGCATTATTAGGCTTGGGATCACATCTGACTAGTTTTGAGTACGTACTTAGTAACTTGAGAGTGACATGGAGCTGTGTTTTTATCAAATCCTGTTTGATCAAACTAGGATGTTGCTGCTAGAGCGATTTCAATTTATGACTCAGAGCAGATTTCTGTGGTACAGAATAAAAGTGGACTCGTATACGTTAAATTCCAAAGGGACCCCTTTATGATTATGACATGTGAGATTACATTCAGTCTGTGATTATGTAGGGTACAAGAAAGTTAAAAGCGACAACCTCTTCCTTCTCTTCCCCTTGAAGCTATGACAAGCTCAACCTCTGTAAGAGAATACCATTGCACCCCAAACTATGGTAAAACAAAATCAAAAGCTCTCTCACGAGTAGGCAATGGATAAGCATATTTGTTGCCACACACCATCCTGTTTACACATAGAGCACCAATTCACAATCACATGTTTTCATGGATTCATATTATCACTAATGATGATTTTACCATGCGCTGCACACTAGGAAAAAATGATCAAATGATTCTACCTGAGTACAGCTGGATTTATATTACTTCGATTTTGTAGAATCTTTCCCTTCCCCAATAATTGCTATTCGATACAATCTCTTAGGTAGTCCCATCAACGGTATCATCCCCTGTTCTTGCTACTTTCAACATAACAAAATATCCCAAGAATTTACCATTTTCTTGCAACTGTGTGATTAACATGTGCCCAACCTCTTCCCCACACTAAAAATGTTGCCGAACATCACCCTCCCATCACCCGTCTGCCCTACAAAAATATCCCACATGTTTGGATCTCTTTACAAAAGACCAGTGCCATGTGACATAGTCACCAACTCACCGCTGATCTAAAAAGAAAATGTGACATAGTCACCTATAGTGAGGCCCAATCCCCACAATGGCAGCCATAGTAAGCCACTCTTCACCATTTATCATGCTCATAGACACTTCTCCGGTTCCCCCTAGCCACTTCGTTAAGAACGCTTGCTTATTAGTCTCCAACGTTTTAATGTCAGTGCAAACTGAATTGCAATTCCATCAAAATGGTATGTAAATACTTGACGTCCTCTCCCATTTCAGTGCACAAAAGAACCCCTTATACCTTTTTATTTTCCTTCGAAATTTCTGTATCCTCTTTGCCCATGCTGAAATTTTTTTGATGGTGTAGGCAGACGAGTATAATACTGCCAATTGTAGAGGAATATTTTATTGCTTGTCACATGTGTCCTTATGTTCTAGCAGTTAACCATTTGATCTCAAGCATTCTCTTACTTGATAATCTATTTCGGATGACTTTTCGTCGTTCTTTCACACACTATTTTCAAACTTCCAAAGACGTGCTTTCCTCCCATAGTTACGTTTCAATTCTTCTCTTTCCTAATCCCTCAAGTTTACAATCTTCTTTCTTTCTTTGCAACAGCTTTCTAACTGCATGCTTGCATAAATAGTATTAACTGTAGTACATTGTAGTTTGTTCTGACAGCAGCAGGCTCAGATGCTGACGAGCTCATTATTTCTCAAAGAAGAAAATGGAAGGGTGCAGGTTTGGGAAGGCTTCCAATATTTTGTGCCGCAGATTATATGTCGTAAGTCCTGTTTTTCTGCATCTCCCGGCTTAAATTTTACTTTTGGAGATTTTTAGTAATATTGTTTATAGAGTTAGAACTCTTTCCCATCATTTTGTATTTAATCTGGTAAAACTTAACCAAGCTCCTTTGGTGCATCAAAATTGCTTCATTTGGAATATTTTTCTCTTTACGTTGTCAAGAAATAGCAGCAGAAACAGTATTATGGTTCTTAAATCTCACTACCGTTGACGAGAACAATGGAATTCTCCCTCTATTCTTCATCAAAAAGTGGATAATTTAGTTATACACAGAAAATAATGTAGCCAGGAGAAAACACTCTTCTGGTCTTTGGTAATGGAGGTACTCATAGAGCTGGTCAACGAGAATTGCTAAAGGGGTGGGGTGCAGGTTTTAAGTCTCGGACATAGACCCTATTCCATGTCATAGAGGAGGACTTTTTCTGAGACATTTTTCAATTAACCTAGTGTCTCCAGTGTGAACATCTGGAGGGCATATTTACGTGGAAGTATTCGGCACCCTATGGTATCATATCAAACATGGTGAATTGACATGGGAGTGTGTGTTCAATGATATGGAGACATCCCCAATCATCAGTTAAAATAACACAAAGTTGAGACCATTTTTTTTGCTCGACAAAAGTTGAGACCATTATTGCGATCAAATATGGTTTCGGATACAATACGTGAGACAAATCATTGCCAGATTAAATGCTTTTGAGATCTTGGGCTCACTCGACACTCAATTCAAAATGCATGACTCGACTCGATTTCTTTAGAGTTGAAAGCCAGTGTAATTGCTTGTTGGTGCTGGTGGTGATCTTTTTTATCTGCTTACCCTCTCAAAGATGCTTTTTCTTAGATACTTTAATGATGCACCAAAATATATACCGTTTTCTCAGGAAATTTTGTTATCTTCTACTATTGTTACTTTCAGCTAATAAAGATTTCTTGCAGTGGACACTGGACAGTATAGAAAAACACATTAACAAACATGCTGCTTGTTTACAAAAATTCTAGCAAGTGTCGATATGTTACGAAATACGCATTTTATGGCATTTGACACATGTTCATTCTGAAATTCATTCATTTTCCAGAAAGTGAGTGGATGCAAAATTCGTGTTGAACCTGTGTTACCATTAACCATTGCCCCGAATTAGTCAAAGCAAAATGCTGTACTAGTTAGAAAATGGTGGGATGGAGGTGCTCTTTATCATTAGAGAGTCCTTTCATATGCCACTAATGCTGCTTCTCTTGATTCATCTTCTTTTTATGCAGGATGCGTGTCTTGTCTTTCTTCCCCATGAAATCTCGCGACCCAATTCAAGTTGACAAGGCACTTTGAGAATAAGCAACTTGATGTGGCACACCGCACCTGAAGTGTCGATGTGTAAGTCGAAAGTTGAAACCCAACTTTTTTCTACATTACGCTGATATGTACGTAGTTTTTGACGTTCTATTCTGAAACCACTCTGCTGTTAACGATAGATACTTCCTGTACATATTATTCAGTTACATAAGTGATTCATTGAGCAGATAACCTGTGTCGTTACCGGAAATGGTGATTTGGGAAGTTCTGCTTGATGTTGTTATACTTATAGAGTGCAGCAGCTCGAGGTAAAAGTAAAGTAGCAGCTGTACTTATGTCTGTATTTAGGAAACTCTGTGACTAAATCAATATTTGTTGACACTGACAGCATTATACACTGAAAGCCTTATTGTTCTTTGATTTTTTTTGGGAGAAAAACCAAGCATTGTTGTGTACAGGACCTGGAAATCAATATTTGTTGACACTGACAGCATTATACATTAGTAGTCATCATGCTATTGACGCACACAAGTTTCCACACGCTAACATGGTTGGGGGCTCCACACATACCGCGTTGTGCATTTCGGGTGTAACTACTCTACACATTACCTTGAGCAAATTACATGTGTCAGTCGAAAAAAGTGAAGGGTGGCGTGTGTTCATTTTTCTTAATACCAATACGATTCGGTTGGACATTTACCAATATTCGATTACCTTGGTTCTTATATGATTATTAACGCATGAAGATTTGTGAACTGAACAACTTGAATTATCGCATTATGTCTATTGTTATGGTGGATCCATTTAAGTTGCAAAAAGTCTAAAAATACAACGTTGAAACGTAACTCCGGATGCAACTGTGTTGCAGTTGTATCCGAAGTAGTGTTGGTAGCTTTGCTATGAAGAGACTACTCCATTAATCAATCCCTCCATCAGTTGCATGGAGCTAGCATAGAATGCTAGGTGGTCCATATGAGTGGGAAAGTTCACCTCAGCTGTGGACTTGATCACATGGTAAAACTCTGCAACTTTCAACCCCATTGATTGGAGCACGTGTAGCGCGTGGTGAAAGAATTTATTCTCCTTTTTTTTTTTTTTAAATGTCATTGAATTTATTCTCCTATATGTCTTCATTAATTGGTGCACGTGAAGCGCGTGGGAAGGAATTTATTCCATATACTACAAGTTGCATATAATGTCTCTATAGGCTTGGATTTACACATTATTTGTAGTAAAATATTTCAACAGAGTAGATAAAATCAAATCCAAACTCCATATTTAGTAAATCATACTTTTACTTTTGAGATTCTACTCAAAAGTATTTTTTTTTTTTGATTTGTTACTAAATTTTTTTTAGTTTCGAACATAATATTTTACTTTCGAGATTCTTCTCGTTGAGACAATCAATAATCTGAAAAAAAAAATTGACTCAAAACCAACAAATGCGATTTTTTTTAATAGAGATAAAAAGATAATTCTTCAAGTTTATTAAGCCAAAATAGACCTTAATTGTGTGTTAATATCATATTTCTATATTCATATGTAATATATACTTCCATTTATGCACGTGAGTTTAGGATAATTCTACAACTTTTACCACCCTTACCACCAGGGACCAAAGCTAACGAGTAATGATTCAGTGGTCTCGGGGCACCGCCACGTTGTGTCCTAACACCTTTCTGCACCACATATTTTTGTACGGTTAGTGTGTAAGCTCCACAACGGTAAAGAAGGGTACTAGGGCATCACGTGATGGTGTCCCAAGATCACTGAATAATATTTCCTAAAACAGATCATTAGCCGAGCCGCCCACATTCTGTCTTCTCCCGAAACAGTAAGCTCTAGCACAATTTTTAATGAAAGGATGATTTTTTAAATTTCCCTCATACAACAAAACAACATAACAAGAACCCATCTAGTCCCCAATCATTGGGGGTATGGGCGGGAGATGATTGGAGACAGACCGAACATTTGGCAATATATACACAAAGTGGCTGCTCTCAGAATGCTACTGAAATAGTGGCCCCCCTAAACCTCCAAGAACCGAGGAGCTACATGGATGTTTTGTTGTAGAACCATGTCCCTAAATCAAAGCCAAATGGCATCAGAGAGGGCAGGCCTAGAGACCCAAATTAATTTACGTGCACATTACCATGCTACCTTCATCAATTTAGGGGGTCAAAATAGTCTACAATTTTGTTTTTAGTATTTATTTTGGCTAATATAAAAGTCAATAACATATTTTTTTTTATAGCTGGAATTGCGGAATAGTGGAGGCGGAAAGTAAGTTGCCCCATGATGCCAAGAAAATGACTAAAGTAGGATTCAAAGTTTTGAATGCAGATATCAAGTTCTACTTGAACTTGAGTAATTGTAATTTCTAATTGACTAAGGTTCTTATTTTTTAACTACTGCTTATTTTTTGTTTTACGAGAGAGATTTTTATCTCACAATATATCACCTTTAATTCAAAAAATATGATAATATTTAACAACACAGCGACATAATTAGAGCCAATCAAGTGTGAGCTCACAAGTTATTTATTTATCTCCATTGGCAACATCATATCTCACTATAGTCTGCAAATCTTGCGGGTGTGATTGCACGTTTCCAAAGTAATAGTGTTGATCTGAGGTGATCTGGGTAATAACAAATGAAAGACACTCACACCCAATAACTTGCGGTCTGGCGATCCGAGGCCTGGCAATCCTTTGTTTGCGGTCGACGTTTTGGTTCTTAAATATTCTCTCCGTCCCTTTGTAAGTGTCATCATTATACCTTTTACATCAATTTTTTCCTCCACTTTCCCTACTTACCCATCATCATTACACTTTTACTCACTAACTTTTCAAAATGAAATCTATTTTTAAGGACAAAATAGACAATGCACCAACTTTTACCCACTAATTTTACAAAATGGACACTTATTAAGAGACAGCCCAAAATGGAATACTGGACTCTAAATAAGGGACGGAGGGAATATAAATTTTTAGCATGAGTTTTTTCTTTTCCCAAAAACCAAAACTTATGGAGCTAATAAGAAATAACTAAGTGGAAATCACAAAATTGCTAATTCAAGCAAAACCCTAATAGGATGTTCTGAAAAATATTGACCAAGATTTCCATTTGGGTTAAGTGATGTCATGAGGTGGTTGTCACTATTGGAAGCAGCGTTGGCAATATCAACTAGTTTTTGGAAACAAGATGTGGAGTATATGGTACGATTGATATAGTAAATAAAATTGGTGGGGACAATTATAAATAGACAGATGTCTGGGGGGCCCATCGCAAAACCCCCCACACCAATAAAATAATGTGGAGAAATGATTAAGCCACGGAAACAGAGAAAAGTCTTCTGAAATTGACTGTGCAAGTCAATAGCGAAAGTCACCCTCTCACTTTTTCTGTGTGAATATGGAACTTGTGGGCTGCTGTAGACAGCCGCATTCAGTACCGCTCAATTTCTCGTTCCAAAAAAATAGGCGGTCCGAATTTTAAAATAACTCTTTTAGGAGAGAGTGTACTTTTAAAGTCGGACCATTAATTATCGAAACGGACGATAAAATTGAACGCTGCTGATGCCCAAATGAAAATAAGAACACACACCTCCAAGTCTGCACACTTTCCCTTTTCTTTTCAAAAGGTTTTATTCCATTTGATTCCTCACTTGATTCCAATAGAAACATATGAATTTGTATTTAAATCAGTTTGAACATTTAATTCCATTTTTTTTTGATAATCACATTTAATTCCATTTGAAATGGTGAACAAGGGACCATAATTCTCTGGGAAAAATTCAAAAAAATTGCTAAGTGAAAATAAAGAGTCAAGAGTAAAAAAATAAGTAGGTCCCCCCCTACTTATCACTTATCACTGAACACGCTCCACCAACGTGATTATGAGAGCCTTAGAACAAAATTTGATTATGTCTCTTTAGAATAATATGATCAATAAAATAAGATTCAAACAAATTAAAAATTGGAGCAATTAATTTTTAACCATATTTTTAATATATAAACGATCCCAAAAAATTTGCTGAAATTTTCAAAAAGAATTTTTAAAAAATTCCCTACTTCCAACATTTCTCTCTCTATCTCTTTCCACTTATTACCCGAAAACATCAGCCCCTACCCACTCACCAAAATGGCAACGTTTTGGTTAAATAAAAATTTCTACTTAATTTTTGGGACCGTTTATACCCAATAAATTCATAGTAAATTCATAGTAAATTAAGTGCTCCAATTTTTAATCCGTTTGAACGGGTGTGAAGATTTTATTATTCTGATGAAAATAAGAACACACACCTCCAAGTCTGCACACTTTCCCTTTTCTTTTCAAAAGGTTTTATTCCATTTGATTCCTCACTTGATTCCAATAGAAACATATGAATTTGTATTTAAATCAGTTTGAACATTTAATTCCATTTTTTTTTGATAATCACATTTAATTCCATTTGAAATGGTGAACAAGGGACCATAATTCTCTTGGGCATTTTGTTTAGCGGGCTTGTTCATTGTTTTGCACTTGTGGATATCATCAACCATGTCAAGAGTAAGATTTCTCCGTTACCGATCATCGCATCATAGTACCTTACGGAAATATGCTGATTGATGTCGAATCGACATAAACTTCAACGTTTTAAAGATGAACAATCTGGATTGTCAAATTAAACGACCCAGAGAGGTTCAGGAAATACCCAAAGATTATCTGGTCTCTTTTAGGGACTACAGAGATCGTGACTCTTAATCAATTACATGACGGATGAACATAGTACTTGCTCTCCAATCCGAGTGGTTAATAATGCATGTAAGAATAATCAAACTCACAACACAGGGATCTGTTTTCCTAATTCCAAAAAACCCAACCAAACCTGAGCCAGCTTTCAAACAGCAATTGTACGTATGGTACCAGATAATCTAATTTACCCACCAGAAAGGGAAACAAAATTCTTCTTTATTCTCAGTTTGCTTATTTTTTTTGATCAAAACTGGAATGCGATGAAAAAGTATCTAAACAGATCTCACGCAGACATTACATAAAATGTCCCTCGAAATTAGCCTGGAATTAAGGACAAGTAGGTTTGTTTAAAAAACAAGCAAAAAAAGATGGAAATCGACTATTCTCCTCCCTAGTCCAGTCAAAGATAGACCGTCACACTGGGACTAAGGAATTCACAAGAGATTTCTCTCTTGTGGCCTGACCCCAAAAGATTGCCAAATATCAAACTCAAGATGCATGTTCGGGTTTACAGCTCATCCGTGTTGCCGGCCACTTGGGGTACCTCATCGATCCCTATTACTACTTGAGCTACTCGTTGGTCGTTATGGAACATGTTTTGAAGAATTCATGAGAAACAAAGGCCGAAAGAATTAACATAAACACCACTTTCATTCTCTTGTGGAGCAAAAGAGAAGCTAAAAAAAAAAAAATTTGTTTAGAAGTTTTTTCTGAAAAGCGAAAAATCGCATTCTCCTTTTACATGTTTTCTCATACAAACAAAGCAAATTATAGATATATAGTAGTAGTACTAAACACAAACAAATATATATCCTCCTATACAATCTCTCTCTCTCTCTATTCACTTCTAAGTCCCTTTGGACGATACCTAACATATTACATTTCAAATCCTCCACAACAATGTAGAAAAGAAAAAAAAAAAATCCAAAACAAAACAAATTGGATTAACAAACAGAACCCAAATGAGAACAAGGTACCTAGCTAGATTGAAATCAAACTCAAACCACTCAAATCTTCATAAAATTCAACTTCTAAATCTGCAAAAGAACAAGCCCACCACAGTGCACCCTTCAGTTCCAAACCCACTAGAAAAATGTGCAACCAATAATTCTAAGTAAATTATCAGGTATGAAATGAAATGTATGAGTTGAGGATTGAGATGAACTAATTACCAACTTCCGTTCCAAATGTCATTGAGACTCGTTTGGGTCATCTTCTCCACTATCGGTAGTAGCTTGAGGCTGATTTTGTTGCTGATGTTGATGGTGATGGTGCTGATCCAACGGATGATTTTGCTGCTCGGAATTCATGTTCAACCCACCTCTGGAGTAGGCATTGAGAGCAGCCAGCATCCCCAGATTAGTCTCGGACATTCCCAACCCAAGATGCTGAGAAGGTTGCTGCTGCTGCTGCTGGTGATGCTGTTGTTGTTGCATCAGCATTGACCCTAGCTGCAGCGGGTTCGCTCTCCCCCCTTGAAACTCGAAGTTCCCCGGAGGAAAGTTAAACCTCGGCATGAAATGCAGCGGCGTGTTCCCGCCCGCTGCGGCTGGCGCGGCTGCGAAAGGCCACATCTGGGGCTGGTCCCCGGACGTGCCTGCGGAAACGGCCAGAGACTGGCCATTGCCGCCGGCACCTCCTGAAGCGGCGACCGGCAGCATCCAGAAGGTGTTGCCGGTCCCGCTGCTGGGTGCCGGGGCCACCGCCCACATGGCCGTGGCCGGCACCGGCATCATGTTGGCGTTTCTCAAAATACCCGACGACGGCCCTCCGGCTTCTTGTTGCTTGAATTGTTGCTTATTCGAAGGCGAAGCGGGCCCCGCTGACCCTTCTCCTCCTGATTCTTCTTTGAACAAATCTTCTCTGAATCTCTTTCTCATATAATTCTCAGTAGAATTTCCTCCACCTCCGCCTCCTTCCCCTCCTCCGCCGCCACCGCCAGGCATGGCCTCAGCAATTTGATCAGCCGTCATAAGATGAGGCTGCTGGTGGTGATGGTGTTGCTGTTGAAACCCTAGCATATGAGAAAACCCTTCTTCATAAGGGTGGTGGGCCAGCGCTAGAGCTCCATGGAAAGAGTGAGGAGCGGACTTCGACGGCGGAGCGGAGAGCGTAGATCCGCTGCTCCGCAGCGAGACGTTGAGCGTCGAGAAGTTCGCCGGAATCGTGCCGGTCCCGGTGGCGGCGATAATCGCCGGCTCCGCCTGCTGCAACAGCCACTCTATGGTCTCCCCGTCCGACTTGTGCTGCAATTCTCTCGTCAGCTGAAAAACCCTAGCCGCACACGTGGCCGGCATTCTTATCCTCCGCCCCCTCCCGTCCACCTTCGTGTGGCGGTCCTTGGTCGACCTCTTGGGCGGATTAGCCGCCGCGACCGCCAGCTGCTGGTTGTTCTTATCCGATCTGGTGGCGATGGCCAGCGACGCGTCGACGAGCTGCGGCGGCTGGGCAGAGGAGGAGGTCGAGGCCGCCGTAGACGACGCGGAGGGCGAAACGGAAGACGACGCTCTATTCGCTCCGCCGGGCGCGGCGGCGGGGGAAGTGGCGGAGAGGCCAGTTTGGATGGAAATCGGGAGGAGGAACGGGGAATTGTGGGATCGGGGATCAAAGGGGCCCGGGCGGTGGGACGAGGAGGAGAGGTGGGGCGGGGGGTGTAGAGAGGAAGAAGCGGCGGTGGAGGAGGTGGTGGTTTGTTTATTGGAGTGTTGGTGGTGTTGGTGTTTTTGTTGTTGCAAATCTGTTAGTTCCATGTGTAGGTGTGTGGGGGTGGGGTTAGTGGGGCTTTAGGAATTTTTTCTTTTGTGGGTTCAAAGGCTGATGCTAATTCAACACCATCATCCCCACACACCTCCTCTCTGGGCTCCTCTCTGCTCTTCCTTGGGTTGCTAGCTGTTAGAGAGAGAGAGAGAGAGAGAGGAGAGAGAAAAGGCTTTTTTTAAGGGTTTGGAGAGACTTGGACCTAAACAAAGGCTAGGACTGAGAGTTTGTGATGTGGGGTTCTTTGGCTTTCTGATTGACCCTTGTCTTCTTCTTCCTTTTCACTCAAGTTTTGTAGTCCAGGAGAGAGAGAGAAGAGAGAGAGAGAGTAAAGAGGTGGGGGACCTGAGAAACAGTAGCAGCAGAAGCCCCGCTCGTGGGGTCTCCCTCTCTCTCTCTCTGTTAAAGGAATGTTGAAAATGGCCAATTTGACAAAATTACTGCACCATGCATGGGAAAAACTTTACCAGTAAAATTTTGAACCGTCTGGTATAAAGATCCCTATCTGGCAAGGTTTTGTTTAAATAAGGGCCAATGCGTTCCAATATCGTTCATATATGGCTATTCAAAAAAATACGATGAACCGTGAAACCGGTCCGAATTGAATCGATCTGTACTTTTTGAATTTTGTCCGTGGATTAATGGTCCGGACACGAATTGAAAAAAATTAGAAAACTGTGACTCGCTATTCGGTCCACGGAATTTCAGTATTTCATTTCCTTTCAAGTTCTTTTATATTATGTACTATAATGATACAATCCTATTAGTGTTTAGATTCTTTTGAATCTGAATTCTCAAGTAGCCTTTGGTAGTTTATGTAACAAGTACTTTCTGGTGGTGTTAAATTTAATTCTGAATGTAACCTTCTCCCCTTTTAGTATGAGATATATGTTTGAGTTTTATTTTTGCTAAAATCCGTGGACAAAACTGTAACCGATCCGCGAGTCACGGATCGGATTAACCGTGACTAGCAGTTCGGTCCTCAGATTTTCTAGAAATCCGAACCGAACTGGACCGCGAACAGCCCTAGTTCCATTTTTTTTTTTTTATCGGCAATAATTTTTTTACTATCGGTAATACCAAAAATCCTCGCGTTCAGTTGGGTCTATCTAATTTCCGCCTTCTTAATCACACCCTTTATGGTTGATCTTGAGACTACCTCATCTCGAGTGCTCCGGCGCCAAAAATATACTAATTTTGTGTAATTGACAATCTGTTTAGGCCATATTTGAGACTGCAACACAATCGTTACAATCGCAATCGCTCGATGCTTCCGTTACCGTTTCACATGCCACTTCCAGTAGTATTCGGATCCCTGTTCTAAACGCAAAGTTTTCAGTGATTCCAGAATTGCTTTGAATGGTGATAAAACTCTGTTTGACCTAATAAAGCTCCCCTCCAAAACTGTAACCCAGAAAAATTCCATTACTTAACCTTCTTGCAGTCCTCCACTATGAGCTACACATGCTTTATCACTCCTCTTCCGGTCCACTCTCTCTCTCTCTCTCTAAACTGCATTTTGCAGTGGAGAGCTACAGTGGCAGCAGGGCCAGAAACTTCAGAAACCAACAGCCCTTTGCTAGCTACCACTATCTACCAGTACCACATATTTTTGGTCATGGTCACCTTCCTCGCTATTTCCATCGAGTACTGTTCCAAAAAAATCAATGTTAACGTAGGTAGTTCAGATGGCGACACGAATGAGCTGTAAAATGCAGACATCTTGAGTTTGAAAGTTGGCAACCTCTCGGAACCAAGCCGTAAGAGATAAATCTCTCGTGAATTCCATAGTTCCAGTGTGGATGAACCATCTTTGACCAGACCGGGGAAGAAAACTTTCGAAGTGCGTGTGAGCTGGCTCTGACGCCTCTGACGTCCAACCAAAAAAAATTAATGCCAATTTGATTATTCTTCGAACTTTATGGGATTCGATCAGTTTTCACACTATAATTAAGTCTATAACCAAAGCAAATGATTTCTCATTTTTGCTAGAATGGTGTTGTGTTTAGGTGGCCAGTGGTATT
Organism: Rhododendron griersonianum; assembly: GCA_018127125.1. Taxonomy (NCBI): domain Eukaryota; kingdom Viridiplantae; phylum Streptophyta; class Magnoliopsida; order Ericales; family Ericaceae; genus Rhododendron; species Rhododendron griersonianum. The sequence goes on along the minus strand of CM030798.1, from coordinate 38,422,702 downwards.
GTGGTAAATAAAAGGGGGGGAAGAGTGAGTCCAGGGTGGCAGATAGACAAAGCAGGTAAGCATCAGATAAAAGCATCTAATGCACTAGGACAGCTCATCCCAACCCAAACCCCACCTTGTTTTTTCCCAATTTCTTTTTTGGAATTTGCTTTCCTTTTGGGTTGTTGGCAATTTGGACACCCATCCTTTTGAGTAGTATAGTTTCCATCAATTTGGAGGTGCATTATGTGAAATTACAGTATTGCACTTAGCCACTTACAGTATGTACTATGTAGGGAGGTGAATGGGTCAAAAAAGTCCAGTAATTTCCAAGGAAAATGAAAGTTAAAATGGTAAAAGAACATTTCTTTTGTATCATAAGGGTCATACTTATTCAAAAGTAACGACTAGATTGTCCTTTGCTTGCTCAAGCTCCTGTAACACGGACCTGGGGATGCTGCAAAGTGGGTGCTGAGCGGCATCTGGCCGTTCATCTCAGTATAGGCGATTTGGATTAAATCCGAGCGCAAACAGATCTGAACAGTTCATTGCTCGGTCAAAATCTGAGCTGTCAATATCTGACCGCTCAGCACCCACTTGGCAGCATCCCCCACTCCCCGTAACACTCGTTGTTTGATCATTACTCAAATCGTTCACTCGATTAGATTAAACTGATTCGATCATCTTAGCCTCACAAGAAATTCTTCTGCTCTCACATCATAATTTTGCATATCAATTACTACTTAGTTATTACTTGACATGATTCACGTAGTCGTGCGTACATAGTAATGATGTGACGATACAAACGGTGGGTAGAACATAAACTCTGGAGTGGAACCACTAGTTTAAAATCCATGAAACTAGGAAGGAGATCAAGAAGATCCACATATATATTTCAAACCCTAATCCTTATATATATATACAAACATACACTCGAACGTGTCCATCATTATAACCTAATGCTCTTTTGTAGATGCTTTTCCCATAGTGGTTAAAAAAGGACAACTTTGTCCATTTGATTCCAAGTATAATAATACAGGAGAGAGGTGCTCAAATCATTAATCACTTTCTTTTGAGATCAAATTTTCAAACTTGCACATATATAATATGATGATTCATTAATTAAAAACTAATCAACCAGGTGGTTCCACCTGGACCCACTTTCTCCCTTTTTAAATTGGATGTTAATGTGAATAGATAATCATCGAATATGATGAATACATCCTCAATCATTCTACCAATATTATTATATATATAATAACTTAATCCATAACCTCTCTCATATTATATATTAAAATAAAAATAAGTTCCCCTCTTTCTCCCCTGGCATTGATACTGCAGCTTTCTCATGGCAGCAAGTAGGTATATATTTAATTCAAGGTCCCGTTTTGTTAATTAAAATAAGTACTTGTTTTTTAAATTAAAAGTGATTTATTGTGAGAGAATGGTTTATCTCGTAAAGCGAGAAATAAGTATTTAGAATAAAAAATAAAAATGTTAGTGGAACGGGACCTAAGAGAAGAAAAATTAACAAAAAAAAGATTAAAAATTAAAATGGAAATACTTACTTTTTTAAGAAAGGCAAGATGTTCTTCATAGTCCCTAAAGACTAGACCGTGTTGTTGCTCTTTGTTGGCCTTACCTAGATGATCAAAAGAATATCAACCTCATTGGATATCGAGCAATATTGCATATTTGGATATTGATTGATACAATTTGAGCACACATTATCTAAAAAATAATCAAATGTCGCTAGATAATTTGAACCATTTTTATTGGTAGAAAAGTCATTTTCACATGTCTTTATTGATATCTGGCCAACACAATTTTTATAAGATTAATGTTCACGGCGAATTTTAAAAAGTAAACAATAACGATTACTGAAGTAAGCTAGGAAAAAACCCCTAGAAAAATTACGACAACAATATGGTCCTCATGAGGAAATTCACAGTTCTTCCAGCTAGACAAAGACAGTAGTCACGTTGAATTATTGTCCATACATCATACTACCATTTTTGTTTAATTTGCTTGGTTCTCCCTTAATCTTATATGTGAAAAAGGATTCTTGATAGAGACCCTTCCATTACCCTTCTCTTCTTTTGTTTTTAATTTTTTTCAAAGATCAGGGGTGTTCGAGTTGGCTTATATATGCGCATATCGACTAATCTCCTTTCCGATACGGTGAAAGATCACATGTCATTCAAGCCGAGACAAGAAGATTCATGAAAATTGTTTTTTAAGACTAGACTTCAAAAATCAAACCCATAATTCTGATTAGTTGCGTGGGAATCCATTACACGTCTATTCTCTGTCCTCTCTCTCTTCCCTCCTCCTCCCTCCCCATCCCATATTAAATTGAGGTGTGAATATCAATTTTCTTGGGAAAATATCTAAAGAAAAATTCAAAAAATCAATTTTTGGACTTTTTCTTTGGTATTTTCTAAAATACTTGTGTAAAAGTCATAATTTTTATTCGTTGAGACAAACACATATCACATAAAAATTTAGCGTAAAACTAACAAACGCGAAAAAAAATTTAAATAAAAACAAAACAAAAAATTGTGATGCATAAATTAATCACTGACATGAACGAGATTATTTTTCAAAAATCCCTTCAAAATCCAAACCCCAACATGACATATTCAAAATGGATACTGACAAAGGACTAGTGTCAGAAATATTCAAGGCCCCCACCCTTGGACTACTTTTTCAAGAAAACCCAGTTACATTATTGGCCCAGTACCCTCCTGAAATTATCCACTGTTGAAAATTTCCAGTTGGGCACTTAAATGCTAGTAATCCAATGTTGATCCTCATTTCTTTCTGTTCCCTTTTTTTTTAACTTTTCCCCTTTTGATCTTTTCACCTCCCCAAATTTACACTCTCTTTTTGCTCGCGGTAAATGGTTAAAAAAAGGGATGAAAAAGGTTTCTGAATCAATTAATTTAGAAAAGCTGCCACTTAATTTTTAGTGTTTCAGTACTTTGACACCCCCCAGTTAAATAGTAGTAAACAAAAAAAGCTGCAGAATTCATCCTTGTACTATCCTGTAATCTTTGTTCGGTCCCCTTACATGGCGGAAGGTAAAAAATACTGTAAAAAGTTGAGAAGAGTGTGAGCTTTGCAGTATGACCCCTATAATTTGGTGCAATCGCTAGTGGACTGGATCTGTAAAGTTTGAAATGTCATTATCCATATGAATGCCCCTCTTCAAAGCCCACCAGCTCATTGACATCTAGGAGTACTTACAAGATGTATTATTATTGATAGTACAGAGAGCAAAATACTAGGAGTACTACGTGACATGCATGCTATTCGTTGTTAATTTACGACTCACATAATTTCTTAACTGCAGTAGATGAGACTGTCAAAAATGAGTAAAACTCACATGTGTTTTAGATATGATATCAGATGACTTTCTTTTTGTGTTTAGTAAATGAGAAATGCAGTAGATAATTGCAACGACCGTGAAATTTCTCAAATATTTTCTAGTGCCACAACACCTAAGGCGGCGGCCATAATGGTCTAGTACTACCGGTCATAATGACACGATCGTGCCAGTAATCGGCCAGTATGGATTGTAACAATATTAGTGAGCCGAAAAACCGCTATGTAGCAGCCGCTATGTACGATACGTAGCACTCCCGTCATTAAAAAGAGAGAGAGAGTACGTAAATACTATATAGGATCATTATGTAAAGTTAAGAACATGTAAATAGTACTGTATAAAACAAGTAAAGTACTATTCTTGCATTTTCTCAATTGGAAGAAACAGTATGGTAGGTAGGATTAATAAATACTCCGAGTGAAACAAAATGCACATGGCAAATGATGTACTAGGTAGTTTGTTTGGTTTATAACTTGGCATGAGTACTGCGTTAAAATAAAGTAATGTCCTCCATTTGTTATTAGTTGTATACTATATTAATAACCTTCTTTCCCAATTTCACTATTTTTATTTTACAAGTGCATGGGAAATTGAAACATGTATTAATAATTAAACCAACTAATGCAAAAAGGGTCAACAGATTTAAGAAATACTACAATAAACAAAATTAAAAAGTTGCAACAAATGTGTTCCGATGCCAGAACCAGTCAATCCACTCTTGAAGGGGGCCGGGTGGAGAAACCATGATTTGCTTCAGACTAAAACTTAATCCCTTCGCGGTCGCTGCAGCTTGACGCCTTCACCTTTGCCATTGGAAAGCCCAACAAGCCGCCACCAAAGGTGATCCGTGAATCCCTTGTAGACTTTGGTTTATCAATTACTCCATGTTTTTTGTTTTCTAGAAGTGCTTGGGGAAAAAAAAAATTACTGTATGACGGTTTACCTCATTATCCGGCTAGAAAATTAAACGGATTAACGGTGGTGTCCCATGTCCTTTTATCACCATGTATTGTGGTGGGTTTGTACATTTTGTCTCAAATCACACCACAATATGTGGTAAAAACGAAATTTGAAATATAACGTTGCGGTTCTCCAAATACACTGAATAATTTGTGGGAAAAAAAAACTGAATAGTTTTTCGGCGGGAAATAAAAAAGGGTGGGTATAGTGCTGGCAAGAACAATCTCTCCCAGAAGGAAAAGAGAGAGAGAGAGAGAGAGAGAGAGTATATGGTGAGGTAATTCAGATTCATTTACGAATTACGGGTGATGATAATAACCGTGTATAGGACTATAGGAGCCTAGGAGGTCATTGAATTGACCGCACATGCGTGTCACGTGCATTCCGCCGGTCACTTTTACTACTGTATCTTTTATGTTTTTTTTTTTGAACACTTTTACTGTAATTTGGTAAAAAGTTCCCACTTTGAATTGCGGCGGGAAAAAATTATTATTGATGTCTTTTAGGAGTAGAGCGTTCACTCTAGGAGTGACGATCTCACTGAAACCGCTGATTATACGAACTGTACCGAATCGATTGGTGTGATTTTCAATTGAATTTATAATCGTGGCTTTGGTTTTTGATTTCGAAAAACAAACCGGTTCGGTTGTGGTTTCATGTAACGACAATCATAACCGTAACTGAACCGCATCGCGGTTCTTCGGTTTGTGGTGCATGACTTTCTAATTTTTTCTGTTTAACAAGGCTTGGCGTTTTATTTCAAAGGAATTTGAGGGGGAAAAAGTGGCGAAAATTGACAGAATAAAAACAGCATGAATAGATCAAGTCTTTTTCCGATATCCCGAACGAGCTGATTTTTAACAGCAACTTTTAAAGATAACCAAATTGAACGATTTTCGATTACTAGTGTGGGGCTCCAATTATTTTTGCATCAAAACTTGTGTTCCCGGAACCGCCCCCATCACTTTTTTTTGAAAATAGATAGTACTCCTTATTTTGCACTTCAAATTTCGAAATTTAATTGTACTGGGCCTGATTTTGCGCGCAACCCATTAACTAGTTGGATTTGAACCCAAATGAGGCTCAATTTAGAAAGGCCCAACTACCGGCCCAGCTAGCTTTACTGCGTTCATGAGGCCTTGTTTAATTGGGTTGCAGATCGACTGGGTGCCCATAGATATTACTCCCACCATCCCTAAATAAATGTCGGGAAAATGACGGCCCAGGACGTGTTTTGATAATTAATACCCGCCAAGGATATGTTGAGAACATTTGTTAATACTGAAAATGTCCTTGGCGGGTATTAATTATCAAAACATGTCCTTGGCCGTCATTTTCCCATAAATGTCTGGCCCATAAACCTAAGTCTTTAATTAAAATGGTGCATTATTTTCACAACTTGAAAGAACTCATTGATGTCTATTGATTTGTGAAAAAAAATTAAAATTTTTAATGAAAAAATGCATCTGTTTAAAGGTCTGGGTTTGTGGTCCGGACATTTATTTAGGAGACGGAGGGAGTAGTACTAATATGACTATACATGTAAGCCATTCATTCAATATTCCATTATGCAAGCAAATATGCAAGATTATCGTTGACCCAAATTAAGTAGCTTAAAACTGGAATTTTAAGTTGTTGATATGTCATATCTCGAGCTCGAAGTATTCCTACCCTTCAGTCACAGTCATGAGGTGTAGACTCTCTGGCGGTTTTGGATAGTTTTTTTTTTTATTTTTTATCGGTGAAAGTCAATATATATTGTAAGAATAACTGGATTACCGCTTTGGAAGATGAGTTTGAACTCTTGACGTTCTTTCTCATAGCACGGTTAGCACCTAAGTGTGCACCGTCTGATTCCATTGGACCGAAAACCTCTTTGGGTCGAGACTTGAAATATTTTCCAATACTTCAGTTAATATGCAAGAATTTTACTCCAATCCCTAAAATTGTGCATCATTGACGTTGCTCCAATTCAATTTCCATACAAGCATTTTAAAGAACTTTCGATAATTAATTTAGTTTGACAAAAGGAAAAAAAAAACGAAAAGAAAAATTTAACATACCACGTACCCCCACGGCCCGTTTGTTGACGGGATACAAAGGCCGCCGGATATGTTATCATCCCGGATAGTATATTCAAAATGCTTATAATCTTCGGCATTTGCCACCCGAATATAGACTACTTTGATACAATATCCTCCGCTCGCAAGCAGATATAATAAGGATGGGGGAGGGGTGGTATTATTATATCCACCCTCTTATATAATCATAAAAATGTAACCGTTCTATTTGAATTTTTATATCCACTACTCATATCCACCACCGAAAGCGAACCAAGCATATACATACCTGTTCTTCTATAAATTATTCAAAACAAACCATCTATCTCATATTTCCTTGTATATATATATATATATGTGTGTGTGTGTGTGTCCGCCATCCTATCATATCTCTCATCATATATATCTCCCATATTTGGAGTAACGTTAGTATATACTGGAAAAGAGATGAGGTGTTTGACTGTCTAAAAGAAAAGTTCATGCACAACTTTGAGAAAGTTACCACTGATTACACTCCACTCTACTCTTTGGATCAACTATCAATTAATCAACTTTTGTCTCCCAAAGAAGACTCTGCACAATCTTGGACCAATTTAACCCTTTTCCCCCACACGGTGCGCACCGACACACTCCCTCCGTCACCCCCATTGCTTGTCCCGTACGGGGAATAGAATTTTTAATGTTTAATTGAATTTTTAATGTTACGCCTTATTTTCTTCATTGAAAATTTCTTATAATCATTTAGGAGAGTTAAGTCCGTGGAAATTTACGCACTCTTTAGTTTGACTTTTCAAAGAGGACCAACATTTTCTTGCCAAAGGTTTCCTTAGCACAAGTTTTGCTTCAGCCAATGAAATTTGAGGCCAACCGCAAAGTGTATGAACTCCATAGGTCATTGTCAAGCTATATGAGGAGGTGACTCAGGTGAGTAATCGATCTCAAGAGCACGACCCGAGATCTTTTGTGCCGAAAAATGATGTGTCATTATGTCGAGTGCATTTTTGGACGTTGGATCACACAAAATTTAAAAAAAAAAAAAAAAAACTCACACAATCTAACAGCCCAAATACAGAATTGACACAGGACCGGACACACAATTTTTCGGCACAGAGGATCTCGAACCCAAGAGCACTCAAGAATTTCTCAATATAACTATGAGTACCAAAAAAGAAAAGAAAACAAAAGGTGGAAATGGTGGGGGTCCAACACACAGCTAATGGAGCATCTCAGAAGTGTTTGCTTTCAGCTTGGACACCCCCTTGCTTTTTCCCAAAGCTTTCATTCACATCACTTTGCTTGTTCCTCTTTCCACTTTTCCCACCTTCTCTCTTCTTCTTTTTTCTGGTAATGAAAAGCGGTCTCCATACCAGCTTGACTAATCTCTCTAACCCTCAACCAGCCTTTGCAAACCAAAATGATTTTTACACATGAGGTGGCCCCCACCAGCCCCCACTTTTTCCTACCTTATTCTTTCGTACTACTTTTTTATTTTATTTTAACATTTCCAAAAGCTTCTTTATTCCCTAGATGTATTCTATTTCTATCTATAAAAACAAACAATCAAATAGTACTAATTTAACCCCTTGATTGTTGTAGCTAGCTTGCTTTATTTTAACATCTCACCCAAATCATTAGCAAGTTTGTGATCCACTTCAACATCACAGAACTATCAAGAAGAAAAAAAATGCATGAATTTGATTACGAAGAGCTCGAAGCAGCCACCGAGAGCTTCGCTTCGTCCCGGATCATCGGCAAAGGAAGCCATGGATGCATCTACAAAGGCACGCTGAAGGACGGAACGCTTGTCGCGATAAAGAAGCAATCGCTCGGGCTTCAAAAGCTTCAGGACAACTCGAAGCTCGACAACGAAATCCGAATACTGTCGTCTCTCCCCCCGAACCCGTATCTCATCAGCCTTCTCGGAACGAGCCGCGACTGTGCTGGGAACAGAGTCCTCGTCATGGAACACATGCCGAACGGGACTCTCCACGACCTGCTTCATGCGGCTCAGAGCCCGCCTCCGTGGCCGAAACGCGTCCAAGCGGCCATCCAGGTAGCCAAAGCCGTGCAGTTTATCCACGAGGCCGAGCCCTCGGTTATTCACAGGGATATCAAGTCTGCCAACATTTTGTTTGATGTGGATTGGAATGCTAGGTTGGCGGATTTCGGCCTCGCTGTTAGGCGATCGGGTCAGCAGGTCGGCTCAGACAGCTCGCTGAGCCGACCTGCTGGCACGATCGGGTACTTGGACCCTTGTTACACTGCACCATGCAGGCTGAGCACGAAAAACGATGTGTTTAGCTTCGGGGTGGTATTGCTTGAGCTCATCAGTGCTACCAAGGCCATCGATGTTTCAAGAGATCCTTCTTCCATTGTGGAATGGGCATTGCCGCTGATCGAAGAGGACAGAGTGGAAGAAATCTGCGACGAAAGGGTTACTTTGCCCGCGTACATGGAAAGCAGGGTACGACACATGTTGCGTATCGCCGCGCGCTGCGTGTCGTCCGACGAGGATCACCGTCGGCCGTCGATGGGCGAAGTCGTCGACGAGATGGAGAATTGTTTCGTCGAGCGCGTTCGTTTTTCTCTCTGGGTCGACATCCTGGATGCGTGCTTGAAAAGGAGGCCGCAGAGAACGGTCGCCAAACGAAAAGGCGACGTCGTCATCGCCACCGCCGCCACCGTGACAACCGGTCATGGCAAGATGTTGCTGAGGGAGGTGCTGGCTGATATCGCACTGGAATGAGGATGGGACATGTTTGCCCCTGGCATGATTAAAGAAATGGAAAGCTGAAGTTGCAGGCCACGCATGGAGTGGGTCACAGACGCAAGATTCCATCCCCAAAATTGAAAATTGGGTGGGGGATCGATGTGGGAATATGAGAAAAAGCTTGTTTGATTCCCACATTTGTCATTCCCTTTTCTGATTTTTAGAGGCATATCTCTTTTGGTTGGATTTTTTTTTTTTTTTTAGTGTGGGCTTTGTGGTGGTGCCCCTAGCTAGCTAGCTAGATTCATTATTGGTTTTAGGAGCTTTAATTTAGGTTATTGTTCATCTATTCTATTCAACCAATCAATAAATGAGATTATAGCTAGGATATTAAAGTGTGAGCCCTGCTATTCGCAGGAAATGGTTACAAGAAATCACGCAAGGAAAAGTATGTTTGGGCGCATTTCGGATCTTAAAAAAATCTAGAAAAATATCCATAAATTTTTGAATATTATTTTATGGGACCTTGTAAAAAATCAACTCCAGTGGATATCGGTAAGTATTACTTTTGGATTCATAGGGGCAACTTGAGCAGTTCTCCCCTACGAATTCAAAAGTAATACTTGCCAATATCCGCTGGAGCTGATTTTTTACAGGGCCCCATAAAATAATATTCAAAAATTTATGGATATTTTTCTAGATTTTTTCGGGACCCAGAATGTGCCCAAACGCAGCTTTCCTTGCGTGATTCCCTGCAAATCCGTCCTTGCGATTAGCATTTGTGTTATTAGTTAGGCGTTTTAATTGCCAAGGGTTTTATTTCTCCTTTTATTTTTTTAATTTTTTTTGGGGGGATTCTTGGAAATTGATTAATAGAGTAGGTGGGACTCGAACAACGACCCTATCCATGGAGGAGTTTTTCAGTGCCGAGCGGGTATTGCCGACGTAGTATTCGTTCGGCGCATCTGAGCCGTCCGATACACTTTTGGACGGCTCGGATTGAAATTCTCTCTCTCCTCTCACCCCAACACTTTTTCTTTCATTTTTCTCTCTTCAAATCTGAACCATTCAAACACACAATGGACGACTCAGATGCGCGAGCGGGCACCACGTGGTACCCGCTCGGCACTGAATTTTTTTCCCTATCCATGGGAGCATAAGGCGGCCAACATGTGGGCGACAGTACTCCACTTGCTTGCGGGTGTAATGTCCAAATTCTAGCACTTTCGCCACAATGAGTTCTACTGTGCTTTTCTAGTTTCGCCACAATGAGTTCTACTATTTTTCATTGGATAATGCAATGGTATCCTCCCTCTTGTCTGGGGGATACCGTATCACCCAAAGTCATAACACGTTGAAAAATGGCATAACACTTTGAAAAACGGCATAACAATGTTATGCCATTATAGTGTCCCCCAGACAAGGTTACTATTCATTTGGAGGGTACCGTAAAAATGACATAACACTTTGAAAAATGGCATAACAATATTATGCCATTATGGTGTCCCCCAGACAAGGTTACTATTCATTTGTTACGGTGTCCCCCAAATCAGGGACGGAACCAGGATTTCTTCAACGCAGGGGCCGAACTATGAACAATAATTTTTGAAATTTCAAGATTCGGGAATCTAATAGTTTATTTGATTTGGGTTTTAAGGAGATTTTTTGGGTAATTAGTGGACAGAGATAAAAAGAAAAATAAGAGAAATAATTAAAGGGAAAACTGATTGGAGACTGTGCGTAGAGAGAGGTTGGATTTTGGGACCCAAAACTAACATAGTCTAAAGCATTTAAATGTTTAAATGACAAAACAAGTGAAGTGGAGTGCAGGTGGTGCATCTCATATACTCCCATGCAAATAGAAAGGGTGCGATTCCCGAAAGCACCAATCCCCCTCCCTAAGTTCCCTAGGATAGAGTAGATTATGTTTAACGAATAACATTAAAGTTATTTTAAAATAAATAAATATATATTGTTAAAAAATATTTTTTTTAAGGAGGCTACTACAGGCACATCAGTGTGGCACACTTGTGCGATGTGCCTCTAGCATTTTCGTTTTTCTAAATACCCAAAACTACGCGGGGGCCGTGGCCTCCATAAGCCCTCACATAGTTCCGTCTCTGCCCCAAATGACATAATAACTCACACAAATGGGCATAATCATTCTCACACTGAGGTATAACGGAGGCATAACGGGGGGACACCGTTAGAGGTGACAATTCCAACCCATATTTCTTAATCCATCCAAATCCGCCCACTTATAACCCAACCTGACCCGCCTATATTTTTATGAATTTGGATGGGTTAAAAATGGGTTCAGTATGGGCTAGAACTAAAAGACCCATGCACAAGAGTTAATTACTGTTTAAGCTAAAAATCCTCGCCTACCAAATTCGATCTTCATTATTTACTTCAATTAGAGATTCATCGATCATCAGAAATTCTCTCTTTCTCTCTCTCTCTCTCTCTCTCTCTCTACTTCAATCAGATTCATCGATCCTCAGAAATTCTCTCTCTCTCCATTTCAAAGACTTTTTTAAAGAACTAACTGAAACAAATTTGGATTTTATATATATTTTTTTGTCTTTAATCAAGATTTTTTCATATTTAATAATTTTGTATCAAACTATTGTGACTTATTGATTCGTCTCGTCAAGAAGAATCGAAAAAGTAAATTTTTTTTTTATCGAAACTCATAACTTTTTAAAAAGACAAAAACAGTAACCATTGACGAAGAAGGAGCTGACCAACAAGGAAAAACCGAAGCTATGAAAAATTAGACCAAGACTTACTAATTAGTTATTGCTAGCTTTTCGGATAAATTGAGATTGATTTATTATTACTCCATTTTTTGGCTTATTTTTGTTTTTTTATTAAAAGAATTTGAGTTGTAATCAAAATTTTTTACTTTTCTAATTCCTCTTATTGAGACATATCAGGAGGAAGGAAAAAAAGGGGATGGGGAGAGAGGGGGGAGAAGCGAGGGAAAAAGGAAAAAAAGAAGAAAAAAAATGGGTTTGGTCGGGCGAGTTTGGGCTTGGCTTGATTCATATTTGAACCGATCCGTTTCAAACAGTTTACTTTTTGACCCATATTCGATCCGCCCATATTTAATCCGCGGTCCGTTTCAAGCCGCCCAAACCTGCCCATTTACCACCTCTAGACACCGTAAGAGGAGACTGGGGGATACCCAAATCATTCCCTTTCTCATTTGTTTATCCTTAGTAGAAAAATAAATTAATAACGATGTCGCGCGGATGCTTGGTACTCATGCTCTATTTACACTAATATTCATTCACACTCACACATTGAGTATTGATAGCAAAGAAAAGCCTTTCAGGTCCGTAAGAATCATACCTTGGACTACTACCATCGAGGTGGTAGCCAAGATGGCAAGGGGTCTTCCAATGGGGTTGGTTCTCATGTGACCGGTCACGAGTTTGAGGCGTGCCGACACCTCTTGCTCTCGTTTGAATCGCATGATCCACTTATTGCCTTCTTCTCAGCCTCGGGTGGGCTGGCCGTGTGCACCTATGAGTTTTGGATCTCCTTCAAGATCCCTCGTCGCGGGTCTAGAATCTCACCATGATCAAGCCAAGGAGAGGGTTGCTAACTTGCTATGCCTGGTCGTCCCCTCCTCCACCCTTTTTATTAGGGAAAAAGAAAAGAAAAAAAGAATCATACCTTGGATTATATATCATATCCGGATCAAGTGTGAATCATTGAACCCTATATATATGACTTACCTTTATATGAATTGAGTGACCAACTGTATAGCATTTAAAAGGTTGACCCAAAAAGTTCGAGATCCAGGGTCACCCCTATGTGTTAGGCCGTTATTTGCGCAAATATCTTGGCCTGCCTTGATAGAGGCATAAAAGAAGAGAACAAATTCTTTCCACTTTAGGAGGAAAATCCACCGTTTTCACCCTCGCTATTTGTGGGTCTCAATATTCGTTCATTGTAGCAATCTGAACTGTTGATTTTAATTGTAATAGACTAATAAAAGGGAATCATGAAGATTTATTATTGTCATTTAAACAGTTCATCTTGTAGGCCTCGTAAAATAGTATATTCGTGCAAAAATCAGCTTAATCGCCATTTCAATGAAAGGTGGATGAGTGAAGGAGGGAATAGAGAAGTCAAAGGTATGACTAAGTACTTAACTTATTTCAAATATCACAAGTGGTGTCAAATGCATGCAGCCTGAAACTACTTCACTTGTTTCACATTATCTTTAATTATTTTAACCTACTTATTTGTTTATTTTGTAGTAGCATTAACAATTTAATAGATTTCGAAAGAAAGAGGATCGATCAATAAAGTTGCAGAAGGGACAAAGGAATTGAACTCAATTGCCGATTTATTCGAATATAATAAAACTAGTGTACTTTGAAATTTTTAAGAACTTCTAGATAATATAAAAAAAATTCAAACGTGCAACCGAAAATGGGTTAATGCCAATGACAAATGAACGCATCGAAGTTTCTTTAATAGTATAGAGTTTTGGTTGCACATGCGTGTAGGATTTCATAAGAAACCCTGAACCCAAGAACTCATGTCAAACCAATGAAGAAAATAATTGTACCGGATGCGTACCTGTTGCCATGGAGGATGAAAATCTTAGGCTATGTTTGGTAACACTGTCACTTTTCTGTTTCCTATTTTCTATTTGCTGAAATCAGTTTTTACTTTTCCTAAAAAAAAAGTAAAAGCAGAAAACATGTTTGTGTCAACCTGTTTTTTTTAAAAAAAACAATTTCTGAAACCAATTTTTACTTTTTCTAAATTGGTCTTTCTTGCAATTTCTTTACTAGTTCCCAAACTATACACACACACACACACACACAGAGTCATCCTAGCCTTTGCAATCATGTTAGAAACAAATTCCATACTTGATATTCTGAAAGGGCCGGGTAGATAGACCAGGCATAGCCGGCTTAGAGGGAAAACCGAAGAAGCCGCTGCTTCCGGCCCCCGATTTTTTAGCCCGAAGAGGGCTCCAAAAAATACAATTTTTTAGTTTTAAATAATAGGGCAAAGTACGGATTAACTCCCTATGGTTTGAGCATGTGGCAGATAACCTCCCTGAGTTTTATTAATGACCAATTTGCCTCCCTATGGTTTTGGAGTAAAGTGCATCTCTAACTCCGTTAACAGAAAATGTTAAATGACTTTGATACCCCTGTACTTTGATGTGGGTTAAATCCCTCTCTCTCTCCCTCTCCTTACTTAGAAAACGTAAATTGGAAAAAAAAAATTGATTTGTTTTTCTCAATTATGTTAGCCTAATTGTTAATTTATTGTTTTAATTTTAGCAATTTTTACAATTACAAATTATACATGAAAAAGGATGCAATTGGAAAAAAAAAAATTTGAAAGCAGAGAGAGAGAGAGAATTTGACACTCAATTTCAATTGGACGTCCTTTGCAGCATACCTTAATCTAAGACCCAAACCAAAATTATACAAGTTCAGCAATTGTAAATCAACTACATAAATACGTACGGACTCTAGCTCTGTGAGGTCAGTTTTTTGCATTTGAGTCACACTGATGAGCGGCTGGTTTACATTTAACAACAAATTCCCATTTGACCAAGAACTCTTCCAAATTTCACGATTAAATCCCCCAAACATGAAACCACACAATAGACACAAACCACACAGAGGTTGATCCCTTACTGACCTTCCACGATCTAACAAACTTCCGAACCCAAAGCCCGATGTGAGAGAGAGAGAGAAGGGGGGGGGGGGGAGTTACGCGATTAGAAGATCTAAAGTGTGGGGATAGAAATTAAATCTAGTGACCTCCAACGTTTTGTTCTCTGATTATTTCGAATTATACTGATTTATTTTGGAGGAGGCGTTGACGGGTCGTGAGTCGTGACGGTGAGGCGGATGGGGGGTGGGATGGTGGAGAGTGGAAAGGCTTCTGGAAAAGGCGTCGACGGGATGCGACGGTGGGTGGATATGGAGGAGCTGGACAGCCGGTGGGTGATTTCTTGTTTGGACGATGGGGCAGAGAGGACGGTATAGGGAGGGCTGTGTTGTTTGGGAGGATAATGTTGAAGAAGATGATGGAGAAGGGTAGTACTGCCATTTTACACCAAAGTTCACTTTATTTAATTCACTTTTTTCAGTCCCAGCCTCAGAATAGGCGCGTGTTTAATACCTCCCGTCAGTTTGGATGGAAAATGTAACGGTAGCACTTTACTCCAAAATCATAGGGAGGCGAACTGGTCATTAAAAAAACTCAGGGAGGTCATTTGCCAAATGCTCAAACCATAGGGAGTTTATCCGTACTTTGCCCTAAATAATAAGAAGTTCCAATTGCCTTGCTTTGAGTAACATCTTTTTGATCATGTGGCAACTTAGGCTCTTTGGATGCTTTAAAAACTGGGTTCGAATCTCCACCCCTTAGTTTTCCTCAACATTTTGCAAAATTTTGTTCAAAGATGAGGAGATAAATTGCCCCCTATTACGACTTTCGCTTCGGGCCCAAATATCTTTAAGCCAGCACTGAGTCCAGGTGATTGGGTTCTTCTTTCCTAGGCCGAAGTTATAGTATCAACTTTCATAAAATGATGGCTTCATAAGCCCAACGTATCCCTTCCGGCCTCCTCTCATCTCTAAGTTAAGAGAGTATATATATAGATGAAATTTTCTAATTCCAAAGTCGGTCCTTAATTGACTAGAAGTTTTTTC
This sequence comes from Rhododendron griersonianum, assembly GCA_018127125.1. NCBI lineage: Eukaryota > Viridiplantae > Streptophyta > Magnoliopsida > Ericales > Ericaceae > Rhododendron > Rhododendron griersonianum. The sequence goes on along the minus strand of CM030798.1, from coordinate 38,406,901 downwards.
TCCTTCTGTAAGTACGGGTAATGGCCTGGGTGAGAGGAAATGAAAACAGAGTCAAAAGATCTCCAAGGAATTGTAGCGGAGCAGCCTGTTTTTTGTTTCTGAAAATAGTGAAAGTGATTTCCAGAATTTGAAAGTGGAAGTAGTGCACCAAACAAACTTTCAAAGTTAACTTTTGAAAATTATGAAAACAGAAAACAGAAAATAGAATGGCTACCAAACATGACCTTAGTGTGTGGTTATTCGTCTTTCGCTTCCAAAACCCTTCTCTTGATCTGGACCTTAGTCTCACACACGATGGGATGGTATGAGAAAAGAGGCTAGGGTAGGAGTGGGGACCTTGACCACATATTTATAAGCCTTGGTTTCATCATAGCCCATTATAATAGATGGAACCATATTGGGCCATTTGATTGGTCTCTACATACAAATAAGCCCGGATCACTTAACGCACGTGACATGACCCAAATACTTGTTAATAGAGACGTGTCCATTACCCGGGTCATATTAACTGAACGATCACAACTTTATGGATAATACCGACATCACTCAAGCCTTATTCGACAACATACAATGTTTAATTTTATGATTTATGTAGGCCCACCAACAGAAAATTGCTAACAATGAGAACTGTAGTTTAGTTTTTCCTTATCGTAAATTACTTATCCTGTACCGTAACGACAAAGCACTATCCTCGTGATGAATGAAATTTCTTTGCAGATCAAAACAAAGGATAAGTCACTAGCTAGCACGGTCTCTAGTTATTGAATCTCTAGTGTAGGTATTTGACCAAATTATGCAAGAAAGTTTTCCAGCTCTACCCGGAAAAGATTTTGAAGCCCATTTTTATCTCCTTCGATCTCCCAAACAAGCGAGCCCGCTCGACTCCTTGTATGTCAACCTAACAGTTTAATACTATATCTCTTCGTCATCTTTCCCTTAATATTATATTAGAGGGAGGAAGAAATTTTTTGAATAGGACACAGTTTGATGTCTTCAATTGAATATCGCTCATATGTGTCGTACATGATTTTCTTTTAAAAAAATAAAAAGCTAGGGAAATATGATTGGGAGCTACTTTTTTATAACATTTTACATCGAAACAAACGGAGCCTTAGAGCGAAATCTGACTAGGCTATAGGAAATGTCGCGCGAAACGGGGAGCTACTTTGCAAGGAAAACTAAGGTGTTGTGTTCAAGGTGCATGACTAGTAAATTACGAAATTCGGAGTGGAATCTTGCAATTAAGCGCAGGAACCTTACTGTTATTAACCCTCGCAGGTCCATTTGTTTGAGCGAATATGAGTATCGAATTGGACTATGTATTCTAGATTACACATTTATCTTTGGTTAAAGTTGCTGCCTCCGAAATGTCCATCCAATATACCTAACCATATTTTGCAATATACAATCACATCACGATTAATAGGGAAATTAAAATAACGGCTCATGACGTGTTTTGATAATTAATTAATACCCGTTAAGGACATGCTGAGAACATTTGTTAATGCTAAAAATGTCCTTGACGGGTATTAATTATCAAAACACGTCTTTGGCCGTCATTTTTCCTGATTAATACACGAGACTACATGTCCAATGATATTGCCAGCCCATTTTTTACTATATATAGTCTTATCAAACAAACTACACAGTTCTATGATTACATCCAATCTCTTGTTATTTACTAAGGTACATTAGTCTTTTAGGACTGAAGTACTCGTGCAGTGCTTTTAAGGCACCACCACATGATATCCCAACCTCCTCCCCAGCGACACACTTAATCGTTGATTTGACTTGAATGCAGAGTTGCAGAGAAGGTTGAGGCAATACTGCCAAGAGACCTTCGTCCCCAACGACATCAGGGTTGCATTTAAGTGCTACGAGTAAGGAGGTCAGGAGTTTAATTCTTCTACCAATGTGTTAATCTAAACTATTTTAACAATACTGGCTTTTCGCCGGTAAATAGAAAAAAAGTTTTGAGGCAGTACTGTAACCAAAACAGATGGCCTTAAAAAGACTTATTGGATGGGCCGGGCGTGAGAATTCCATATTCTTGGCCCACGTTTTTCTGTGGATATTTCTTCTCGTATTTCACCCTTCGTGTGGATGGGCTTGGGCTGAAAAACAGTCTTAACACTTTTTGACGCGAGGCCCAACATGTATTAGTCCCTGGGAGGGAAATTAAAAAAAAAAAGAAAAGAGAGAAGAAAAATCTTTGCATTCGGTAGAGTTCGGCTATGTTTTTTGGGTTTTTTTTCTTCTTAATTTTGTTTTTATTCAATTTTTTTTTATAAAATTTGTTAGTTTTGAGCATCACTTTTTTGGATGAATCGGAAAAGTAAAATATAGACTTTTACCTAAATATTTTTGGAAATATCCAATATATGCTTTATCTTGGATATTTCCAAAATATTTGAGTAAAAATCATAATTTTTAACTTTACCTATTTGTCTTGACGAGATGAATCGAAAAACCAAAAAAATGAGACGCAATACTACTAGACGCGAAAAAAAATCTGAATAAGGACAAAACAAGAAAACCCCCAAAAAATACAAAAAGTGATTAGCAGAACGCTACAACAACCATAAATTTTTTTTAAAGGCTTGTTAAAAGATAAATTGAGTATCTTAGGAAATCTATGTAGTTTATGTAAATACACCTTTTATTCTAACATTCGGAGTTTCACACGTTTGTAATAAATTCATTGTGTAAGTACATTTACACGTACAAATATATACTAGTATTATATATAGGAAGTGAAAAAATTTATGCAATATATTAAGTTGCAAATATTGCTTACAAACATACATTTTTTCCTAGAAAACAATTCTTCTCTTTAAGCTCAATTCGCAAACAAGAAAAAACCATTTCCCCCCTTATTTCCTTTGCCAATTCATTTTTTGCTTTTCTTTTTTGCATTCTTAGAGCAAGTTTACCAGAGGAGTTAAAATGACAATTTTAGCTATTTTATCGAAGAAGAACAGAAAAAAGAGGTTGCAGCAGAGGAGAAAAACAGGGGAGATAAAATAGCTTTCAAGAGCTGGTTCGTATTATAATACCTAACCACTCTTCACTAGGAATCCTAACCACTGTTCACTAGGAATCCTATTTTTTGATTATTTAACTCTCTCTCTCTCTCACACGTTTGTAATAAATTCATTGTGTAAGTACATTTACACGTACAAATATATACTAGTATTATATATAGGAAGTGAAAAAATTTATGCAATATATTAAGTTGCAAATATTGCTTACAAACATACATTTTTTCCTAGAAAAAAATTCTTCTCTTTAAGCTCAATTCGCAAACAAGAAAAAACCATTTCCCCCCTTATTTCCTTTGCCAATTCATTTTTTGCTTTTCTTTTTTGCATTCTTAGAGCAAGTTTACCAGAGGAGTTAAAATGACAATTTAGCTATTTTATCGAAGAAGAACAGAAAAAAGAGGTTGCAGCAGAGGAGAAAAACAGGGGAGGTAAAATAGCTTTCAAGAATTGGTTCGGTATTAATACCTAACCACTGTTCACTAGGAATCCTATTTTTTGATTATTTAACTCTCTCTCTCTCTCCCCCCCTCATATTATAATAATAGAATAAAGGAAAAGATTACATATTTTAATAGAGAATAAATTAAATAGATAGTATTGGTGTAGTGTTGAAAGAAATATGAGTAGGTAAAATAAAAAATATGCATTGTTCATGAGTTTTTTTTGCTAATAACCGATAAACTTGTTCTTAATCTTGTAGTCCCCCCCTTTTTTTATTTAGACAATAAAAAAACTTATTTTCTTCCCCTTTTCTTTTCTAATTCAGACATAGAAATAAACACTAGCATCATCTAAAAATCTATTTCCAAAAATAAAAATAAAATCAATTATTTTGCTTAGCAAAAAAAAAAAAAGAAGCAATTATTTCAGTTTCTAACTTTCTATCGCAGTCTATATATTGCCCAATCACGCCCATTACTTTTCTTCTGCGGTTCTCTCTGCCTCGTAACTGCTAATCCCAACATGAACAGATTGCCCACCAGAATCAGCTCACCAGAGTTTCCAATCGAATCCTAATTTCTCCATCTATATCTCCATCGCATGTCGAAACCCTAACCCTAGTTGCCCCAACTTCCTCCATTCAAAGACAACTGGTTCGGTGTTGAATTTACAGGCATGGAGATTCAGTCGAATCTCAATTTGTTTGAGAGACGACCCATCACCAAGTCCAAGGCTCCTGCTGTTAAATGGTTCAAGGAATGGTAAAAGATCCCAAAGCTCATACCTTTTTCATATATTTCGTTAAATTTTCGTGATAGTAATGCATAATCAAGGTTTTGAATGTAAGCCATGTTTGGTTTGTTGGAAGAGATAATGGAGAACTGGTATAGATTGAGAGGTACACTCCGTCGCGTGCGGGTATAGGTTTAGTCATTGGTGTGGTCTGTAAAAATGGCAATCTTTGATCTGTTGTAGTTGTATTGGGTATTGGCACCTCATAGACTCACCATATGCTTTAGGTCTAGGATAAGAGAAGTGGCTATACTTCTGTTGTCTTGGGTCTCTGCAATAGTGACTAGCAAGGTGAACTGCATGAGTCCTTCCATTGGGATTTTTGATAAATCATGATTGGATGCTTTCTATTTGGTAGCATTTAAGTGGCTTATTGTTGACTCATTTTGTTTTTCGGACTTCAATTGGCTGTTTTTGAGTATTATGTTGTGATGATATTATATTTATAGAAAGACGCAAAGAAAATTAGTTCTGTAGCAGAACATAAGCGGGAAAAGATAAAAAGGAGACGGGTGAAAAGTAAATGCAATGAGAGGACATCAGATGAGCAAAAGCTCCACTTGAAGCTTGAACCAGTGAACGAAATTTTCTTTTGTTGCCCCTCCGTTGGATGGATGAGTAATCATTTGTGGGACAGCTAGAATAGGAACCACATGTTGATTGGTCCAGATTGGGGCGGTGCATCTTTTGAATGACTGTTTTACATTTGCGTGTTGATAAGTTCAATTACTATGGAAATCCATTTCAATAAAAAACAGAAGGAAGTTGATATATTCTTAGAGGGATACAATCGGCAAACATATGCTTCCCTAGGGGCAAAACCTCCTTGGTCATTTGATTGATGGCTTTGAACTGCATCGATATATCTGACTCTAAAGGGAATCTCAACAGTAAACTCTATAGAGGTTAATCGTCTTTCATTACCTTTACCTCTATATTGTAGCATTCCTTACATGCTTTCTTTGTTAGATGTAATTATCCGCCTTAGTGATAATGTCGGATAGTTGAGCTGGTGCTTCCTGTTCATGCTGTGCGCCCTTCATCACCTTTCATGTTAGAATGACAAAAACACATTCTGTCTTTATTATCTTAATGTCCTTCTCCTGTTTCTTAGTTTTTTGTGTGGACTTTGGTAATAACCTGATCCTTTTCTTTTAGGGTGCCCCAAGATGTTGTGGCGACCGGGGGAAAGTGCTTTGTTTTCAAATGGGTCACAGGTTAGTTGATTCTTCCCTATCATGCTTTGATCCGATTTTCCGTACTTCTATAGGGGAAGAAACAAAGATTTGGTTGACTAATTTTGCTATTCCGATTGGGTTGGAAGGGTGATATACATGTTGAAATGGATAAACTTGCCAAAGATAATGAATATGTTTCACCTATTTTAGTGCCTGATCTTTCCAATTTTCTTCTGCGAAGAAATCTTTGAGAATGTGGGTTGAAGAAGTTGCTAAGCCTTCCATTCAGGATTACCATTTACTTTTCTGAATAACTGTGAGAAGATTGTCTTCGTATGCGTACAAGTTTTGTACTAAAATTTATGTTGATTACCATCTCTGACTACATGGGTCAAAATCACTGTCGACATGTGAAAGGCATTGACTGTATGTCCTGTCCATAGTTTCTTCATCATCTTTTGGCTCATCTTCGGATGCATGCTGCAACTATTTTTCTTGTCGTATTGTATTTGTGCCTGGATTTCCATAGAACTTGGAACGCAACATGGACTGATGTAGTACGATGAACTAACTGTGGTATTGTATCACCTTCTTTTGCTTTGTCACCTGACTTTGTTCTAATACATTTCCTTGTCCTGTTCTCATAGATGCCAAGTTGAAGGCCATGAAAGAGAAGTCAAAAGAGCCAGAAGTAGCAGAGCCAGAACCTGAGCCAACTACTGAGGTTCTATTCCTTTGTAGCTATGAAGGCTGTGGGAAGACATTTATTGATGCTGGAGCTTTGAGGAAGCATTCACATATACATGGAGAGAGACAATATGTTTGTCATTACGAAGGGTGTGGAAAGGTAATGATTTTATCGAACATAGGTTGTTTTATTTTTGTTACCGCTAGGGTTATGTATGTAACTGGTTCTTTAAAGTTTGCTTTAACAAGCACCAGGTAACTATCGTTTTACTTCTGTGCTGATTCTACTAGTCTTATGATCTCCATAGTTCCTAAGCAAGTGTGGCGAGGAAATTTGAATTAGTTTTTCAAGGGTTAAATTTACAGCTGAACTTTTTCATATACTCCTGTTGTACCCTAATACCAATTATTCTTTGACCCATATGATTTGTGAGCAAAACTCTAAAGCTGACCCAAAAAAAGGAGCCTCTTGGAAGACCCAAAGTTGTTTGCGTGAAATATGTTGATTATGTGTTGGTTGGCTATGTTATTATTTCTCCTTTTTTTCAACTTCTGTTGCTTCCTTTTGGTGCATTTTGTTGTTTGCTTTTTCAAAACTAGTTTGAGATTTGATTGTATTATTAGTTCCGAGTGTCCTACGCAATTTAAAGTGAAATACTACGGGCTGCAGCAGTTTGCCAAAAGTAGGGAAATTTTGGAGCTATGATGTTCATAATACAACTTCTAGTGAAAAAATGTGGTTCACGTAATGGTCGCAAAATGTATAAAAAGGTTGGCAAATTTTGTGATTTCTTGTCCATAACTAAAGGTAAATTCTGAAACTTTAAGGATCTACGGATGTGGATAGGCTCAATCTTGGCCAAATGTCCCATCCCTAGACTGATTGTGTAGATCTTCCTCTTTGCCTCTCCATTTCCTTGCTTTCTGTTAGGGCTTAAAAATTACTTTGACTGAATCATGGGGTTGCGTTGCAGAAATTTTTGGATAGTTCAAAGCTGAAGAGACACTTTCTCATTCATACAGGAGAGAGAGATTTTGTATGCCCTCATGAAGGCTGTGGTAAGGTGATCAAGCTGTCCTCTCAAAACCTATTATATTTGGCAAGGAAATTTCCCCCTCCCCCTCCCATCTTTTTTTATTTCGAAAACTGAGTTTTTTTTTTCCACCCCTAAAGAGTGTTATGTTTCTTTCTTTGTTTTGGGCACGAAAATTTGTTGCTTGTGCTTATGATATGCACAACTTTTCTCCCTTCACCTTTTATTTACATGGTTTATCAAATCATTAAAATCAATTTTGGCTCTGTTTAATGGCTGAGAAAAAAAAACTCATACTGAAAATATGTTTGTTAATCTTTACTTGACAGTTGAAACTTGTTCAAAATTAGATATCAACATGTAAGACCTTGTACAATAATCTGAGGAATTCTCTTAAATTTCAGATGTGTTTTTTTTATGGTTACCGAGCTGCTGCTGTTATAATCTTAATGAGGGTCTCTTTAGGAAACCTTTCATCTTGGAAGAACTACATAGTCAAGAATATGCATTCGCTCATTGATTCCAGAATTAGACCAGTCTTCATCTCGCTTGCCTTAGTATTTGCATTGGTTTCAGCCAAATCATCATAATCCTCAACTTTTGGTTGTTTCTTTAAAATGTCTGCATCTAAAGAGCAACATCTGAAATTGCAGGCATTCTCTCTGGATTTCAACCTAAGGTCGCACATGAAAACACATTCACAGGAAAACTATCACGTATGCCCATATCCAGATTGTGGCAAGAGGTACGCTCATGAGTATAAGTTGAAGAACCACGTTGCAGCCCATCATGAAAAGGTTTGTATTATCCCTTCCAAACTATTTGTTCTGTGAAATTAATCGTTTTGTGCTGTACTCTTGTATTATTTGGTTGTTTTGATAAAACATTGGGAAAAAATGTTTAGTTGATTTTTTGTGTTGCAATGAGTAAGGCCTATTTCGTTGGTGTTACATGACAGATCCTATGTTTTTTTAAATAAAATATTGTCGTGTATGAAATGCAGTTTTCCTTTTTTTACCCCATTAATAATAAGAGGAAAGTCCACTTTCACCTCCTGTGGTTATCGCCATGTGCGGATACACCCCCTGTGGTTTAAAAGTGTGCACATAACCCCCTGTGGTTTTCAAATTGTGCGGATAGACCCCCTGCCGTCATATTTTCCATCCATATTAACGGAGGTGTATCTCACACACCTCTAGAATGTAATCTGAGTCGTTCATAATGTATTAAATAAAGAATAGAGTATCTCTGTAAAAAATCATCTAAATCAGCCATCAGTAACCCAGTGATCTAATTTTTAGTAAATTCAAATTTGAAATTTTCATTTCATAACAATATCGATTTGACCATAAGCTTTTCATTTTTTGATTGACTTGAATTTTGGCATAGACGTAGTACTCGTCAAAATTTACAATATCAACGGTTTGGATTCAATTTTTGGTATACGGGATGGTGTGGTTAGATTTAAAAAAGAAGAAGAATCAAGGGATGTGATGGGGGTATAACGGTCTTTTAACGTTGTTTCCGTTAATATGGATGGAAAATATGACGGCAGGGGGTCTATCCGCACAATTTGAAAACCACAGGGGGTTATGTGCACACTTTTAAACCATAGGGGTGTATCCGCACATGACGATAACCACAGGGGTGAAAGTGGACTTTCCTCTAATAATAACAACGTATGTAAGATAAATGATGCAAAAGGGATGATGTGCAACCAATAAGGCAATAGGCTTGCGGTCAGTTGTTATAACTATATTTGCCAGTAGTTTTACTGATAATAGCGAAGTTCGAGGCTCAACAGGTCTACAATCTGAAATTTGTCTACAATCGACCTCTCTTAATAACTTTTATGTAATTACTGGATGTTCAAACAGACCTGTGTCAAAAAATGATTGTCAAGTATAAGATTCACTTGTGCCACAATTACTTGTACCCATATTATCTTTGATAATTCAGGGTGTCCGGGCCAGCTTACGCGGACTTCAATTAATCTCTTGTGCCACAGATACTTGCATCCATAGCGTTTGAACACACACTATGTCCCATGAACTATTAGGAAGGTTAGAAAGGGATTGATCACAAGATGCCTCAGTTGAGGATTGCAATGGGATAGGATTCTCTCTCTCTCTTTCTCTCACACACACACTCACACACACACACGCTCGCGCGATCACAGTTAGGAGTTGATGCTTCAAAACATGAGAATTGTGTCAGCCAATGTGACTAACTATAGAGACAAACGTTGACAAGACAAAGAAAAAATCTAAAATTAAGGACCAAGTCAATTCTGTTTTAGTTTACTTGATACTGTACCCTTTTTTTTCTGATTTGTAGACTTCCATTTTACTTTCGTATCTGGTCGTGGTGTAGATCATGTTTGTAGGTTTCTTTCTTTTCTTGAGACTATGCAAATCAGTATTAGATATCCAATTTCATCCTCTAATTTTTGCAGAACAACGTCAATGTGGAGATGCCGAAGTACGTCCAGACCGTGCAGTCTCAGCCTCTAGAAAAGCTAGCCAAAACTCCCAAGCCCTCTGCTGCTGCTACTAATTATGGGTCCGCATCTTCTGACCGCCCTTACTGCTGCCCCTATGAAGGGTGCGAAAAGGCCTATATCCATGAATACAAGCTGAACCTTCATTTGAGGAGAGAACATCCGGGCCATTTTGGCGATGAAAATCCTAAGAACACTCCATCTGCTATCGACAATGATATGGACGAAGGCAGCGACCAAGATGCTTACGCTGGAAAAAGGGGAAATATCAAGATTCAGAAACAAAGCAAACCCAAGCCAAATGTGAAACTGCCTCCTTCGAAAGTTGCACGCAAGGGCTCAACCTCATCTCCTGCGAATTTGAACGTAGTGAAAAAACCATGGCCAGTTAAGGAAGAGAGATATGAAGACGACGATGAAGAAGACAGTGAAGAGACGGAAGAGGACCGTGACAATATCGAGGATGGATGGAGGTATGCAGGTAATAATGAGGACGACGATGAAGAGACCGAAGACGAGGATTAGGGTCTTTACCTTGGTGAGAGAGAGAGAGAGAGAGAGAGAGAGAGAGAAGTGATGTGTAGATTGCGTAGTTTCATACATTTAGGTGCCAATCATAGGGGCAAAGGTCCATGTATCCATTTTTTTTAAAATGTAGTCATGTTCTAAGTCACTCCGTGTCACATGATCATGCAGGAATCTTGAGAGGTATCCCGTGACTACCGAGAGCGACTTAGAACATGAATAGGGGACAACTTGGGTATGGAAGATCCTTGGCCCAAATAGTGTGGTTTTCCTACTGTTGATGAGTGTTTGGCAAGAATGAAGGTGTTCACTTGCCTCAATAATACTATCGGTGAGATTGTTGCAGGGTTTTCCAGGGAAATTGACTTTATGGTCTTTTTATATTTAGCTCTGATTGAGGTCCTCTTGGGTGTGTTTTTTAGAGAAGTCAAATCATTTTCTTTGGGCTTGAATTTTCTCTTGTTTTGCTTGAGAGTCCAGCCCATAGTATAAGCAATTTTGTTCATTTTTATCCAAATCAGAACAGTAAAAAAGAAGATTGACTGATGGACATAATCCATGTACTGAAGGTGCTTAATAAGTCAGTCATCCCAAACAGGGCCACTTTTGATTATGGGTTCTATGCGAAAGCCTCTGGGCAATGCACGAATGGAGGGCTAAAATCTGTTCGGCTGAGATAAAATCTTAGCCGTCCATTGCTGAGCATGGATGGCTCGGATGGGGACAACACCCATGTTGTCTGTTAGAGGGACAACAGGGTCCCCGAGTCCCATTGCTACAAAACTTTGCTAAATTAACCTAAAAATTAGTACTTCCAAATTGTGTCTCGATTCTATCACTTTATATGCCAATTTGTGGATTCCAATAATCCCCCAAGATTTTATAGATGTTTAAACATGGTGGAGCCTATCATAAAATGTGTAAAGTTATACAAGTAGAGTGGTTTAACGGATGTTTCGATAGTATTTCACAAGATAGCCCTACGATAGAATATTATTAGAGTTAGATTATTACGAGTCAATGAAATTTCATCGATTTGAATTCGAAACCTCACACATCAGCACCCAGATTATTATGATAAGTCAACGTTATTTCATCGACTAGAATTCGAAACCTCACACACCGGCACCTAAGTGCCCACTCATGACCGCTTGAGCTGCTGCCGTGGTCTCAGGGTCTCACGATAAATTTTATTTTGAATCCCCATATACTTATCTAAGAAATCAAGATTTTGGTTTGTTAAATTAATTGGTCATTAATTAATTGCTTTCTAACCATTGTAATTTGTACAGGTGCAATGGATATAATTTGCCATCTCGTAAAATTAATGTGAAAATATTTATTGCCCGCTTTTATGGTCAATTTGCCGTTTAATTATTCAGATTTCCCAAATCATTATGGGAAAAAAAACTAGATATCCAAGTACACAACTATATATACAATCAACTTAGTAAACTTACAAAGAAATTTTACTTATGGAACAAAATCTAATTACGTAAAAAAATATAAAATCAGACTATGATTACGAACACACAATACCGTGATTTTGAGAATCCATATCCGACCGATGATTTTATAACTGTGGTCTTAAAAAAAAGCTCTTTTTGACTCAATTTTTTCAGCGTTGAAGCAAGTTGGGTAGTTGAATTATTTTTTTCAAAATGAATCGTAAATAGACTCTGTGAATTGGTGAAATGCATTAATTGGCCAACTCAAATTGACCTGGATTTTTTGTAATCTAAATTAATTGCGGACTTTAATGAATAAGGCCTGGTTGGCAATTTGAATTTGACAGAATTTGGGTTCAGTCGCTTGGTAAGCTTCTTAATTAATTCACCACTAATCTCATTTAATGTCAAATTTGTTATGGAACAAACGGATTTGGTTAATCTTAGCTAATGCTTTGGACTAATGTGAAGTTAATTGTAGATGAGTTGTTGCTCTGACAATTTTTGTCTTCTAGGTTGGTAGGTGTGAAACTAAAGTGTCATATGAACTATAAACCAAAACATAAACGGTTGAATTTTTTTTTTTTAAATCGATAGGAGAGATCATTACATCGTGTTTGAAGTGCAAAATACGAACCACGGGACACTACATGAGTTGTTTGATAGTCTATGAGACAACTAAGCCCAACAACTCAACCGCTATAAACCCAACCCAACTACAAGCATTTATTAGGGAAGAAATAATCTTAACGAAAGAATATTCACACGTAGGTGAAAAGACTCGAACTTCTGATCTCATAGTAATGTAGATGCAAGAGCTTCACTGAACTCCAGCCATCTACTATTATTTATAAACGATTGATGAAAATATAGGCATACAAAATAA